>WIQG01000316.1:0-171030 GCA_014925785.1 Mycena galopus ATCC 62051
AATGTTGAAACCCATTCAAGATGCACCTGCTTTGAGTTCCACAAATAGGCACAGAATGGATATTTTATTCCCCAATGTTCGTTTGGACTATCCGCAACCTCCTGCCCATAGTACGACAGTAGGATCCAGAACCAGCGGCATATTAGTCGGAGGCACCCAGTATGTGTGTTTTCTGGATACTCATCCGCAACTGGTTCCGGATTTGGTTTCTAGCCTGTAGTTCCAGGTCTACTGACTTGGGACTCGTCATAGACCCAGATGTGCGCGTATCCGCAACGGAAATCCAGAAAACGTTAATTTTCAGGTGTTGGCGAATTCACGGCTTATCAGCGGTCTTCAACTTGAGCCGCGCGGAGCTTGGCGATCTCGTCGCGCAAGTCGTCAATGCGCGTCCGACGCCTTTCCGGCTGTTCCGACGCGCCCGACGCATGGACCCGGGCTCGCGAATTCTTCTTGCTTCCAGACGACTCGCCCCGGGCTTGATTCGACTCCCGGACGCGCGCAGCCTTGACGCGCGGACGGCGTACCTCACTTTCCGGAACGAGGGGGCATTTGGTCCGCTTGCGGCCGCACTCCTGACACGCATGGTGTCCCTGTTCTGGCGCGGTCTGGCAGGGAATGCCTCGGTCGTGGCATGGAGCACAAGCTGGAATTATCCGTCAGTATCCGTCTGCGTCCGGCCTGTCCGGCAAATCCATCACTTACCTTCGATCGCGAGTTCCCATTTCACCGACTTCTTATCCTTCTTCTGCTTCTTCAACTTCCCCTCACTCTCCGTCTCCCGCTTGCGCTTCCGGTTCGAACCCGACGCCTCCGGCTCCGCGTCCTTTTCTTCCGACACCTGTCGCAAAATCTCCGCGATTTCGACATCGGTGGCGGTGCCGGCGTTGACTCGCGCGCGCAGTTGAAGCGCGCGTTCGCGTTGCTGCGTTGCCCGAGAGACCGCAGCCGCGGTTTCCGCGTCCATTGCGGCAAGGCGCAACGCAACCTGGTGGTCACGTTCCTCCCTGGCCAGCCGCGCATCCCTTTCCTCCTCCGGCTCTGCTGCTCTCTCCTCCTCCGCGATTCTCTCCTGTCGTTCCTTCTCCTCCTTCCGTTCGGCCTCCTCTCGGGCCCGGGCATCCGTCGACGTCTCGCGTTGATAAGCCGTGAATTCGCCAACACCTGAAAATTAACGTTTTCTGGATTTCCGTTGCGGATACGCGCACATCTGGGTCTATGACGAGTCCCAAGTCAGTAGACCTGGAACTACAGGCTAGAAACCAAATCCGGAACCAGTTGCGGATGAGTATCCAGAAAACACACATACTGGGTGCCTCCGACTAATATGCCGCTGGTTCTGGATCCTACTGTCGTACTATGGGCAGGAGGTTGCGGATAGTCCAAACGAACATTGGGGAATAAAATATCCATTCTGTGCCTATTTGTGGAACTCAAAGCAGGTGCATCTTGAATGGGTTTCAACATTATTTGTCCATGCTTGTACCAATGAGGCGACGCGCTCGATCACGTGATGACCCAGAACCTTTCAGACCGGAACGAGCCGGATCCGGATGTGGTGTCATACACCCATCAAATATCGATCGGCTTAATATGGCAACCGAGTTCGAACCCAATTTAGGAAGAAGGTCCTTACTTGAGCTATGAAGGGGACCAGGGTGTCTAATTGTAGGCAAAAGACCCAAGGTTCCGGATTTCCAAGAATCCTTTGAGGGACACAAGTAGTGCGCCCAAGAAATCCAGAATACTAGGACCGCTCGGGTGCCAAGTCAAGGCCCCGATCGCGTCAGAAATAAATCAGACAAATAGGGAGCCTGCTCAACCATGTTCCACCTCGACGGGTAGACGGTCTAGGGTAGCTCTTGGGCTGCACACAAGTTCAGGGTGTCTACAAAGAGGCATTTTGAAGGGCTATCCAATTCAACCACAATGTCTGGAGGGACTAATCCAGAACTAACATTTTCAGGATCTAAAATAATCAGTCAGCAAGCTTGGCGATCGTTATTTCATATTCTCGAGTCACGGACATGGTTACACCGATGATTAATGTATTATGTTTGTAGAGTTATTTTTAGATGTACAGTATATAAGGTGGGCAGCTTGTAGGGAGAAGGCACGGACTCCTACCCGGAAACGTAAAGCGGAGAGACTAGCGGTCTGCTCCAGCGAGTACAGAAGGGCGGAACCACCGGCTTGATTCATCGAGGCTGTCCTTGGGGGCGTGCTTGTATTTTCGAGTTATTATCAATCTATCAGTTTTTCGGGATATTCCCTTGCGTGTTCTGCGTGTACGTGTGTGTGTGTTCTACGTGATCCTGCGTGTACGTGTACGTGTCCTGCGTGTTCTGCGTGTTACTTGTGTGTGTCCTACGTGTTTTGCGTGTCCTACGTGTGTTCCGGATTTGTTGCGTGTTGCGTGTCAAATTGGTTCACTGCTCCTGTCTTACGAGGTTAGAGTGGGTGACCCAGAGTTGCAAAACTATAAATTGAACCATTGTCCGCGGACGATCCTGGATTTGCTTGCTGCGATCCGCAAATATTAAACAACTGTTCCCGTGTATCTTCTATCGGTACACAAAGACCCGTACTCGGTCGCACTCTCTGGGATTGCATCCGGAATCACTAGTGGAGTTTGGTTGGTTGTTGTTTTAGGGATTTGTGTTGGTTTCAGGATTTGTGAATCCTGAACTAGAGCACACTTCTTCATTGCATTCAGCCCGTCGGATTTGCATTATAGTGGATTTCACCCATAGACCGCAGGCACACGTTTCAGCGTCCTTTTCCTTTGTTCCCCGACGGTGGTGGCGGTGGGGTATTATCCCCGTTGTTGTTCGTGGTGCTGGCAGACGACATGGTGGTAAGAGGAAAAAATTTGTTGTTTCCCTAACAACGCTCTCACCATCACGTGCTGCTGCGCATCCTTGACTTCTAATTCTCATGCCGACACTTCTCCGTCATTCCTCCGTCATCATCCGGCTCCGGCTATCGTATTCATCCGGTTCTTTGGTTCCTTGAGGGCAAGGAACCTAAGAGGGGGATACTGTTACGCCCGTGCATCTCCGACCCTATCCGGATCCGTCCGGACTCGTCCGGCTTCATCCGGATCTCTCCGTCCTCCGTCCGGATCCTCAGATCCGACTTCCCTTCCTTCCGGACGCGTCATCCGAACTCCGGCTCACGTCCGTATCATTCGCTGTTGCGTCCGGCCTTGGTCGTTGACGCACGCCCTCGGGGTTTTTACGCAATGAAGAATTACTGAGCGTTTCCCCTTCTCTGACCATATGACTTATGCTTCACATGTACTCCTTATTGTCTTTATTATCTTCGCTTATTCCTATTGTCTTAACTTCTTCTCCGAACACATCCGGACTATCTCCGTACTTAGTATAAATACGTACTTACTTCGGATGTAACCTTAGTTGATAATTAACGTGCTTTGCCTCCGCATTGCTCCGTCGTCCAACCTCTGTCCTATTCGCTATCCGACCTTCGGAGCCAAGTTAATTGGTGTACCCTTATACTCTTGTGGTATCACTTTACATCCGGACCTTCGTCCGACTCCCCGACACTTCGTCCGGCCATCCGTCCTTCCGGCCCTTCCGGCCGTCCGTCCTTCCGGTCGTTTCCTTTCTTTCCGGACACGGATATAACAACACAGTTGAACGCGAACACCATAGGGCAAAAGCGAAAGTGGAAATGAAAAGGCGGGCAGGCTGTCGGAACAACCGAGAGTGCATGGTTTACGCTCGAATACCGTATCATTACGATCAGATCGACAGGGCTTGTGACACATGACGGAATTTATCCATTCGACATTTCGACAGTGGCCAAAATTTTGCGTGACACCCCCAAATTTTTCAACAATTGGACAGGAAAATTTCGAAAATTTCGCCGTTTTCACGTTCTGGGACCACTTTTTGCGACAATGTCATGCTCAGGAGGTTCGACAACGGCCCGCGTGACGCGTGACCTCGACCAAATTTCGACATCGACACCGCGGTGCGTGACGCGTGACTGTCGATTTGATCGAAATGATACGGTATTCATCTGCAGCTGCGATACAAAACCGAACGACAGAGGGAAAGGTTGTTCTCCTGTGCAGTCGAAAAGTTCCCACTATTTTTCAGGCTTGAGGTACACCTCTTTAAAACAATCCTGTCTTCGCTCCAGTGTTGTCCCGGTTCTAACCCATCAAAGCAATGGGGAACAAAGTTAGCTCTGAATCTAAGCAGCAGATCAATTAGGACGTACTTGCCACAGCTTCGATCCCCACTCGAATTGCGTCAAAGATTTGACCAAAGGTGTGTGTCCTCGTGAAAAAAATGTGAGCCAGTACCTTAAATTGTCAGATGGCGCCAAACTGAAAGTTTAGTTCGATCGAGATGGTCGATTGAGGAATTTGAAGTTGAGTAAAGTAATGAAGAGCACAAAAACCAGGGGCACATCCTGGCAGTGGAATTGGACAACAATCAAAATACCTACGAAATGACGTGGTCAGCGATGAACTAAGAGAGTGAAGCTCCATAACTGGATGCAAAATCTCGCTCGCCGCCATCAGACAGCTCCAAATCTTGCCTGCGAGTGCAGTACGTGAGCAGTAGACCGATTTTGTAAGACGGAAGTAACGGATCACCAGTTGGGAAATATTTCTATGAAAAATGTCTGCACTCTCTGAAGTACAAAAAATCGAGGTGGAGCGCAGGGCTTATCTGGCTGAATAATATTAAATACGGATGGGATAAATTGTGAAAACTAAAACTGGACGTCGGGGTAGCGCAGAGGGCTAGTGTTAGGGCCGAGACGTGAGCGCTCGAAGGGTATGATTGAAGATGAATGTGCACACTCACCAAACGGAACGGCGGATGAACGAATAGCTCGTAAATTGGAATGAGGGAAAAAGAACTCACTTCGTCGCCACTCATCATCATTCCCGCATCATCCCTTGAGCCCGGTCGACCAATGTGTCGAGAGGTCGATCAGAAAAGACACCAGAAAGGTGAGCTTGAGAAATAGTGAGGTGTCTCTCTAAAAATATTCACCAACCAGCATTTTGGAAGGTGATTGCGTGTGTGGTGTCAGCATGGTGTTTGAGAGATGATTGCTGGAGAAATTGGGAGGAGGAGGAACAAAAAATCCGTCTGGCTCTTCTGAGAAATATAAAGCGCAGACATGGACAATGTTCCAGCTGCAAAGCCAACGCAGCCAGAAATGGGCAGCTCAGATATCGAAACCCGCAGCTCATCGCAGTCCATAGCAGGACATGAGGACACTGCGCAAGACCCAAAACAGGTTAATTAAGCCATATTGAGGACCAATGCAACATGTGCAACGTGATGGACACCACCGAATGAACAAAATCTTAAAGAACGGATAATCACGCAAAAAAAAATTATTCAACATCACTTGATCCAGACCAGGATGTAAGTGTGTAAGCACCGGTCGTGTGCCTGCACACCTCTCGATTCTTATCAGGACTGGGAGAAACTTAGGGCGACCTGGCGTTCGAGTCCCCGCCGGTGCACGCAGCGCTTCTTCCTTACCTCCTTTTCATTTTGTTCTTTGGGAGCTCGGCGCCCATACTTGGTTGTGCGCATTTTACATATCCGCTTTGAGATGAGATGAGATGAGATGAGGATATGCTGGGAGCCAATGTTAGAAGAATGTGCGCCTAGTAATCCATGAATATCAGCTGCATGGAAGGATTGGCAATGATTCTGGTTAGAGTAGGTGAATATAGCACTGGTTGTGCATGGATTCGCTCGTGGGAATGGTTCGATTCCCTGCCGTTACATGCTTCCATGCCTTGAACGGTTTTTTTCTTTTGAAGAGGTTGGGGAGTGAGCCTCCTGCGTATCTTGCATCCGTGTAACGCTGCAGTTGAGGGCAGGTATACTCCATCGAACGTCGAGGACGACTGAATGTATTTGAACCGGGGCCGGCCGCGTTCCGCCTCACCCAAGAATGTAAGTCCCCAAGGCTAGAAAGAATTGCACACAGCAAGGTCGGAATGCGGGGGTATAAGCACTGGTTGTGTATATTTACACGCGCTGATCAGGTGTCCAGGCCGTCCACCAGTTCAACTGCGGTTTGGGGTTCGATTCCCCACCGGTGCATGAGCCATGAGGATTTGGCCGATTTTTTTGTTTGATGTTCGAGGTCGGAGGCGTATTTTAAGTATGTCGAGTGAGACAACTGCACCGAATGGAAATCGTATCTTATTTCTCTACCCCAGTGGTCCAGTGAAATCTGCACGCGCGGTTTTTTCCTATGGACCGGGTTCTGTGTGGTTCAGAATCAGTACGGACGAATAACGCCCACCCTGCGCGCAGAAATTCGAAAGAAGTGGCTGTTGGTTGAGAATTCGCAGACACACCACTGTCCGAGTCATGTTTGACTTTGTTAGAAATTTGAGAAGAGCGTCGATTTCTTGGGGAAGAGCGGAGGCCAGTTCCCCGAAGGCTGGGCTTCTTCTTCAGAAATGGAGTTGCTTGGCATAGGTCCGAAAGTGGGTTGCTTTGATCGCGCCTGTTGCGCCGTCTTCCCCAGCGGTGGCTCGACCTAGCTGCCTGAGGGCAATTGCGGTTCGGCCCTCCAAGCTACCCCTCATCGACTCACAAGACAGCCCAAGGAGACAACACACCAAGTGAGTTGAAATTAGTCACCGGCACACGGACCGAGTCGCCCGAATCGATTGGGGATCGTAGGGTGTAGATGGGCACCAGTCGTGTATGGTTTACATGCGCCGCTGAAATTTTCAAAAACCACCTTCCATAACGGCATATGGGCGGTATACTGTATCAAAAGTATTTACTACAACTTCGAAAAAAATCACCTCTTTTAGAGAGACAACTTGAGAATCAGAGCCAAAAAAGATACAACTCAGAATGAAACACACCTTGGAAATTCTGACAGGTTTAAATCTAACAACTTCAGAAAACACATCTAATTTGCAAAGAGGGACAACTCTGCATATTGCAATGTACAACTTTCAATCTGATAGACACAACCAGCAACTTATCAAAATACAATGTCATTCTCCTGCAACTCAGAAGGCAGGACAACTTCATCCTATTTTTCTGCATCTCAATTATGATACAACTTCTCAAGTGTACAAGCCAAATGAATACAAGTTTCCGAGTAACACCTGTTGATCTTGATGCTTCTTGTAGGGCACAAGTTTCTTGGGGCAGAGTGCAACTTGCCAAATCCATGGACACAACTTTTCAAACATCAAATACAACTTCACTCAGTGAAGGTGCAACTCGTCAGATACAAAATACAACTGAGGAGTAGGTTGACAGATCTGGACTCTGATCAGTGGTGAGAGTCGAGCCCCTCATGTGATTTGAAACTTGTTGGTTGATCCCTCCCTCTTCCTTCATCTTTGTCGCTTCCTTGTCTACTCCCTCTAGTTTCTTTATAGTTCCAAATGGTCGTTAATCCTTTAATTGTAACCATCTTTCTCATATTATCACCATATTCCTGGAACCTTTAGGTTTCAGGTCTCCAAGAAGTCTTTTGAAAATGTGTGTCCCGATATGGTAATGTGAGCATTTCCTTATTGAGAGTGAAACCCCTTTGGGAGGATCACCATGTGCAATTCTGGGCGGCTGGCGTGGCAGCGCGGAGCAGCGCCCGCTTCCCAAACCAGTGCCTCAAAGTAAGGCTAATAACAAGAACTACTGCTGGATCCTTGGTTCCAGGAATGCCCGGAGGGCTCTTTGAATTTCAAAACAATGTGAGGCACCTCTGTGATTTACATTTATGGTGGGGATCCCTAAGCAAAATTCAAAACACCCACCGGGCCCTCCTGAAACCATGGATCTTAGCAGGAGTTTCTAGTCCCAGTTGCCATTAGCTCCAGTTGGCCTGTCGGTAGTTCAAGCTACTAAACAGACAGCGTAGGACCGGATTTTCCTAGTCCAGGCAATAATGGAATCATGTGAGCCCTTCCATGGGATGATGCTGTATTTACCTGCTTGAACACTGAGAGAATTCCTAGAACTGGTGCTCGTGATTCGGACCGTGCCATGTAATAAAGCTTTGAACAAGATCATCCTATTGATGGTACTGGCGGAGTTAGAATCTCAGTGGTCCATCTGCTGATCCAAGGTGCAGTTTAAAAAGTTGTGTCCCAACCGAAGTTGTAATTTTTGGATGGCAAGTTGTCACCTCCCATAGTTGAAGTTGTCTCACATCAACTTGTAGTTGTCAGTGAGGAAAGGTAAGTTGTGTTTGTGTTTCAGAAAGTTGTATCTGACAAAGTTGTCAACTGGTTAAAGTTGTGCCGGCTCCTCACATAGTTGTCTTTCTGAATCCCAAAGTTGTAACTCAGGTGTAGTATAGTTGTAGCCCTTTCCAAGTTGACCCACATAGAGTTGTACATCCATAGAGTTTTGTTGCTGCCAAAATCAAGTTGTCCCACGGCAAAGCTGTATCCCGAGAAACTTGAAGTAGTGTTTATGAAAGTTGTGCCAAGTTGAACATGCCACCAACAAAGTTGGAGTTGTCTCCCTCAAAGTTGTGCACAAGAAAAGTTGAGCTCTAGTAGCATGTAAGTTGTACCTGTTTTTTAATGAGAAAATGTGCAAGTTGTCCAAATACTTTTGATACGGTATGCCTGCCATAACAGCGGAAAGGGTTCCATTCTCCACCGGTGCATGAAGAACGCGAAGACATATTTTGTGTTAGGGCGTTGCCCACGGTCGGCGTACCTATTTTATCGAATCAGATGCAAATTTCCAAACTGCAGCCGAATCCGGGCAACATGTTAACTGGCTAGTGAATGGAAATCGGAGCGTATTTCACAACCAGTGGAATATCGCAGTCGTCTTATGCGGCAAAAGCCACCCATGATTGTCCTGGTTCAGCCTTTACACTTCCGCAAGAAAATCACCTTTGGCGCGGCGGTGACTTCTTTCATCTCGCCACCTTTCATTAGTAGAAGACAACATTTGATCCTCGCCGTAAGTCGCGTAACTGTCATGAAATAGTCAATTTAATGCGCTCTTATGTGGACGAGGCGAGTTGGACGTTCTGTACATCCTGTTCATTCAAGATTCCGTTTTCCCCATTGTACTTCTGACCTTGCCGACATTCTAATACCGTCGCCTCGCCCAAGGCGGAGACATGCGAACTCACTTACGGAAATCGGAGAGGGTCTGAGTAAATTAGTACTGACGTTGAATTCATGATTTATGACGACTACATGTCGGGCTCCAGAGAATAGGGCGGCGGCTCCTCCGCGCCTAACGCACGGAGCCGTTCAACTTCCGCCATCAGTGTTTCAATTTGCCGTTGCAAGTCGCCTACTACCTCGCCTTGTTCTGCTGCGTCCCGGGCCGTATTTCTGCGGTTCAGGAGGCGGAGACTTTGCAGGCGGCCATGTGCAGCACGCATTTCAGCATTGAGCTCTGCTTTTGAGCGGTAAGTGTACGCCACCGCGGGTACTTCTGGTGATATATCTGAGTTGATGATTGTTTTCGCGTACAGAATAAAGCAACACGTACGCGTGTTGCGGGCTACCCTGCGCCGCCGCCGCCGCATCAGGAATAGAATCGCAACGGCGATTAAAATTGCGAAAAATGATCCCACAGTTACACCGGCGATATCAGTTGCAGTGAACGTGCCAGAACCGTTCGCTGCATGCGATTTACTCTGCAGTGGAGCAGTATTCGTGGTGGACGACGCCGTAGGTGGTATGAATGTCGTCTCTGGCATTGGCATTGTCGTGAGATGAGCGCTGACTCCTGGGAGGGGGGTACGTACGAACAGCCGTAAACGTCGCCTGCGGAACTTGCGCGCCGTCGAGCGGCTCATCAGCGCGTGAAAGTATCCAGAAAAACGAATAATTGAGATTGGCGCCAGCCCAATTACTGCCTCGATCCCCCCACCAGCTATCGTTGACCAAGGTTTCATAGGTGCCTGCCTGCCCCTTGGGATTCACAACGTCTGAAATATTAAAGACCAGCTCTTGGGTGTCAGCGTGGAAGAGATAGATATCGATGCGCTCCGTTTGAGTGAAATTCGGAAGGTTTGAATTCCCTGTTCATTGGTGAGTTGAGGTGCCGCGACCTCAGGCAATGTTCACCGTACAGACAACTGCGGCGAATTCGTCCTGCACAGCGAGTGTGCCAGCTGTAGGAAAGCAGGTGATAACGTCGTTCCCCGCAATCGCACAGGTGCTCTGGGCGGCGGCTTTTTGCGTTGAGTGCCAGCTGTATGAGTCGTAGAGGACGTACCGATAGGGTCGGGGCCGGTACTGATTATGGACATGGGGAGGAAAGCGCGGGAATGGGAAATCCTGGGGCGTGCGCTTATACAAAAAAGTAGCGTTGGTAAGTAATAATCGGGTGTCGTCAAGCGGTTCTTGGCAGATCGTTTCAATGCGTGAGGCAAGCGTGAGGCCCAATCTTGACACCGCATATCTTTTGGAGTCCGAAGATTCCCATGTGCCTAGTGAACTGTCATTTCAATCGCAGTAAAACTTCCACAATGCCGCTAGGTTAAGGTGTTGAGGCTCAACCTACCAAAACTCGGACGGCACATCTGTTTCCAAACACTGCACATTCAATACAAAGAGTGCACATTCACACAAACCCAGTACATGGAGTATCGGGGTAACCGCGCCCCTAGGTTACCTCGCCGGTTACCTTCGCGTAAGCTACGCGAGGTAACCAGCCGTAGTATATGAAATACGGCGGGTTATTGATCGGCAGGAGATTTCCGATCAGCCGAGAACCGGCGCCAGCCGAATACTGAACCGCGCGCTGTTTAACTGGCTGTACATGCTTCGGGACAAATGTTTTGCAGGGATGAAGATAGAGGGAAGATGCTAGAAATATTAATGAGCTTTGGTACCAGAAATTAAATCAGCTTCCGTGCTGATTGAACTGATTTTCTGTTTGATTGTTCGATTGACACAATTGAATGTGTTCAATGTTCAATTGAGACTCTCAGTGAAATATCCCAATCGGAGGTATTCAATCTTCATTTGAGAAGTTCAATTGTAACTTCCCATTTGAAGATCCTTTTCTTCCTGGTTATAACTTCTGTTGTGCAACGAAACCCTTTGCCTTGAGCTGCAAGCAAGATCAAAGTCAACGCACCATTTATTCCCATGCCGTGGTTCTTTAATTCCACCTGAAACAAACCATTCTCTCACTACAACAAGGTCCCTTGATTCTCCAGCGGAGCGGATGGTGATATAAACAGAAATTTTTACGCTTTATTCCTCTTCGGTTTCGAAGCTGGTGTGCTTCTGGGCAAAAGCAGGTTTGGCAAAATTATTTAGTTGGCTTTGGGGGAAGTGATTCGATAAAAATGGGTGAAGATAACTTGACGGAGGGCTGGCTTTTTTTCGCTGCCCTAGAACATGGCTGCTGCGGTTTTTTTGATCTTTCTGCCCCAAATCACGGAGTCTCCCGGCCGAACCCCGAGAAGATCTGGAGTCGAGATTAGCAAAAAGGCCGCGTTGGCGTTGCGTGCGCGAACTTGCAATCGGTCGGTCCTCGGGACCCGAAAACGGGCGCCTTTCCTCCTCTTACTGTACCATTTCATTCAATTCGTATGTCACGCGTCACACCCGATTTTCAACGACCCCGGCAATAATTTTTTCTCGATTTTAGCGGAATTTGGAGATTTGTCGGAAAAGCTTTTCGTCACGTGCATTTACGAATTGAATGAAATGGTACAGTATCTTGCTCTTATCCCTTTTTCTCTACGCACCGCACCGTCCAGTGGCGCCCGGCGCACAGCACCCAAGCAGTGTATTGTGGTGGCTCACTCGCTCCTCTACTTTGTAGGACTACATACGGAGAGTGAGTTGAGTTTAAGTAGTGATCGGGGCACGGACCGAATCGCCACATCGGATCACACGCCCACCCACAAGCGAGGCGACTTCTTTAGGGCGTTCATCCTCCGCTCGAGTCGAAGGAAGACTCGCTCTCTCCACGATGGATTCGCGCGAAGGAGACTCGCTGCTGCCGCTGCGTGTTTGCCTGCAATATTGACCAGGACTTATACGCGCACAGAGAACTTCCTCCCGAAGATCGACGGCTCGAAGATCACCCTCGCGCACCTCCTCCAACACCGCCACTCCACCGGCATTCGCGCAATGCTGCTGGATCCCGAGACAGGCATGACCTCGTACGCCGGCGCCGCGCTCTTCGGCACGTTCGGTGTCCCCCTGCATGTCTAGTATCTACCCCGGACTCACGCCTCTCGCCCGAGAAGAACTTGGGTCTCCTCGTCCACGCCTACGGCGCTCCTTTTCACCTTACCCTCTGCGGACACGGACGCGCCTCTCTGCCAGCCCTCTGCGTCGCGCCCCGCGTCCCTGCCATATTCACCGCTCAGCGAAACCTTTGCGAATGCGGATATGATGAGGTGCGTGCGCCTCTCTTTTATTCGTGAGGTCCAGTCCGTTCCGTTGCGTCTCTGTATACGGTGAACGCCTGCGCTGCGTACTGGGAATGTGCACGCGCGTACGGGAATGCCTGCGCGTCGCGTGGCACAAACTTAGGTGGGGCGAGGCGCTCGGCGTTTTGGGACGTCCGTAGCATTTCTCTACGCTGGGCGGGGCGTGATTTCCTCCGTTTTTTTGGGTGGTGCAGCGTGGCTCTCTCTCGCGGCTACGTATGCGGGTGTCTGTGTTCGACGCGGACTGGGCGTGGGCGGCGATCATGCGTCCGTATCGCGGGAGGGTGGCGTGTCGATACCATCGTATCGCATCCCATCCTACCGTCCTTCGCGGACATCTCGGGAGGCGAAGGGAGCGTTATATCTGCCCATATTCCAGACCATAATACGCTATCTGCGGTGCGACTTCATATCGCACTCGCGTTCATTTTCCCGCCTTCACAGGTTTATATTCATATCTGCGTTCGTCTCCCCCTGCGCTGTTCTCGGTCTCGGCTGGCCAGGTATAGGTGTATGCGACATAGTCCCCTGGATATCATATATTGGTACCTTGCTGACCGCGCGTCCCGTCCCGTCCGACGATATCCAAATCCTACAAGCTGTGTGGATGGATACACGCGCTGGGCACGTAGACATAGACGGAGACGGCGGTTTGTATGTACATGCACTCTGCGTCACTTCGTCCTTCGTACGCTATCCCGGCTGACTGGGCTCCGCTGGCGATGATTCTGCCGTCGACGACTCAGGTGGAGCGGCTCGTTCGTGCTCGAAGGCACCTGCCCAGGGTCGGTAAAGGCTCAGCTGTGCAATAACTCTGCTCTCATCCAGTTCCTATCATTGAGATCTCTTCGATGTGTCGCCCTTGCCGATTTCGGCGATGTGCCTCCGTGGATTCTAATGATGCTGTTCGGAGCTTGCGAGGAGGTTTGTCTATTTGACGCCGACCTCGCTCTGGGGTCCGAGTTCACAGCTCGTACCTCCCATTCGGTGCGCCATCTAGATATCATCGTTTACGCGCCCCCTTCCTCATGCACCTCCGCCAACTCGGCTACTTACAGCCCCTCACGCACCTTTCGCTACACGGTTCTATATCCGGCGGCGAATCGTTCCTCGCTGCGTGTGCCTCCACGCTCGAGATCCTCGAGATAGACATCACCAAGCCTTTTCAGTTGCCCGAGCTCCCTGCACTGAAGCGCCTCGAGCTGAAGTCACAAACCGACTTGTAAGTTTTGCGCGGCCGCATCCTCTAGTCCACATTCATAGCTCTCGATGCCATGCCGCATCTGCAGACTCTCACCGTTGCGGTTCACAACTGCAGTCGGCTGGCGGCAGAGAATCTGGGATGGAATTCAAAGTCGTCGACGTGCCGCGCACTTCTTTCAAAGTTTTGTCTCTGGCGTGAAGATGCTGCTACCATGCGCCAATGAGGCGGGATTGTTGACCTTTTCGCAACGGGCAGTGCCGTTACCCCAATACGCCGGTTTTCTCAGACGTACGAACGTGTCGAGGACGGTGCAGTATAGGTAGGGATGTTGGGAGTTTTCTTGCTTTGTTTTTCCAATATTCTCAACAATAAGCACTCCTTGTTCACATTTTCGTTCAGTTCTGGGGGAAAAACGACCGAATTATCTTGGTTGAAGAACAACAGGTTGTAATTATAGACCACACTCGCGATTTCCTTGCTCGATTCAATGGTAGTTGGGGCCTGTTCAAGGGCAGTATCTGTCAACAATGTAAACCACATAGTCCCGATTCAAGATTTTGGAAAGGCCACTCACACGACGGTCTGGGGATTCGGAATGAAGGTCAGGTGAGTCAGATTGAACGACGAACAAAATTGAACCAAGCGTACGTAGTCGGAGCTGGCACCAACGCGGGTGGCCTGATCCACTGGGCCAGTTCCACCGCATGTGCCAGAGGTATCGCCGGGGCGGTAGGCCTGTTCAAAGTGAAAATCAATCGGCTCTCTATAGCCGTACAAACTGGACATGATGCGAAGCGTACCTCGTTGCAGGGGCAGTTCGCGGAGATGCATGTGACGGTAGCTCCACTGACCCCAGGGATGATTTGTTGGGCCTTAGACCAGCATCAGTAAAATCAGGAGACGAAAAGGGTAAAATGGCCCGTACGACGGAGAAGCCCTGGATGTTGCTAATATCGTAGTCGCTATGTTATAGTACGATTAGCCATTAAACAACATCGTTCAAGGCGGTCACTCTCGTTTGACCGCCAATATTTGCGGAGTCGAACGTCCACTGTCAAAGCCATCAATCAGGAACTCGATAGGAAGTACCTAGGAATGTATCACCTTGTTTCAGTAGTCCCTTGTATCCCCCCGCGCTCGTGTCCCCGCGCCTGAATACACTTCCCTTGTGACTCACCTGTGTGCGTGTCTTTGACTTTTGCCACTTTCCACAACCCACTGCATGCTGGAAAGATTGGCACTAATCCAGATCGGAATGCAAGGGTATTAGCACCGGTTTTGTATGGGTTACCACACGCAGCTCAAATTCAACCTAACTTCAACAGGGATTTGGGGTCACCTAGACTGGGTATGTCTACACTGGGTAGACCTGGGTAGACCAACAGGTCGGTGTACCCTTGGTCTACTGCGTAGACAGACCCTTGGTCTACAGGGGGGTGAACGCAGTGGGTACTTGATTTATCTCAAGGCAGGCTCCAACAGCTGCGCGCTGAAGCTGACTGAGCACTTACCTCTCGATTCGTACTTCAGCTTCAACTTACAGCGGGCCAAGGTTATAGTAAGTAGTCCAAGCACCGGTCGCGCATGGATGTCCCCGTCAGGATTATGAAACGACCGTGGGGAGTTTATACATATCTTGAATCCGTGTGAGGCAGCGGTTGAGGTAGCTATACGAAATTAATATCGGCACCAGACGTAGAGGACGATTGAATGAAATCGAACCTGGCTGGAGTGCATCCCGCGCCAGAATAACAAGTCAAAGCAAGTTAAAGGCTAGAAAAATGAGCCTAAATCCAAGTTGGAATGCTAGGGTATGAGCACTGGTTGTGTATGGTGTACACAGGCTGCTGAAATACCGCTGAAACAACCCACTTTGACGGCGATTTGGGGTTCTATTCCCCGCCGGTGCATGCTCATCTCACGGACGGATTTTTTTTTTGGTTCTTGCGGGGACGTCGTTACTCGATATCACGCGAAAAGAAGACTATTTAACATCACTTGATTCAGACCAGGATGCAAGCGTGTAAGCACCGGTAGTGTGTGCCTGCACCAGAGTTACCCGATTGGCTTGGCTAAATGGCTTGCGCCGCTTAGCGGAGTTTGAATTTGGCTTGGCGGGCGTGGGCGGCGTGGCTTGTGGCGTGGCGTGACTTGTGCTCGCTTACACCAAGTTTCAACACTGTAAGTAACACCAGGGGCAAAACCCGAGGCATATGGAATCCATATGCCTTACAGGCATGTCCTTCGCATGTGGTTGATCCATAGGACAAAGGTGTCAATTACCTTTGTCCCATCTTTGTTTTTGGGGGTGACTCAAGGCCAAAAAGAAAGATGGGACAAAGGTGATTGACACCTTTGTTCCATGGATCACCCACATGCGAAGGACATGCCTGTAAGGCATATGGATTCCATATGCCTCAGGTTTTGCCCCCAGTGTAATCCAGTGATATCTTTCCCCTGTGGTCCCTGTGCCGCCTCCCATCACTGCCAGCGTCTTACCATTACCCCGCGCCTCGGCTCAGCCACTTTGCTCACCGATAATGGGACATTCTCTCCGCTTTTGATAATATATCATTCACGCCCCTTCCAACCGTTAATTAAACGAGTACGGGTATCTGAAATATGATAACTCTACAACTGTTAGCCGATTTGGATCAAAGTTCAACATATCAGGTAGCGTTCAGTTGAACACACTGACAACAGCGACTGTGCACACCTCAACACTGGCATCATTAACTGCTCATGGGATTTAATTCTCATAGGGAATGCCAGTCATGCCAACGCCAACTTGTAGGGAAAAAACTGTGTTCATTAAGCCGGACCTATATATACCCCAGAATCCGTTTGAAAATTCACTTGTCGAAATTTTGGATTTGGGAGTTACCTCAGGGGATCATGCTTGGATCTCGAAGCATTTACATATTCATGCTGGTCGGCACAATGGTGGAACCGAGTCTACGCCAGATGACCGACTTCAAATAGTCCTGTAAGGTGCCTTGAAATCAGTTCAAGTCGGGCGTTGAGATTTGGAGAGGTTTCCTGTCCGATTCAGACTTCAACAGTGATATATTGGGGTGTAATTGTCCTGGAAAGAAAGAACAAAGAAACAATACAAAATCTTTGGACGAGAAAAGATAGAACGGTATCAATGGAGTCTACTGAGTGCGACAAACCAGCACTTCTGAGGTTAGGTTGTTTCCAGCAGCGACGGTGGATTATGGCATTAGTGAGCAGAATAATCCAAATAAAATGACATGCCCATGAATGGAATACACTGTGGATGCATCTCAAGTACCCAGCTAGTGCCTTCAGGCAGTGGGGCGCATGGAATGTACACTGGCCACTTTCATTTTTTGGCTGATACCCAGCTGGCAGAATGGCTTGCCGAGCTAACAAAATGGCTTGCAAGCCGAAATATGACTCCTTTCTGGCGTTCTGACTCAGGAATAGTTGTGACACCCAAAGAGGGTGATCAATAAAGGCACGGCAGTATCCTCTAGTTTTGGTGTAGGAGCCAAGCTGAATGTACACATTCATGCAGAGACTCTGGCTTGCACATAGCATTTTTTTTTTTTTTTTTTGCAGCGATGAGCAGGGGCATTGAAAAAATAGTTTACCGAGTGTATATAACATTGGATGTACAAATTCAGGATTTCCAAAGGTTTCTACACCCGCGCCTTTCCGTAATTGACTAATTCTCGTCGCAAGCCAGGCCCCTAACATTGCATCTATGTACAAATTCATGATTTCGAATGGTTTCTACACCTACGCCTTCCCATAATTAACTAATTTTCGTTCCAAGCCACGCCCCCCGCCCGTTTGATGGCATCAGACAAAGTGGCTTGCGATGCCAATTAGTATGTTCAACCTCACTCAACCGGGTGTTAATTCACCAATGTATGACTTCAACATGCTAGGATTAAGTAAATTGCATCCCCCTGCTACGGTATTGACCCGATTATAACATGAATTACTTGACTTTACGTCGCAAGCCGTGCCCACGCCCGTTTGATGGCATCAGGCAAAATGGCTTGCGCAAGCCATTTTGCTCGCAGCGGCTAGAAGCCGAAACAAAAAAAAAAGTAAATGTGATTGGGAGTTCAATGACTCTATATAACAATGAAAGTTGCCATAGAATGAATTCCAAGCCCTGAATACAAAAATACGCCAACACCGGGCGCAAGCCACTTTGTCACCGGAATGGCTCGTGATGGCGATTGAGAAGTTCGATCTGGCCCCAATTCACCTGGATCTTGCTCCAAAACCGTAGGATAAGGTAAATTAGATTCAACAGAGATGTTATTGACTTTGTTCATGCATAAATTCCCTGACTTTTCGTCGCAAGCCGTGCCCACGCCCATTTTGATGGCATCAGACAGAATGGCTTGCGCAAGCCACTTGGTTGGTAAAGGAAAATAATGATTTCCTGGCATATCCCGGGCTCGCCAAGGCTCTAGATCATTCAAATGTGTGCATTCGAGGAGTCTAAATCAAATTATTGCATATTTACGCACATTTGACTGGTTACGGTGAAGAACCTGGTTCAACCGATATCTATTAATGAGGACCGCAACCTAGAATAGATGTCGACAGAGCTGGTTTCGCCTCGGAAGTATCAAAAGCCCTTTTGTCAGGGAATCTGTTCAAATTTTAGCTTGAGGTACTGGAACACTTGTGTCGTTCAAAAGTCAGGTGAGGTGAACAGCAAATATCTTTGCGTGATGGACACCTCTTCCAATATTTCAAATACAGATGGACACTCAGAAGCAGAGGCTATCAGTTAAGCCTCACAAGCCTGCTAGCTTGCATGTGGAGTATGAGTTGCTGTCGTCATTTTTCATGGCGACGACAAGTGCATTGAATTATGTGACAATTGATGTTGTGGGTACCTGCGGGGGACATACAGTAATGTATTTACCACATAAAATAAAACGCTAGAGCCCTACATGACGTGTAGTGAGCGCAAGCCACTTTGGGCAAAATGGCTTGCCAAGCCGACAAAATGGCTTGCAAGCCGAAATGCCGGGCGTGGGCATGTGATGCCACCAAAATCCACGCCCACGCCCGAAACAAGCCAATCCGCGCTGGCGCAAGCCACTTTTGCAAGCCAAAAAGTGAACTCTCGTGCCTGCACGCCTCTCGACTCGTATGAGGACCGAAAGAAACTTAGGGCGGCCTGGTGTTCGAGTCCCCGCCGGTGCATGAAACGCTTCTTCCTTGCCTCCTTTTCATTTTGTTCTATGGGAGCTCGGCGCTCACACTTGGTTGCCCGCACCCTCCCTATCCGCTTTGAGATGAGGTGCAATGGGATATGTTGGGAGCCAATGTTGGAAGAACGTGCGCCTAGTAATCCATGATGATGATGATCAGCTGCGTGGAAGGATTGGCAATGGTCCAGGTCAGAGTAGGTGAGTATAAGCACTGGTTGTGCATGGATTCACTCGTGGGAATTGTGTGTTGCAAGTACGGATTTCACGGCGAGCTGGGGTTCGATTCCCCGCCGTTGCATGCTGCCATCCCTTGACTGTTTTTTTTTCCCTTTTGAAGAGGTTGGGGAGTGATCCTGCTGTATATCTTGAATCCGTGTAAGGCTGCGGTTGAGGGTATATACTCTATCAAATTGACACCGAACCCAGAGGACGACTGAATGTATTTGAACCGGGGCCGGCCGCGTTCCGCCTCTCCCAAGAATGTAAGTACGAAAGGCTGGAAAGAATAGCACCCAGCAAGGCAACAGCAAGGTCGGAATGCGAGGGTATAAGCACCGGTTGTGTATAGTTTACACGCGCTGATCAGGTGTCCAGGCCGTACATGAGTTCAACTGCGGTTTGGGGTTCGGTTCCCCGCCGGTGCATGATCTTCAGGGATGTTGCTGCTTTTTTTGGTTGACGTTCGGGTTCGGAGGCATATTTTAAGTATCTCAGCAAATCGAAAGTGAATCTTGGTTGAGAATTCCCAGACACACCATTGTCTGGGTCGTGTTTGTTGGAAATGTGAGAAGCGCGTCGATTTCTTGGGGAAGACCGAAGGCCCATTCCCAGAAGGCTGGGCTTCTTCTTCTTATTTCATTTCCTGACACACAACGCCGCCCATGTTCGAGATAGGGGCATCACAAAATGGAGTGCTTGGCAAACGTGCTTACGCACACAGGTGCCCGCGCCGTCCGAAACGAGTGGGTTGCTTTGATTGCGCGTGTTGCGCCGTCTTCGCCAGCGGTGGCTCCATATCGGTTCGGCTCCATATCGGTTCGGCCCTCCAAGCCACGCCTCATCGACTCACAAGAGAGCCCAAGGAGACAACACACCAAGTGAGTTGAATTAGTCACCGGCACACGGACCGAGTCGCCCGAATCGATTGGGGATCGTAGGGTGTAGATGGGCACCAGTCGTGCATGGTTTACATGCGCCGCTGAAATCTTCAAAAACCACCTTCCATAACGGCGGAAGGGGTTCCACTCCCCACCGGTGCATGAGGAACGCGAAGTCTTTTTTTTGTTAGGCGTTGCCCAAGGTCGGCGTACATATTTTATCTCAAGTCAAGAGCCAGATGAAAATTTCCAAACTGCAGCCAAATCCGGCCACCATGTTAAATGGCTAGTGAATGGAAATTGAATTGTATTTCGCAACCAGTGTAAGTAACATCGCAGTCGTCTTATGCGGCAAAAGCCACCCATGTTTGTTCTGGCCTTTACACTTCCGCAAGGAAATCGCCTTTGGCGAGGCGGTGGCTTCTTTCATCTCGCCACCTTTCGTTAGTAGAAGAAAACGTTTGATCCTCGCCGTAAGTTGCGTAAATAGCTGTAATAATATAATCAATTTAACCTGCTGATATGTGGACCAGGCGAGTTAGACGTTCTGACTTTGCCGACATTCTAATGCCTTCGCCTCTCCCGAGGAGGAGACGTACGAACCCACTTACGGAAATTAGGGTGGGTCTGAGCAAATTTGTACTGACGTTGAATCCATGATTTATGATGGCTACATGTCGGGCTGCAGAGAATAGGGCAGCGGCTCCTCCGCGCCTAATGCACGGAGGCGTTCAACTTCCGTCATCAGTGTTTCAATTTGCCGTTGCAACTTCTGGTGATATATCTGAGTTGATGGTTGATTTCGCGTACAGAATAAAGCAACACGTACGCGTGGTGCGGGCCACCCTGCGGCGGCGGCGGCGAATCATGAACAGAATCGCAACGGCGATTAAAATTACACCGGCGATATCAGCTGTAGTGAACGTGCCAGAAGCGTTCGCTGCATGCGATGTACTCTGCGGTGGAGCAGGATTCGTGGTGGACGACGCCGTACGGATGAATGTCGTCTCTGGCATTGGCATTGTCGTGAGATGAGGGCAGACTCCTGGGAGGGGGTACGTACGAACAGCCGTAAACGTCGCCTGCGGAACCTGCGCGCCGTCGAGCGGCTCATCAGTGCCCGAAAGGATCCAGAAAAACGGATAATAGAGATCGGTGCCAGCCCAATTACTGCCTCGGTTCCCCCACCAGCTATCGTTGACCGAGGTTACATAGGTGCCTGCCTGCCCCTTGGGATTCACCGCGTCTGAAATATTAAAGACTAGCTCTTGGTTCTCAGCGTGGAAGAGATAGATATTGATGCGATCCGTTTGGGTGAAATTCGGAACGTTTGAATTCCCTGTTCATTGGTGAGTTGAGGTGCCGCGACCTGCACTGTTCACCGTACAGACAACTGCGGCGAATCCGTCCTGCACAGCGACTGTGCCCAATCTAGGAAAGCAGGTGATAACGTCGTTTGTGGCATTCGCACAGGTGCTCTGGGCGGCGGCTTTTGCGTTAAGTGCCAGCTGTATGAGTCGTAGAGGACGTACCGAGCTCGCCGGACCCGGTACTGGAATTTGTGGACATGGGGAAGAAAGCGCGGGAATGGGAAGTCCTGGGGCGAGCGCTTATACCAAAAAGGTAACGCTGGTAATAATCGAGCGTTGTCAAGCGGTTCTCGACAGATCGTTTCAATTCGGACGCTTGACACCGCATATTTTTTGGAGCCCGAAGATTCCTAGTTGTGAACAGTGCGGTAAAACTTCCCCAATGCTGCTAGGTTAAGGCGAGGTAGACCAAACTCGGACGGCACATCTGTTTTCAAAGAATTCAAATTCATTACAAGCAGTACACATTCACACAAACCCAGCACCTTCCCCTCAAAGGCGGTACATGGATCTGTCCCACACTACGGCGTTCATGACTCATTGGTATGACAAATATGACGAGGCTCCCGCCATTTCAGCAGTGTTCGGCCTATGCACGTTAGTCTCTCGTAGACAGACTCTTTATATAAGGGCTCAAGGGGGAATCAACTTTAAAAAAACGTATATCCACTCCGAAAGTGTTTTTAAGCAAAATTTAGGACCCCCCCCCCCCTCCCCCCCTTTATAAGGAAATTATTTCCCACCCCTGTCCCGGCCTGATCTAGCCGGCTGGCTCGGCTGCAGCAGGACAATTGAAACTTGCGGGCAGCTGTGCTACTCAAGTCTGCTCCTTAATTTTTACAAGCCTGAGTCATCCCTTGGGAAGCAACCATAATGCTGGGACCCTCACAATCATATCTCCAGATATTTCCAAGTAAAAAGGGAGCTAAACAAGCACCCAGCGTTCTGTCTGGGCTCTCCTCAGCTTTCCTCTGTCTGCTAGTTAGTCACACAATTCAATGGTGTATGGGTGGTAGCAATTTTCGGACATGGCAGGCTATAGACAGCGCACCTGGCACTGTGAATGTCTATCCGACGGATTTGGCTCGGGTGATTGACACTGATTGTGATCGAGACAGCCCAATCGGGAAGTTCCCATCAATCTTAGCCGTTTTGTTGTGCTGGTGGGCTCAAAACTCCTTCTGAACCCCTGTAGAGTGTCAGATCATGTTGAAAGGCATTTGTAAACATATTTGAACTCTTTTTGAAATACATGACAAAAGTTTTTTTAAGTCCTCCAGAGGACCCCCCCCCCCACCCTATATATAAATATTTATTTTTGAGTCCCCCTTGTAAGGGCTCGTACCTCGCTATATAAAGTCTGTTGTTGCGCGCGGGGGTCTGATTGGGCTGCTTCCTTATTATGTAATTCGGAGCTTCCCGTATCACGTGGGAGTCGCGTTTTCCGACACGTCGTCTCTCCTCGTCGCGCCAGTCTCTCCTAAGGCGATTCCAAAGAACAGAGAGGAATTTTAAAGCTCACATAATGTGCTGGTGGTCTTTATTTGGGCACGTTGCGGTCCAGAATATTTTGAAGCAAGGTATAGGCACTCGTATTCACTCAGTGTTGGGCAGGGGAGTTTCATGCTTTTTCAGGTGCCAAATTTGGCCCTTGTAGCATCCCGTTGTAGTAAAACACGTAAAACCGAAAGCTGAATGACATTTGGTAATATGGTGGGCGAGAAAATGCGTGAGCCTTGTGGAAGCACGTGCCACGGCAAGCTCCGAATTACATAATAATGAAGCAGCCCGATCAGACCCCCGCGGCAAACAATAGACTATATGCACCTCGCCATGCGAGTCGGGACAGGGTCGTCGAAACTTGAAAATGGCTTTACAATTTGCAAACGTGCTTACGCTTGGCTTACGTACGCACGTGCTCGGGACCCGAAGCTTGAAACGGGTGCTTTTTCCTCCTCTTGCCCCTTTTTCTCTACGCTGAGGTGACTATTGAAGGTAAGGACTTGAGAGGGAGTAGAAGAACTGATTTATTCAGTGGTAGTACTACTGCTTAAATACAAAATAGCATGGATACGGATTGAATAGGGATCAACAAAAGATGTGTAGCATGTGGTGAACATATGGTGCTCATAGAAACGAGCACATGTAAATATATATGAGGAAAGATGCCATCTCTCATGAACAGAGATGAGCACATGTGTTCCATCTGGGTATGACAAGATGCATCTGAGGTTTGTATCCCAACACCCCCCCTCAAACCGAATGAAGTCCAAGGGCAGCAGCAAAGTGCTTTGCCTTCGCGCTAGGAAGGGCTTTGGTGAGTGTGTCCGCAACCATGTCTTGAGTGGGACAATAAACAAGTTGAATCGAACCACTTTCGATGACATAGCGAATGAAGTGGTACCGAATATTGATGTGCTTCGTGCGAGCATGGAATTGGCCTATGTCGGAATAGGCGAGTGCAATGGCCGACTGGTTGTCGCCATAAATGGTAATGGGGTGCTCGAGTGGGCGAAATATTTCGGAAATGAATTGGCGTAGCCAAATGGCCTCCTTTGCGGCATGTGTCATTGCAACATACTCTGCCTCAGTTGTTGAGAGAGAAACAAGCTCCTGTTTCTTGGAACTCCATGAGACAGCACCACCATCAATAAGGAATGCATAGCCAGAGATGGCCCGCCTATGCTCCTGTGACATTCCATCTGCGTCCGAGTATCCTTTCAAGCCAGGTTTCCCCTTGCCAAAGGTCAACCACCATTTCATTGTGCCTTGTAGATAGCGGAAGACGCGCTTCACAGCTTCCCAGTGAGCTGGTCCAGGGTTGTCAAGGAATTTTGACAATACTCCAACAATGAATGCAATGTCTGCCCGCGTTCCAACTGCTGCCCACATGAGGGAGCCAACAGCTTGACGGTATGGGACTTGCTTCATCACAGCAATTTCCTTCACACTGGTGGGGCAGTGGTCCGTCGATAGTTGCACATTTGGGTCCATAGGCATCGAAAGAGGTTTGGAGTCAATGAAGTTGAACCTTTGTAGAATGGATTCAATGTAGGACTTCTGCGACAATGATATTGTCCGTTCTTCCCGGTTGCGTTTGATCTCGATGCCGAGGAGCCAACTGACAGGCCCTAGGTCAGTCATCTTGAAGAGAGATCCAATACGCCTCTTGTACTCTTGGAGTAATTCCACAGAGCTAAGATAGGCGCCATCCAGATCCATCGAGTCACGTGAACGTGACTGATACGTGACAGTAACGTGGGAAAGCGCGAAATTTTGAAATTGAGAAAACTAAAACATAATTTTTGTGCTGGGAGCAATCCCAGAGGTAAAAAATGAACAAGTCAGATTGGAGCTAACCTGGAGCTGACCTGGATTCTCATGATACCTGTCCCTTGGGGTCATAATCAGTGGCTGGTTTTGATTACATCATGATGTACATCCAAATGCGGAACACCTTCAGTCCTTGACATTGCGGATAGGAAATTCCTCAGTTGTACCTGCCGTGGTTGTTCAATCCTATAGGTCTTCAAAAGCTCTCATGAAATTGCATGATAGGTGGTATTTTGACAAAAGCCTTCAAGTTTGACACTGCTGTTCCAATGTTCACTGACCTTGGCTTGAACAATGAAATCAGATTCTAGGATCAGGATTTTTATGAAACAACATCATTGCTGTAACATTCGATAAATCTCTGCTACTAGAAGAGCTAAAGTAGAAATCTAAGTTGCAGGAAGGTGCTAAAATACCGCTGGAGCGCGGTTATAGATCTCACGTGATCGTGTGAATTACCCGTTTAGGCAGCGCGAAATTTTTGGTCTCAAAATATATTTGTGCTGCAGACAACCTCTCTTCGCATTCTGAGCACTTTTCCCAAAAAAGGCAATAAACTTTTTTTTGAGGATAGCTATCAAGAAACCGTAACCACAGGATTGTTCCCTTGATCAAACCACACATTTCTGTGGTTTTAGTTTTTGTTACCATCCCGATGCCATCAACTAGTAGCACTCACAGTGGGTGTCACGCTATGGCATCACGTGACTCGATGGATCTGGATGGCGCCTATCTTACGGGTGATAGTGCAGTCATCAACATGAATGGCCATGATGATAATATGACCGTCAATGTGTGCGTAGAAAACTGCATGGTCAGACTCGCACTGTGCGAAGCCAATCTCCGCAAGAGAGCGGCTCAATGTCTCGTACCACTTGCGACCAACTTGCTTCAAACCGTACAAGGCTTTGTTGAGCTGCAAGACATATTTGCGGTGGTCCGCAAATTTGTGGTCCGGGGGTTGCTCCATGAATATGATTTCATCAGAGTCGAGTTCGCCGTTGAGGAATGCAGAATGAAAGTCAAACATGTCAATGTCCCAATTGTTTCGAGCGGCAATGGCGAGGATGGTGCGGATGGATGCAATTTTGGCAGTCGGAGCAAAGGTTTCGTAGTAGTCAACTCCTTGGACTTGGGTGTAGCCAAGTGCGACAAGACGAGCTTTGTACCTGTCAATTTCGCCGGCAGCATTTTTCTTAATGCATAAGACCCATTTCAATCCGACGATGTTGCGATTCTCCGGCCTTTCAACAATTTTCCAAGTTCCAGCAGCTTTGAGGGCTGTGATCTCTGCGTCAATTGCCACCTTCCAGTGCGCCCAATCGGGCCTCTTCTTTGCTTCCTCAAAGGTAGGCTCGAGTGCCTCTGAACCTGCTGTCGCGCTGGCCATTGCAGTCTCCAAGATATCCACCATCTCCCAATCTTCTGAGGTCTCTGCTCTAGCAGCAAAATCTGCGACTTCCTCGTCCAGTGTCTTGGCAGCTGGTGCTTTCAAACCACGGGGTACTGCTGGATCTGATGGACGATTACTGATACGTCCAGTACCACTCTGAAGTGCCTGAACATATGCACTGGGCTTCCGCACACGTTGTCCACGCCCGGTAGGAATTTCTTCGGGTTCTTCGAAGTTAGAACCAAGAGGATCGGTGCGTGCCAAGTCGCGTTTGAGCTTCTCGATAGATGGAGAGTCTGGGAGTTTAGATGACGATGCCTGTGGTGTACGAGGCGGAGTATGAGGTGCAGGTGCAGCAGTAGATGGGTTCGGAACAGGAGTTGGTTTTGAATTTGCAGACGAGGACTGGTTGTCATCCTCCTGCTCCCCCTCAAACAGTAGATCGTCTGGTATGGGTACCAGCACATCATCTCTGTCGAGTTTAACACTCCGTTCCACAGCAATGTTATGCTTCCCTTCGAAATAAATCCTGTGCCCACTGCTGACTTCATCAAATCCAACCCAACGGCCGACTTTTGCACGGCCATCCAGCTTGCTACCATCTGGGTCATGGACCCAGACCCTTGCTCCAAATTCGGGCAATCGTGAGAGATCTGGTTTCTTGTTGTAAACCATCTCGAATGGGGTTTTGTTGTCCAGGGCACGAGTCGAAGTGCGATTCTTCAGGTAAATTGCATGTGCAATGGCCTCACCCCACAGAAATTTGGGCAGACCGCTGGCATGCAGCATCGCACGTACACGCTCCAAAAGCGTCGGTTCAGTCGTTCTGCAACACCGTTGTGCTCTGGGGTATCGTGAACAGTGAAACTCCGCTCGGTGCCTTTCTTTGCCAGGTGAGCATCGAAGATTTGACTCCAAAATTCCCCTCCGCGGTCCGAGTGCAATTTCTTGATATCCACTCCGAACTGCGTTGCTAGCCAAGCCTCGAATGCCTGGTACGACTCGAAGGTCTCGTCCTTCTTGTGCTGCAAATAGATACGGGACCAGCGGGTATGATCATCTGTGAAACTTGAATAATACTCACGCCGGTTGAGAGTTTTTGTCGGCGAGGGTCCCCAGACGTCCGAATGAATCATGTCGCCCAATGCAGCAGCTCGTGGCTCTTTGCGTACCTTCGCAATTGGTTTGCGAGTTGCTTTGCCATACTCACAAGAATCACAAGATTTAATCTCTGTGGATTCATCAAGTTTAATCCCAGTTACCAGGCCGTCTTTGACGAGATGCTTGGCGGCTTCCGGTGAAATGTGACCCATGCGGCGATGGAGTTCATCAATTGAGACCGTTTCGATGGCGCTTGCAGCGAAAACTGCATTTCCTGCACCAGGAGTATGGTGGACACAGTAAGTCCCATTCACTTTGTTTACAACTCCCAAGATCTTCCTTTTCTTATCGAAAATTCTGCAGAAGTCGTTGCGGAAGAGCGTTGCAAAACCAGCATCTGTGATTTTGCTAATGGACACCAAGGTAAGTCCCAGCTTGGGTGCATACAACACCCCTTTAAGGAGTATGCTGGCAGTACTGTTGCCATTTGGAATAGTGATTCGAATTTTGCCCTGTCCAATAGCCTGGAATGTTCCATTGTCTGCAGCCGTAATGGATTTTGGTGCAATGGAAGTATAGTTGATGAATTTATGCCGGTACGGGGACATATGGCGCGAAGCTCCTGAGTCGTAAAGCTCGGTTTCGACGTTTGGAATGCCTGCTTCATTTGCCAGCATGGCTGAATCAAAGGGCGAAGTAATTTTCTCCTCCAGGTCCTCTTGATTGTTGATCCACTCATTGACAGATAGCTCAATCCAATCTGCAATCTCGTCCGTGTGGTTGCATGGAGGGCGGTCCAGCCCATCTCGGGTGGGTGTTTCACCCTTGCCATCATATTCCTTGTCGGAACTGGCAGAGCAAAAATCAAAGGAGGATTCCTGGTCACTGTTCTCCTTGTTCACATCGTCTGGATCCTCCAAATTCATGACACTTTGCAGATCCGGCATGGAATCTGCCTCACTGTCGCTGTCACTGTCCGACATGCTTTGGAAGTCTGGCATCTTCGAGTTTGTGGAGTCACCTGAGCCATCCCATGAGTTTTCTGACTCCGGGTTTGTTGTGTCGCTAATAATGCCATCTTCTTCGTCCTCGAAGTAGTCTTCATCGTCATAGTCCGACAACCAACAATTCGATGAACTGCCCTGCGGGCAGCTGTCCCTGGTAACGAGTCCTGCCCACTCGTTTTGGAATTGCTCCAGGTTTGATTCTGCCTGAGCCATCCATACACCATCATCGTCCTTTTCTGTGGCGGTGTTTGCGACCTCTTTCGCCTTTGCCTTGCCCTTCCCTCGCGGTCCTTGTCCCTCCTTTCCTCCACCTTTCGCCCAGCAGTCCGCTTTGACATGGCCCTTCTTGTGGCAGTTATAACACTCCACTTTGGGCTTCTGGCCACCGTTGCGATCTCCCGCAGAGAATGCAATGTCACAGTCGTCCTTCTTGGACTTCTGCTTTGGCGAACGACGATCTGCCTCCTCGTTGAGGCCACGGATCAAGCCGTCGGCAGAGAGGGTTTTGGCGAGCAATGTTGATGTTGCTGTAATCGCCGAGAGGTAGGGATCATAGGATGGGGGAAGTGAGCCCAGGATTATGGCGGTGAAATTTTCATCGCCTGGGTCGGCACCCATGCCAATGAGGTCTGTGCGAAGTGTTTGCAACCTCGCAAGGTGAGTTCTGATGTCCCCTGTTTCACTACAGCGCTCGTCCTGGAGCCTGCGTCTCAAATCCACAGTAACCATCTTGGATTTCTTCTCGAATTCCTCCGTCACCTTCTTCCATAGCTCCGCTGCAGTCTTTGCATCCTTGACGCGCAAGAACAGTGCATCGGGAATGGAGCTAGCAATGGCCTGCTTCACAATGGCCTGACTCGATTTGTGAATCTTCAATTCCTTCTCATACGCTTCCAGGGCCGTAGTCTCTGTCGCCGTCGGAGGCGAAGACATCGTGGGCGCAACGGGAGCAGTGTAGGTATCTAGCAAATGGTCTGCTAGACCAGCAGCATCAGCAGCATAACTGAAGCAATTTTTGTATATGCTGAAGTTGCTCCCATCGGGTTCACATTTGGGAATGCGGAGGAAGTAGTCACTGAGTTTCGAGTTAGGGGTAGACATGATGTAGGAAGAGAGATTTGTTGAGAGTAGATGTATGTGGGGAGTTTAGATTTGGTCGGGGCCCATGACCTATTGAAGGTAAGGACTTGAGTGGGAGTAGAAGAACTGATTTATTCAGTGGTAGTACTACTGCTTAAATACAAAATAGCATGGATACGGATTGAATAGGGATCAACAAAAGATGTGTAGCATGTGGTGAACATATGGTGCTCATAGAAACGAGCACATGTAAATATATATGAGGAAAGATGCCATCTCTCATGAACAGAGATGAGCACATGTGTTCCATCTGGGTATGACAAGATGCCTCTGAGGTTTGCATCCCAACAGTGACTTCTTTAAGGAAGGCTCGCTCACGCGGGAAGGAGACTCGCTGGTCCTCTCCAATATTGCATCGAGTCTACTTGTCCGCGCAGAGACCTTCCTGCCAAAGATCAACTCAGACGGCTCGACCCTTGCGCACCTCCAACACCTCCACTCCACCAGCATTCGCGCAATTCTGCTGGCTCCCGAAACAGGCATGTCCTCGTACGCCGGCACCGCGCTCTTCGGCACCTTCGGTGAGTCTACCCTGGCCTCAACATCAACTTTATCTCGCCCACCTTCATTGTCACCCTCTGCGAATTCACCCCGCACGTCATCCACCTTGTCGACCCCATTGGCTCGGCGTCCGAGGCCTCGCTGCGCTCACCCTCCTCTTCCCGAACACGCCCATCGTGACGACCCACACCAATCTCCCAACTTACCGTGCCCCGCATCCCGCGTTCCCGCCATATTCACCGGCCAGTTCACGGGCAGGCCCCTCAGCGAAACCTTGCTAGTGTGAATAAGTATTACGAGGTGTGTGTGTCCCGCTTTTGTTCGCTCCTTCGAGATCGAGGTCTAGTCCGTTTCGCGCGTTTCTGTATACAGTGAACGCCTGCGCTGCATACTGGGAATCCGGCGATCCGCACGCGCGTATGGGAATGTCTGCGCGTCGCGTGGCACCACCTTAGGCGGGGCGAGACGCTCTGCGCTTTGGAACATTTGTAGCATTTCTCTACCCTGGGCGGGGCGGGTGGAGTGTGACGTTGCTCTCTCCCTCTCTCTCCCGCGGCTATGTATGCGGGTCTGTGTTCGACGCGGAGAGCCCGTGGGCGCGGTCCATATCGTGGGAGGGTGGCGTGTCGATACCATCACATCCCATCCCATCCTACCGTCCTGCACGGACGTCTCGGGAGGGGAGCGCTATATCTACCCATATTGGAGACCATACTATGCCATCTGCGGTGCAATTCATATCGCGCTCGTGTTCATAATTATTTGCGTTCATTTGCGCGCCTTCACGCCTTCATATTCATATCCGTGTTCATCTCCCCATGCGCTGTTCTCGGTCTCGGCTGGCCAGGTATATGTGTATGCGACATAGTCACCTAGATATCGTATACTGGATTATTTCGTTCAATTCGACAGTCACGCGTCACACACCCCCCTGTCGATTGCGAATTTTGGTCGAGGTCACGCGTCACGCAGGCGAGCGTCGAATTGGTCAGACGTCACGAAAATGGCTGTAAAATGGGTATAAATTCAAAAAACAAACTTGTATAGTGCTCAGTCTCTTCAGAACACCAAAATTCCACAGTTTCTCTCATTTTTAAGTCTCCATGGAGTCTTTCCGTGCCAAACCGCTGTGTTCTAGCCCAAATTCAGGCCAGAGGAAAACTAACAGAAAAAAATAAAGAAAGTAAGGTGAATTGGATCCAAATATTCGTAGGATGTACTAGGGCTCTTGGCTAATGGAATAACATTGTTTCCGTGGAATTTCGAATTTTTTGTCCCGGTCACACTCAGTTGGGGGCCTGTCGAAATGTCGAATAGGTCAAATGGGTCACGCGTCACGCCCCCTGTCGATTTGAACGAAATAATCCAGTATCGGCGCCTTGCCCCCGCGCGTCCCGTCCCGTCCGACTACATCCGAATTCTACCAGCCGTGTGGATCCATACACGCGGCAGTACCGCAGTTTGTATGTACATGCACTCTGCGTCACGTCGTCCTTTGTATGGTATCCCGGCTGACTGGGCTCCGCTGGCGATGATTCTGCCGTCAACGACTAGGTGGAGCGGCTCGTGCTCGAAAGCACCTGCCCAGGGGCGGTAAAGGCTCAGCTGTACAATAACTCTGCTCCTTTGCTCTCATCCAGTTCCTATCCGGTTCCTATCATTGAAATCTCTTCGATGAGGTCGCGTCGCCCTTGCCGATTTGAGCAATGTGCCCTCGTGGATTCTAATTATGCTGTTCGGAGCTTGCGAGGGGGTTTGTCTATTTCGCTCTGGGGTCCGAATTCACAGCTCGCACCTCCGATTCGATGCGCCATCTAGATATCATTGTTTACGCGCCCCCTTCCTCATGCACCTCCGCCAACTCGGCTACTTACAGCCCCTCACGCACCTTTCGCTACACGGCTCTATATCCTGCTGCGAATCATTCCACGCTGCGTGTGCCTTCATGCTCGAGATCCTCGAGATAGACTTCACCAAACCTTTTCAGTTGTCCGAGCTCCCTGCACTGAAGCGCCTCGAGCTGAAGTCACAAACCGACTTATGCGTTTTCCGCATCCATCGCTCTCGATGCTACGCCGCATCTGCAGAACCTCACTATTGCGGTTCACAACTGCAGCCTCCTTGAATTGGGCATCCTTGCGCGAATGATATAAAAGCATTTTTCACCGAAAATTGCGTGCACGCTAGGCCGTGGTTTCTGGTGTGCAGTGCCGTGCTCGGGTACCCGTTTTCGTACTCATAACCGTACTTGCTACCCCCTGCTCGTGCTCCCTTTCGAACACCATTCCCGTACTCCGTGGAGCTCTTCATCATAGTTGGTTTAGGTGGGCGGTCGTACGCTGTGAACTGTGCACCGTGCGCGCAAGGTACTTAGCTCCGAACGGACACCTCGGTCGTTCGGCTTGAATCAACCATCACTTTGAACCATCAGCCCATCATTTACCAGCCGAAGACCCATCAACCCACAGAAACAGCCGAGAAATACAATCAAGATCGTGGATATGTCCCTACCAAACATTCAGAAAGCTGGCCCATTTTCATGAAGAGTGAATGTATGAGGCTTTACTGAATGCGTCGGGTTTATTTGCCAGTCCGACATGACAAGTATGACACTTTCCAGCAGACGTCAAGTTTGATGCTCCATCATTAGGTCTGACGTCTGAGGCTTGAGGTGCTTCACTTCATCCTAAAAATTGGATATGTTCAAGAATTTCAGTAGCCGATTCTACATTATCATGTTCTGGCACGATTGGCCATCTCATTGGACAAGTTCGAGATGCCCGAGATGCCCGAGGCCGTTACGGATTTATAGCTGAATCTAAGTTTGAATAATCAACGGCATTACATTTTCGGATGTGCACTTGAGTTCAAACATGGAAAATCATAGAATACGTGTCCTGTAGTCTACAGCTTGAGCCTTGTGGTGCAACAGGAAAAGTGAATTTATTTATCTACCAAAGAGATCGCATTTTGGGAGGGGAAATTCCGAACCGTGATGTCTACCTATTTAGATGATACTCAGGAGATTTGTGGCACAAGAATAGATCTGGAGGTTGCTGACTAGCGGACAACTTGACATGCTTTGGACACATCAATGTGTCTGCTTTGGGAACGAGGGTAGTCGGGCTTCATCGAAATGCGTGATTCACGAGGCCCTTCGCGTATAGGAGGTATAAAAGGCACTCAAACTTGTAGTAGTAGAAGAATATATGCCACACCCAGGTACATCACCTGTGATTTACTCTCGCTCTCAAACCTTACGGGAACATTTGGAACTTGGAACATTACGGGAACATTACGGAAACAGGAACAAAACTATTGTCAATTTTGGAACAAAACTTGTTTGACTCCGTCTTTTAACCACACACTATCTGCTTCCCTATTTATTATTTGAATTCACATTTGCCATATACTTCGGCACGAACCCTCGAACACACTAAAGGATTTATTACAAAGATTAGATTTGGGTTAGAGTAACTTCACGCTTGTTGAGTGGGGGGGATATGTCATGGATATAGTCATTTTGGACTCAACGACCGTGAGTTCATACTGTTTCGACTATTTCCTATTCTCGTTGCCTCACTCCGTGTTGATCCCTACTTCCCTCCTACCTAAGTACCATTTATTTATACTTATTTCAAGATCCTTGGTATCTTTGGATACCAACCACCATTATTTCCAACATCCTTTGCTCTTATATTCCTATGGTTACACCAGAGTATATAAACCACAAGCACTGGATAATATCATACACTTTCAACCTTCAACCCTCTTCGCTCTAAACGCAACCTCGCGCCTCGCTTAACTGCCTCGCACTCAGTCTAGCGGCTTCGGCGAACGTCTCGCACTCGTCGAAGCCCAGGACAACAACCGTCTAACGGCCTTGACGAATGTCTCGCACTCGTCAAGTCCCAGGACATCTCTTACGCAATAAGTGGTAACGTGCCTGCGGCTCGTTTGCTTATTGCGTTCGCGTTGACACCGGAAAGCTAACGGGTTTCTAGCGAACTTTGGAATCGCCCCCATTCCATAACAGACGCGTGACTGTCGATTTGAGGGAAAAAATCCAGTAAACCAGCCGGTCCGGTGGAAATTGATCTCATCATAGAGCCTTGATCCCATCGCAAACTCAGGGCAACCATGTGGTCCGGTTCGGGGTTCCGATTTTTCGGCAAAGAACAGGACCGAACCGGACATCGGCAACACTATTGCCGGGGTGAACTATGATTGAGAACATCTGAGAATAGTCATTGGAAAAATCCAGACCTAATTCGGCGAGCTTGGACGAACGGTCGTCAACCGACCAAATTGATTTGACACAAAGCCACGGCTCTGAGATGGTTGGGAAGAAACTCGCAAATTGAGGTGATGGTACCCCGATAGGAGGCATCTGCTTAATATACACAGTCAGCTGAGATAACAATTGGGGTAATATCTTCTCTTTAAAATATGATGCATTTATAAAGAGGGAGAACACATGTAGTATCTATAAAGCCAGAAGCCTCTCCACATCTCCGGCATGGCATCCCTCGACCTCCAAGGTGCAATGTTCTGTGCGAGCTTAGCATTTGGGACTGCGTTCTATTATATCCTTTCCCGGAGAAACCGATCCAGATTGCCGCTCCCCCCTGGGCCCAGGAAGCTTCCTCTCGTCGGAAATCTGTTGGATATACCCGCCGACCTCGCGTGGGAGAAGTACATGGAATGGAGTAAAGAGTACAGTACGCCAGATGGTGTATTTATCTTCCATTCCTGTTAACTGCTTAAGACTCCGATATCATTCACTTGAATCTCGCTGGGCAATCGGTTATTGTTCTATCCTCATTGGAGGCGGCTGAGGCCCTACTCGAGAAGCGCTCCAACCTCTACTCCGATAGGCGAGTTTTTCGAACTCGAATTAATCTTGGATCGTAATCTTCCTTCAGATCGCCTCTTCCTATGGTGAGGGATTTAATGGGTTGGGATTCCGATGTTGGTATGCACCGTTCCTTCCCCTCGTGTTTGCCTTTGAAGTCTGATTTGATTCAGCGCTTATGAAATATGGTATGTGCCCTACGTCAAATAAATATAAGTACTAGTCGTTCATCGCAGCATATATAGGGAATAGATGGTGCGCAGCCAAAACCACCACTATAATCTTCGATATTCGTTTATGCCTCTCCTTTCTAGGCGTAAGAACCGCCGGCTTTTGAAGAAGGGATTTACTCCAGTCATTTACCGGCCTTTGGAGCTGGCAGCCACTCGTAACCTCCTCGGGCATCTATTGGACAGCCCTGATGCGTTCCATGCTCATTTACGACAGTAAGTGCATATCTCTCCCAGCACCCAACCGCTCAGCCTTCCTGTGAATAAAGAATGGCGGGAGAGATCATAATGTCAATGGCATACGGAATTGATGTCCTGCCGTCGGACGACCCGTACGTCGCCCTATCCGAGAAGAGCGTTCATTCGCTGGTAGTCGCCCTCGTAGAACGGTACCTCGTTGTGAGCTCAGTTTGGCAGTAAGCATAATCGTATTCACCGCGGCTTCCAGGACATGTTCCCAGCTTTGAAATACGTGCCGAAGTGGTTCCCGGGCGCGGATTTCAAGCGCAAGGCCGAGGAGTGGAAGAAGTTAGCGCGGGCTATGGTCGATGTGCCCTACACTGAAACCAAACGACAGGTAGTGCGTCACTCATATCCTGAGCGCGGGCCATTCCAATCGCTACGATTAGGATTCTGGTACAGCGCCCCGCTCCTTCGCTTCAGATGCCTTGTATACTCTGCGTCAGTCCGATGGCAGTATCTATTATGGAGAAGAGGAGATCAAAGCCAGTGCCGGGACCATGTTTACCGCGGGGGCAGGTATGTACCTTGGACACAACGTGCATTTTTTCGAAGCTCAATGTCAACAGATACCACAGTTACGGCACTTTCCACGTTCTTCCTGGCCATGTTGGCCAACCCGGAGGCTCAGAGAAAAGCTCAAACCGAAATTGATGCTGTGACTGGCGGGAAATATCTCCCTGACTTCGACGATGAGGTAGCTATGCCGTATGTCTCTGCGCTTGTTAAGGAGGTTCTTCGCTGGAAGAACGTGACGCCCATCGGTATGTGCTTTATTGAGACACCCGCCTCCTGATCATAATCCGCCATCTCCAGGGATACCCCACTTTTTAGCAACAGAGGACGAATATCGCGGTTATAGACTGCCTGCCGGCTCGATAGTCATTGGAAGCACTTGGTCAGCTGTTTAGAACCTCGCTTCTTCATTATTTCACAACTTTGACCACCTGCAGGGCGATTCTACACGACGAAGTACTCTGACCTCTTCGTCTGAATTTCAGTTTTCCCCCAACAAGATCTTTCTACAGAACATGTATCCCGATCCATACGCCTTCAAACCCGAGCGTTTCTTGCTCCACGGGAAGCCCAACCCCGCCGTGAAGGATCCAGGGTGTGCAGCCTTCGGATTCGGACGGAGGTATGGCTGACCAGGACAAGCCTTTCACTTGACGTCAATAAATTGCACAGAATCTGTCCCGGGAGGGATATGGCGCGATCGTCCATCTGGATTACGGTGGCATCGATTCTCGCGACTTTCAACATTGACAAGGCCGTCGATGAAGCAGGCCATGTTATTGAGCCCACCTTCGAGTATCTTACAGCGTTGGTCAGGTATGATCATATTTACGTCATACCGAGCCGTGGCTCTTCACCTCGCTTCGCAGCGCACCACTCCCATTCAAGTGCTCTATTACTCCGCGGTCAAAGGAAGCGGTGAAGTTGATACGAGGCATAGTGCATTGAGACATCGCGATGGAATGCGGATACGAAGAATGATGGTGTAGGATGTATAAGCTGGGACAATGTTGAATTAAATGTAATCGCAATGGGTGCGAAACTGGATGGGTGTAAAGTGACGAACTTTCTCATTTCTATGTGAAGTGACGAAGTGACAAAGGTGGCTAAGACCCCTGATTTTGGATTAAAACATTACACACATTGAACCGTCTTCTTGCCTTTCATGGCACTTGTTTGTCCGGCAGTTACATCGTGCAGGCTGGGCGGGCCGTCCGCCCTAAGAGATGTGTCCTATCCAGAAAACTTGCTTGGGTGGTATCACATTGATTCAACACGAAACATGGGTCCCCAAAAGTCCTTTCAACCCAGGAACGGAATCAGCGGAAATAGTTGCACTTGTTTGTCCGACAGTTACACCGTGCGAGCTGGGCAGGCCATCCGCCCTAAGAAATGTGTTCTACTCAGAAAACTTGCTTTGGTGGTATCACATCGATTCAACATGAAACACAGAGCACCAAAATTAATTTCAGGAAAGGAGGTCGAAACAACTCTGGTGTGTGCTCAGGATAGATACACATGTATATGTATTCCATTGGAGCGACTGCTACAAGAGGTTTTCTGTCGTGGATCGCGATCACGTGGGGTTCTTGATGGACATCCCAAGATGCAACTTCGCAGCTACTCCACAAGTAATTTCATGCGTAAAATGCCAGGAACTTATACATATAGCGATAATTCATGCAGTCGGTAGATTTGTGCAGTATTAGATACCTAAACTGTGGTACCGAATTCTAGACAACTACGGAGAGCTGGTCGCGGCTTCAAGTACCTGTGGTTGGATGGCAGAATGGCAGAAAGAAATGGGATCGGAACATTCTTCACAATTTAATCATTGGGTAAGATGATACCGACTACATATTTGAGGACCTTTAACCAGGAATACTGAAACTGGTGGCGGAGGGAAACACGATCACACCATCATTTGATTTCATGCAGTTTGAACCAAATTCACCATGCAAATGCGGAGTCATAAGTCTCTGAATATCTCGAAAGAGAATGCCAAATGGTTCTATTCCAGATCCCAATAATAAAAGTGGGACCTTAATGTTAAATTACTTCAAGAGAAAATGAAGATCGACAGGCATTGCTCTGACCTTCAAGGACAGGTAAACCTATTGCGAAGAGAGATCAATGAGGAGAAAGCGGGACGGAGGGAGTGGGTGCTGCGCCACGCTGAAATTGATTCACAGCTCGAGCAGCTTCACAAGGGGCCTTTGGCAGGCATACACATAAATGCTCGATGTCCAACTGATCGGCCGTTTCAGATATTGGTATTTTCAAATCTGCTATTGTGACCACTTGCTCATTATTCCCCAGATCTGGTGGAACCCGTAGTACACATTGATGGTCAATTTTCAGTCACCACTCAAGATCAGTCCGACAATGGGGTTGGTAAGTCACTTTCTATTCCGTGTTTGAACCTGAAGTTGATTTGTGACCAGCTCTGGACACAAATCTTCACAACGGACTCGACACAAATGGAGTTTCAAATTTTGCCCTGGCTGGTATCGCAGTTGATGGTGAGGTTTGAATATTTCAACAAGTCAAGATTACTTATATCATATGTGAACAGCGCTGCCGCCCGATGCACTTTATCACTCAACTCAAGGGCATGCCATGGTTGACAATGGTGAATTTGGTCAATCTCCATCTGAGGCAAGGGTTAAAAACTCCAGGGGCAAATCTTTGGGATGGAACTCACTTTTTTGGTGATTCCAATTTCAACCTCGCTAGTACCACGACTCAATTCGAGGACTCGGGGTCCCAACTTCAAGTTGGGGCAACCCACTCCTTGGTGAGTTTCTTCTTTTGGATGAGAATTTTGACAACTCCATTACAGATTCAGACTTCAATTTTCCTAGTTCAACTTCAATGGAGGACAATGTTGGAATGTTTGGTATGTTTCATTCGTCTGGAAGTACCTCAACAACTGAGTTAAAAATAGATGGCTTCAACAGGTTTGATCCAACTTATGATGCTTTGATGTTCAACCCTCGATTTGACCGACCCGAATTGCGCGGGAATCTCAGTATGGGCACCGATCACTTCAACCCTGCAGGAACCGATCAGATGGACAGCTTGCCCCTGCTTCCTATGCCAGCTTTGACACCGCCCTCCATCGTGTGGTCTACCTTGCCCATTGAGCCAGAGATACAGCTACAGAGGAACAAACGGGCCAGAGAGCCTGAAGTCAACCAAGCTAACATCATTGAGGGTGCTCGTCCGAGGAACAAATCCCGTCGGGCTCGTGGGGAGGCGTAGATAGTTGCAGATGAATTTTAGACTTTCAGACTCTTAGAAGTTCTTGTTATGCCCACCCTGCTTTGTGACATGATAATATTGATTCTCATTCACTGAAGCGCGCCACATCTTCGATGTGCGATGATCATGTGATCGTGTCGAACTTATTTTGTCAGCGTGAGTAAGTGCCCTTTGGCACCCTAGGCCTCTGGGATTGTTACCATCAAGACCATCAGCTGGCAAGAGCCACCTGAGTTCCACTTTTTTTACATCAGTCCCACTGTTTGGTGTGAAAAAGTGGGACTGGTGATTAGTGGGATTCGACGAGTCCCATCCCACGAATCTTGTATATACTCAACAGCCTTGGGCTTGGATAATCGGTGGGCCACACATGTAACCGTGGTCTGGATGATGGTCCATTAGAACTGGTCGGGGGAGAGGCAGGCGAGAGGTGATGGTCCGGGTGATGGTATGGACTCGGCTACAGGCTCTGATGGTTTGATCTCGGCCTGATCCCCGCTTCGGCTAGTAGCTGCTTTTAGACACGAGTACAACCTTGGTGCTCAATGCAGGCTTAAGCTCGACCATCAAACATGGAGTAGGGCAGTACCTTGGTATGATCAAAGAGAACGGTTGACCGAACATTTGAGTACAGATTTACCCACGGTTCATGGTCTAAATCGCACAGTTATGAGTATGGTTGACGACCGTGCACTATGGTGCAGCACGCATGTAATATTCAGTGATAAATACTGCCATAGAATGAGTTCTCCTGAATGGTCCTTCGGCTGGCGGAGATGCATACAGAGGACCGTGGGGTGGAATTCAAACTCGTCGACGTGGTTGCATTTCAGATACTCTCCGGAGTATGCGCACTTCTTTCAAAGCTTCGTCGCTGGGAAGATGCTGCTACCATGCGCCGATGAGGCGGGATTGTTGACCTTTTCGCAACGGGCAGTGCCGTTACCCCAATGCGCCGGTTTTCGAACGTGTCGAAGATTGTGCAGTATAGGTAGGGATGTTGGAGGTTTTCTTGCTTTGTTTTTGCAATATTCTCAACAATAAGCACTCATTGTTCACATTTTCGTTCAGTTCTGGGGGAAAAATGACGGAATTATGTTGGTTGAAAAACATCAGGTTGTAATTATAAACCACATTCGCGGTTTCCCTGCTCGATTCAAGCGTAGTTGGGGGCTGTTCACGGGCAGTATCTGTCAAGAATGTAAACCACATAGTCCTGATTCAAGAATTTGCCAAGGCCACTCACACGACGGTCTGGGGATTCGGGATGGAGTTCAGGTGAGTCAAATTGAACGACGAACAAAATTGAACCGAGCGTACGTAGTCGGAGCTGGCACCAACACGGGTGGCCTGATCCACTGGGCCAGTTCCGCCGCATGTGCCAGAAGTATCGCCGGGGCGGTAGGCCTGTTCAAAATGGCTCTCTACAGCCGTGCAAACTGGACGGGATGCGACGCGTACCTCGTTGCAGGGGCAGTTCGCGGAGGTGCATGTGACGGTAGCTCCACTGACTCCAGGGATGATTTGTTGGGCCTTAGACCAGCATCAGTGAAATCAGGAGACGAAAAAAGGTAAAATGGCCCGTACGACTGAGAAGCCCTGGATGTTGCTAATATCGTAGTCGCTATGTTTCAGTACCATTAGCCATGAAACAACATCGTTCAAGGCGGTCACTCACGTTTTACCGCCAATATTTGCGGAGTCGAACGTCCACTGTCAAAGCCATCGATCGGGAACTCGATACGAAGTACCTAGACGTGGTGTGTACCTCGGTCATAGAGCATGGCGCTTCTCCGAATGCAACTGAAAACGCCCGTAGGTATCTAGAGCTCATATGCATGCTATTTTAATTTCACTCACTTCCGCCGAAGCAATTGTTCTCGCATCCTGAAAACGAAATAGTGAGAAACGACTCTCGAAGTACACGGAAGATGCACACCGGAGTTCGGAGGGCGATCACAAATGCGACCTGCTCAATTGAGCTGAGACACACGACACCAGAACGATTAGTACTTGCCGTTCCATCTAATGCGAGGCATTGCTTGAATCTCGGTTCACTCGACGACTGAACATTACGCACCCATTGGGGACAACGACAGCGAAGCTCTGCCCCGCTGGAATATTCGGGGCAGTGTTTCCTGGTGGGATCAGAATATAGTTCAAGCAAGTGAGGAGAGCAATAATTTACCTGTGTAGGGTGCACCCTGGTTCGGGTAGTTGCTGACCGTCATTCCTACGCCGAAGGAGCACTTATTCTTCAAACCCAGTATGAGTCGGTGAAGTGGAGGCCAACACCTGCACAATGCCGATGTACACGAAGAGTAATGGTGTGTGTTGCATTTGCAACAGCAACCAGAATGGTGGCGAACACGAGGGAAGCGAACATATCTGTAGTGGACGTTTGCGAATCAATGTAACAGTGGTCAAGAGACACGCTTTTAAAGAACCAGCTGTCGGATGAAACCCTTGGTGTGTTGATGATCCGGCGACTCACATTGTCCCATGACGCTCATCTTCATATGCCTTAATTCAATTCTTTTAGAAATGGATGATCTAGTTTCAGGGGGGTGTTTAATCTGCGATTCAAATTATTGTTGTCAATCTTGGCGCCAAGCATCCAAATGGAACTCGATTTGATTCTTTTGGACCTCTTTCTTTGACTAGTTCAACGTAGAGGGAGGCGTTCGAACCTTACTGGAGTTGTGAGACGCGGGAGCTGAAGGGCATTCGCCGCGGCGGAGCAGCGGTGGCGTCGGCGGCGCTTGCATCGGTCCGGAAATGTGATCAAATTGAGGCATCACATCTGCTGCCCAAGTGTGCTCGGCACAATCTCCAAGTTCCAGTTCCGCTCATGCTCCACAAATCTGTTGGCTTGTTGTCGCCCCCGCCGCTATAATGGCAGTGCTTCCATCGCGCCCTCAGTGCTATGAGTGCGTCCAGCTCACCGAACTGATTCGGGAATTGCTATTGTAAAAGATTGCGCGGCGCGGCTTGTTGTCGCCCCCGCCGCTATAATGGTAGTGCTTCCATAGCGCCCTCAGTGCTATGAGTGCGTCAAGCTCACCGAACTGATTCGGGAATTGGTATTGTCGGAGATTGCGGGGCGCGGCCCCAAGAATTCAAACACTTTAGAGTATGCGGTTACTGCGTAAGCATACGACCACAATGCCGTGAATTGTGGAGTAGGTATTTTTGTCGCCGTGATCCATCAGTCACGGAGCTGGGTTCTAACTCGAACCAAGCTCCGTCGACTCTATTCAGGAATATTTGTGGGCAGCAATCGATTTTGTAAGCCCGCTCTCACAGCGTGTTAATTGTGCTGCCATCTTTTGGTGAATCAGAAGCTCGGAATTAGACCGGAAAGACCTGCAATATCGGCAATAATGAGTGGATGATGCTCCATGCGCTCGCTGGGGAGATGTCTTCTTTTCTCGGTTCACGATCCTATGTTCGGCTGCGGCCGGCTGGAACATAACGCCGAGTAAGTCGCAACGAAAATGGGCGATCGGAGTTAGTTTCAGAATTTGCGCGGAATGCTGGCATTGGGTATCAAACCCAACGTGGAATTGCTAACGATTTAGCTAATCTCGGTGAGAGGATCCAACTCTCTACATCAGCACCCCAGAGTTGAATCTGTTTCTGAAACTCAACTCTTCGATTCCCACCCTCTTCCTTAACATTCAAAAGGGCGGTTTCGTGGCTGGAGTTTCCAAGTTCGCTTTTCCTCTAATCAGTCCCCAGCGCATTTTCTTCACATCTCCTGCCTTGCAAAAATGTTCTCCTCCATCAAAGCTGCTACTGTTGCTGTGATTGCCGTCGCCGCGGGCCACGCTGTCGCTGAGAGCCACACTGTCACCTTCGCTAACCAGTGGGTAAACTCACCTAATTGGACATTCACTCATTCAGAATTTTAGCTGCGGCCACGGAACGGTCGGTAGCTTCGTTGTATGCCTTGGCATTATCACTGAATTTCGGGCGGGTAGCCCACGCTCATCAGCCAAAATGGCGCCGTCCTCTCCACTGGTGCTGCATACACCTCCAACGGTCCGCTTATTGGCGCCATTGCGTATCTTCAAACCGGTGGGTTCTCAAGTTGATATTTGTTTATCATTCCGTTTTCCTCACGCCAAATGATTTCCAGGCAACTGCGGCTTCAACGGAGAACGCTGCACGCTCGTTGAGACCACCCTCAAGAATCCCACCACCCCGGGCTCGGGATCGAGCACCGACATTTCCCTAATTCCCCCACACGCGTTTTCAGTCACCACCGGCTTTGGGTAAGGCACAGTCACATTAGGCAGTCGACTCTCCTCACATTTTACTGGTAGTTATCTTGGGGCGTGCGCACCGGCCGGCGCTGACTGTGAATTTCCCTCAACCATTCCCTGGTCCAGTTTGCTCAAAGACCGTACAGGTACCAGCGCCACCTGCACCACTGCGTTCCACAAGTCCACCGACACCCACGTGCAAGTCGCTTGCCAGGCGGACAATGCCAACCTGGTGGTAAATATCTCTGTCAATTGAGTGCTATCTTGGTCTGAGTTTCTTTCAAGATCACCTTTTGCGATTAAACGGGTAATCCTCGTCCCGCAGGAGAATATTTCTGGATGATGTTAACGAATTAAACCAATTCTTTTGTCCCTCATGCCCAATGTATATAATCGAATATGCTGCTTGTAAATGCCGCCGGCCTGCTCCGGGTTGCCCACTTACTGAACGTATGGTCTGGTCTGAAAAGGGGGCGCATCAGTTGGGCGGCCTATTGGTTGGGGTCATTGTCGGGGCGGCGACGACATGGCATTACGACAAGAGCAGATTCGAACACAGATTCGATCATCTTGCGAGGCCGCAGTCGGATGTCCTTGTTCTCTGTGCACTCCATGATGATGAGATTACAGCATAATGCCAGTCTCTTTCACCCGTCGTTCCCGTGAGATCGGTCCGCTGTCACCGCCGATAATATATCGCCCATATAGGGAGGTTACGGCGAGCTGGGGTTCGATTCCCCGGCAGTACATATTATTTCACATTCCGTCTTTTTTTCTCGTTCGGCGCGCCGCACACTCAGTCCGAGGAAAGGTTGGGCTACTCAATCGAATTAGCGGGGGAACCAGAGAAATTCGATTAAAACCACTCGGGCTGTGCACCAAGTGATTTGAATTATTCAACTACGTACGCAGTCATAGATGGAAGGTGTACACTTGATTATGGTCAGAGCAAGAGGGTACAAGCGCCGGTCGTGTGTGGTTGCACCCGCCATGATTGTAAAAGGAGGAATATAATCTTACGGCGAGCTGGGGTTCGATTCTCCGCCGGGGCATTACTTGCCGACGTCGGCATATTTTTCTCCCTCCAACTTTGCTCTTCTTAAGCCGCAGATCTTCGCATTTGTCTGAATTCACCCTCTTTTTAAAAATACCTTTCTCTGCCCGTCCCAAGTCTTTAAATTTTCAAAACTCCGCTGTCAGCGCCCCGCCTCTTAGCGCCTATTCCAGCGCTCACAAGTCGACTTGGTCAACTCAAGTGGGGGCTGCGAGGCAACCCACCGCGCTTATATTTTTCCATGGTGTGAATCGGGTGGCTTCAGAGCAGCACCAAACATGCAACTGGGAGTGGGCTCACCTGGAACGTACAATATGGGAAGAAATCTCGACGCGCCCTCGTCTTTTCTTGGTCCTGAGGCACCTCGGGGCTCGATATCAAAATCCTAGACGGTTTCATTATCATTTCAGCCTCAGCATAACATAACGGGGGGGGGGGGGGGGTAGGGCTTGATGGTATACCTTCATTGCTTGGCGAAATGAAAGCAAGCCCTCGCGTGGTTCTGGTGCAAGGTAATGAATTGCGCAGGCGCAAATTTGGATGTTGACAATAAACAATCCAGGTGCGAACATGCATGGCACCGTACACATAGGCATGTAGATGTTGTGTTACTATGGTTCACCCTCACAATATTAATCCAAGGGTGAGGGCATAACTTGGAGGGTTCGGGTTCGACTCCCCACCCGTGCATTGGTCTTGGCATTACGTTTTTTTTTTGTTGGGCGCTCGTAGTGCAGGGCCGGCGTACATCAGTAATATGACAATTTACTTGTCGGCTTGTCATCTTGTTCCACTTGTCGCAAAAAAATAAAAGCGCAGAAATGATGACTAGAAGCCAACGGACCTACTGAAAAAACTTTTTTTTTTTGGGACTTGTCGAAAATCCGACATAGCTTGTGCTCTTGTCGGCTTGTCGGCTTTTCGGACTTGTACAAGCTTGTACAAGCGGCAACAAGTGCCGGCGGGCGAGTTGTATAAAGGCCGATGTATGTCGGTTTCATGCGGAGTCGGGCCCAAATAAATAGACAGGATGCGCGCTGTGGTGCAAAGCTGCATGCGGCTGCACAATGCCGCCCTCTTTTGCAACTAGGCCAGAGGTGTTCACATTGGTGGCTAGGCTGCTGCAGCAGAGCAGTCAACAAGGTGCAGAGAAAGATGTTGTGTGGCATGCGGCTTTTGCGCATCCTATCTGACCAGTAGGTCCCGCACCGAATTGTAGAAAAAATCAGGCCGTCGTGTGATGATGACTACCTACGGCTCGAAGGTGGAAAGAAGCGCAATGATCAAGGTCGGAATGCTAGGGCATAAGCACCGGTTGTTCATGGTTTGCACACGCCACTCCGGTTCTGACGACGCTCCTCCTCAACGTTCAACGGCGAACTGGGGTTCGATTCCCCGCCGGTGCATGAGTTGTGTAGAATTTTTTGTGTGGCGGAGCCCGGTTCGGTGTAACTATCAATTTATGTCGAGCCAAGCCTCAGATGCCAAACCGCACAGTATTTTTGCTTAGTGAATGGAAATTGAATTGTATCCCGCAACCAGTGGAACAGCGCGGTTTTCTCGTGCAGCCACTCATGTTTATGGCGGTTCAGCCTTTACACTTCCGCAAGAAATCTACCTTCGGCGCACATTCCACGACGGATGTTCCCCGATGGCGGGGCGGTGGCTTCTTTCATGTCCTGGCACTTGGTGCCGCCCACGTTCGGGATACTGTACTATTTCGATCAATTCGGCGGTCACGCGTCACGCACCCCCTGTGCCGCGATGAATTCTGGTCTCGGTCACGCATCACGACGCCCGGTGCCCAATGTAATATGCGTGACATAGAGGCTAGATCTCCTTTGAAGGTGCAAAAAAGGCGGAATTTTCAAAAGAAAATTGTCTTGAATGCCGAATTTTTGGAGGTGTCACGCCAAAATTTGCCGGTTGCCGAAGTGCCGAAATGGTATTTTGGGTCACGGGTCACAACCCGTGCCGAATCGATCGAAATAGTACAGTAGGGGCTTCGCAAATGGAGAGTGTTTGTAAACGTTACGCGGGCTGTTGCCTTGATCGCGCTGGTACTGTTTCTTCCTCCGGCGGTGGCTCAACATAGGGACGTCGGGAGAACAGCATGTAGGCGGCGAAAACAAACATGTACACACTGATTCATAGGACCTCGATAATATACGAGTAATGCTCCCCGCAAACGGCATCGCTCCCCCAGCGACGACGAAGCTGGTCCTCGCAAGCGGCCCTGCGAGCACTCTAGGACCGCCTCCTCCTCATCCAACTTTCCTTCTATGGAACATTCCCGATCTAAAATCAAGTTTAAAGTCAGAGCGGAGGCTATAGAAAATTGATAAAAGTTAACATACTTAAATATTTAGACTATAGTTTGCCTTCCGGGTGTAATACCCCTGGCCATTCATGCCAGGCTTTGCATAAAGAACAACAATTGTCCCATCGTACATGAGCCAGCCATCGCGCCAAACACCTTTGAAGCCAAGGTGCTCATCCATCCAAACCTTTTCGGCCTCTTTCTCCTCGGATGTTAACGGACGAACCAAAGTATCATGAAGAGACTCAATAGCGGTTACAACGCGGTCGGTGAAGTTTTCCACAGACCAGCTACCCGTGCCACATCCTCAAGAGATGCCCCATTGCCATATCGTCCTAAATGATACAAGGCAACAACGAGTCATTGATCTACAGGAGTCTGTGGCACATTCGAATTATTGGCAATAACCTCGTGATCTTTGATGAAATCTAGGATAACTCCAAAGACATAAGGACTCCGGAGACACCCGGAGCATATTTGTGAAGCGGCCATGGTCATCGGGATTTCCAGCGTACACCCATGCAAGATGAAGACTCCCAGCATTTGCAAGGTGACCACGGGATTCAGATAGCGCGTGTTTTGGATGGCCCGAGGTGACTGGATGTCTATGACCAGCTTCTCCACCAGATAGATGCAATCTTCATCAGGGAAACACCACATGTCTAGGTGGTGCTACAGAGAGTCCCGTAGAGCAGTAGGCACATAGGCATGTACCCTCTATCAGAGATCACTATAGAGTCCATAGATGGTAGAGCCATAGAGCCATAGAGCGATATGAAGCTATGTAGATCATGACTTGCTATGGCAAAGCTCGGCAAAGCCGCCATAGAAACGGTTTGTTGGTTTCACATGCGGCAGATTGGATAGAATATCACGAGGGATTGGGCGGGATGAGACGCAAAAAATGTGGCATTGAGTGCATTGACAACGAGTACATACAAGTTTGTAGGCATTACAGAAAACAGCTTAGAAAGAAATAGCCTCACCAACGTAGCGGAGCCAGCCGGACATCGGAGAGGCAGCTCTTAACAATTCAAACTTGAGGTGGATGATCGCGGGCTACTTGCGTGTTGCGCGCGCGCGGGCTGTCGACCCGTTGGCCATGATCCAAAGCCAGTAGCACTTGGGTGACGGCACGGAAGCTTGAAGAGACCTTTGCATGAATGCTTGGTGATACACAGAAGAAACAACAAGCAAGGGGGAAACGAGGCCCAGAGGTCTTGATCTTGCAGTAAAATGCTCGATGGCGGTCTTCTTAGATAAACAGCACAACAGCGCAAGTAATCGTCGGTCCCATAGCACATGCTGACTCAGACGGTGAAACCTAGTAGGTTGAGGACAGGTCCAGAATGTAATGCAAGGGGACAAGAGGAGCTGTAGGGGGATGACTTCGAGGGGGGGAGATGGAGGGAAAAAACAAAGACATGACACACACCGCAAGGTATTTAAGTGATTCCGCAGCCGCGTTTCTGATGCACGGCCGTGGATACGGATGCGCTTACTTCTGTCGAGCATAGGACGCTAAGACGCACCAGAGAGAGGATGGTGTCGAGGGATCGAGCAAGTCGCGATGGTAGATGACGTGGCTCTAGCGGGCTCTATGGAGATGCTTCGGCTCTATCGGCATCTACATCGTGATTGGCGATCTACCTTGCGGACCGGGCCTCTATACGTCCAAAAGCCGTTTCCTGATGTTGTTCCTCTGGTGGAATAATGAGGTCGTGCATAACCATATGGGTCAGGTATGCCCGAGAACCAGATCTATGACGGTTTTGCCGTGGCATTGGTCTGGGGATGTTGAGGGGGTAGAAGGCACTCCACCAAATGAGTTGTGTCAGGTGCACTGGAAAGGTATCTGGAACTATTAGTATAAGAAATTGAATAATAACAATGGAAATCCTACCTCATATGCAATGGATCAGCTAGGCTGACATTGGCACTGATATGGCTCATGTCAGGAACAATTCCGGCTGTGACGATACTTGCCGCATCAGATGCAGTGTACTGGCACCTGGTAATGCTCCTGACACTCCAAGTATCAGGCGCAGTGTACTTCTTACTGGAACAATAAGTATAAGACAACGTATCAGGAAGTTTGTTGATACAATAAGAATCAGGTGCACAAATAACAGCCATCATCCGGAATCAGCCTACATGAATCATATTGTGTCGGGGACCTACCTGACACTGTACCTAATACTTATTGTTTAAGTGCCACAGAAATCCCGGCTGACATATCGAGTGTCAGGAGCAGTGTCAAGCACAAATAATCAGTGTCTGTCAGGAAAAATATCAAAAAAACGGAAACTATTTCTGATATGAGCAATGTCAGTTGCAAGGCTGCCCACACTGATAAATTCCATGTCAGTTAGCATTTCAGTCGTTCTTATTCTGTCTCTTATTCAGGAACATCAGGTAAGTTTTTGGTGCATTTGACACAACCCAATTTGCGGAGTGAGGGTTAAATGCATGTTGTTATCGATGAGATCTGTCGGGCCTTAGGGGCTAACCCATAAACGGAATGGTCACACTTGGTTCTGTGCCGAAAGGTGCCGATTCTCATCGACGATGGGAAAAAAGCGTAAAAAGCTCAAAGAGCAAAAAAGCATCCGGCGCCGGTTTACTTGGAGCTCTCCTAATGATCCCGAAATCAGTGGAATATGGATCAGCGACCCTGTTAGGCTTCTCTCTTACTGCCTGAAAACTTGTGATCTCCACTAGGGCTGCACGCCGTGCCCGTCACGGGCACGGCCGTCGTTTCGACGGGTGTACAACGGGAACGGCCCGTCACCCAACGGTCCGTCGTGTGGGCTAACAAAATCTCCACGGAACGGGACGGGTAACGGGACGGCCGTCGACGGTGAACGGAAGTTGCCGGTTCAGCCGCGAGCGAAATTAGCCTATACCGACATCCAATAGAGCCTCAAGGAACATCTTACTGTTTTACTCAGAGAAAATACACAAACCTGGCCATTTTCATTGGAAAATATGGGGTACTTTATCCTCTCGACATACCTTTTGGCAAGTTGAAGATTGGCGGGCAATTCGCGCCTTCAAAGACATTGGTGAGCAGTCCTGCACTTGCTTGTGGGATAGATAAGACTTCTTTAAGGTGGTGAGGTGTTTCTCTATTCTCTTGTTGAGGAAAGAACTGCATTCTGATCAGGAAAATGTGTTGAACAGGATACGGGGAAAGATATGTAATCAAGACTTGGGTTCACTTGAGAAGCAGGAATGCCGTCGTGCGTGATGCATATCAGTACAAATCACTGCATAAAGTCAATGCAAGTGTATCACCCACGATAAATGCTCAAAATATGTTGGAAATATGCAAGATTCGTGGATTTGTTGTGCAAAGATCCGTCACCCGTCGACGGCCGTGATTTCGACGGCCGTCGTCTTGAAAAGCCGTCCCGTTACCGTCCCGTCGAAAAACTCCCAGAACCTCTGACAGAACGGGTCGGCTACCCGTCGTACGGGACCCGTAGAACCGGCGCGACGGGCACGGCGTGCAGCCCTAATCTCCACTTTGAACTTTCTTCTGCCTTCGCTTCGTTCAATCACTTACTATATGCTACTATGGAAGCCACGTTGAGGAGCTCTCCGAATACATCCCGAGACCAGTCTAGGAAAGTCTTCAAGACCACCCAAGCACAATTCTGGCGCGAAGAAAGTCGAGGCATGAGGGTGTTCTTGCAAGTGGAATGAGTCAGACAATTGATGGCACAGGTGACTACACTTGGGGTGGATAGCGGGCTACTCAGGTTACTAGATATGGTGGTGGGCATTGGCGATTGATCTTCCGTGACGATCACGTGCACATTTACATGAGAACTGATCCAAAATCGGTGACCCACGGTTCGCGCTTATTGTGCGATCGCATTTTATCCAAATCCTTTCATTTTTTTTGCGTATTGCACTTACGATACTCCTACCTGGCACCTCCTAAGACGACGCTTTTTTTCAAGCCATGACCACTGAAATATTTGATGATTTCATGGCGACTATGATTCGGAATGTTCACCATGTATAAAATCATGTGCCTTGTTCAAATATGCACAATATGTAATCGGTATGACTGGAAAAGTGCTCTGAGTGATATTCAAGACGTCTCGAATTTTTGCTTGATACAAACTGAAGCGGAGTACGTTGAAATAGGGCCAGGTTCGAGCAAAAGAATCAAGTTATTATTAACTGCTCAAAGCTGCAGAGATATTTTCTTCCAGACAATTAATGGCTGCAAGTAGTGCTGCTAGTCTCTCCCCCTTGTTCTTCATATGCGACTTCTTCGGAATCTCCTTATCCCCCCGGCGACGATGAAGCTCCAATTGATCCTTGAGCTTGGGGTCGGTCATCTTCTCAATCTCCTGAAGGTCAATCACGATCCCAATCGCGGTGAGACGCGCCGTTTCCTCCCGCGCTTTCTCCGCTTTCTCCGCATCTTTGTCGCACCTCTCGTTCACTACCTGTTGCTTGTGAGCATTCAACCCAGCTCGTCGGGCTTTCTCCACACTGCTCTCATCAATTCGACGCGCCTCTTGTCGAAGGAACTGATGATCCTCATCAGTGTTCATCGTCTCGTCCATAAAACTTTGGGTTTCGCTTCGACGAAACATCGCCTGATCTGTGAAATGCCCAACAGTCGAACTCGGACTTTCGCGCGAGAATTTCCGCCACATCCCGAGCAGGCCTTCGTTAGTGTCATTGGTCGAAGGTGCAAAACCTGCGAGGCGCTCTTCTGGTGTGGCTGTATCAACTCGTCCGCTGACAGCAAACTCCTCGGTGAACCGTTCGAAACATTCGAGGCCCTCTTTGAGTCCTGCCGAGATGAGAGGAACGACGTCTGTGTGTGTTGGTGCTCATTGGACGCACGCCGCCCACGCTTCCTGGTCGCTCCACGGTTTACCGTTGCAAGTTTGTGTGCATCAGCCGAGGTTGAGATGAGGAGGCTGGGGTTCTCGATCAACTTGCGCATGTGGACTTTGACCGAGTTATGCAATGGACCGAGGTCGAGCATATTTAGCTTCTCTGTTCCGGGGCCTCGAACTTGAAGGGCATAGGGATGCATAACGGCCATGCAAAAGAGCACGAACGCGATCATCTGGGCAATTGTTTTCGAGCAGTGAAGGCCTTTGAGAACGTTCTGTTCCATATGGTTGAGGGTGCGCTTGGATTTTTGATCCTTGACGAAATTCATGAAGGTGCGATGTTCTTCCAGGTAGCTAAGGAGCCGTGCTCCACTGCGCCCGTGCGACTGATAGCGGGTATTGCTGGTATCTGGGAACCGTACGCCAGCGCCAATGGTGGGACGGAAGTAGTTCTCGTATACGTCGTGTAATCCCTTCTTATCGTCTTTATGATTTACGAGGGCACCGAAGAGGGATATGAGCTTGATTGCGCCGCGCTCGGAGACCTTCAAGGCACGCTGCACAGCTGCAGTAGTTTCTCCACCTTCTTCAGCCAACTGAATAGTCGCATCGTTGTCGCGGTTGGCTAAGAGCACAGGGCGCTCGCTCTCCGGCCGTCCCTCGTAATAAGACTGCATGCCCTTCTCGAATGCCACGCAACAATTGAGCTCTTTGTGCATCGAGCGTAAGAGGGACATCAAATTGAACCAACGATGACAGATGACACGTTACAACAGGTCCATTATCGCATACCGGTATTGTTAAAAGACCGAATCAGCACTTCAACTCGTTCCTTTGCAATTACCACCCTTTTCTATAATTGCTGCCGAGCTCGCCTTTTCAAACGTGTCGCGGAGCGACTTAACCTCTCCCTGCCATTCGTCCTGTAAATCATCCCAATACTTCGACCCGGTCACTGTTTTAGCAGTCCTGAGCTCGCCCCCGATCGTTGATCCCAGCTTTGCTAAGAGGCTTGCGATTCCCTCGATGGTATCCTTGAGATGCTGCTCCATCGCGGCGTCATTGGTCAATTCAACCCTGGCATTTCCAGCTGCTCGGGCAAGCACCTCTCCGAGGCGAACCATACTCGTGTCTTTGAAGCGCTGGGATGGCATGCGCACATTGCGATACCTCAAAATCCTGGCAGAGAACGCAACGACTACTGTGCAGCGCAGAAGTTTGATATTGTATCGGACCTGCTTCGTCTTCAGATCTGAAAACTGTACCCGAGTCCAGGTATTGGCTAGGGCAGCGAACACCATCACCATCGTGGCTTCCTCGCCAAACTCGGTGGCTTCAGTTTCATCTGTGTCCCACACGCGGGAAAGGACAGACCGAAATTGGGCCCGGTGTTTGTCCGTAAAGTCATTCTCGGTTTCGATGGTTGGCCATTGTCCAAGCCAACCAGGGAGATCTTGTGATATGATATTTTTCCATTCCGGTTTTATGGATAGTTTGGCACCCAGATTATTGTAAAATTCGTTACACCACGCCCCATCGCTGAGATTAGCCCAGATTGAGGGTTGGTGAACTATTTGGCGCAGTTCTTTGTTGGCAAACCAATGGTCTGCTGAGTCCAAAACAGCACAAGCACAGTACGTGCTTTGCGATGCATGTTTTGTCCAGCTGTCGAAGAGGGGGTCCTCTGGTTCAATTGATAACACAGACAGGAGGACTCGAAGGGATGCCACCGTGAGCTTGTCTCTGGCTGACCGCAAGTAGTAAATCGCCTGCCACAAGTCGCCGATCAACCCGATAGGGGTGTCATCTGAACTGGCAACAGATTCTAAGGTACTGTGAATCCATGCAGTATCGCTGTCGGTCGGAAAGGCATCGGGATTTGAATAGTCGGTTGTGAAGATCCACGAGCGGTCAATCCTTAAGAGACGGAGAGCTGAGGCTATTGCTTTTGGCGAGACACTGGGCAGGGCACAAAATTGGTATCCGGCATTTATGCATTGATTCAGTGGAATGTATATGTCCCCTATCTTGAAAGAGATTTTGTCGGCGGTTTGAGCAACCTTGATGACAATGTCGTTGGCAATGATGTTATCCAAGGGATCCGCATCTGTGAGCCGCGTGACTAGGTTCTCAAACAGAACTGTTACAAGTTTCGTAATATGGTCACTAAGAAAAGTATTAAATCGGTCATAAGCCAATGACTTCACTGCTTACCTCTTATTCAGCACAGAGCGATCCCGGGCTAGAGTGGTGGAGAAAAATGAGTGAAGACAAAACAGAAAGTCGGCGAAGATGGTTTTGTTTGCGTCGGCCGAGTCACTCGGATCTAAAATGAAATGGTTTAGAAAGGTCGGCAAGATCTCTTCGGGAAGATTTTGTGCAGCGATGAAGCGAAGACTCCATGGTGTTATGGGTGCGATCTCGGTACCAGGGTTCAACGGTCTGTGGGTCCAAAATTTTATGGACTGCAAGTCTCCGGAGGCAGTCCCAACAGTCTCCCACTGGTAAGTCCAAAGCTCTGTTGTTCGACGATTGTCGTCAGTAACCATATCAAGCAACCAAAATGCCCGAATGCAGGCAGTTGCACGGGTAGCCATTCCTTCCCGCACATCCCAAAAATCGACGCATGACCTGAATGTGTCGTCCAGCCGCTTGAGTGCAGGTCGAACATCGAGATTCTCAGGCCACTGCAGTTCACAAACCATTTCCGCGGCACTCTCCACCAGTCTCGGATCGGTGGATGTCTCCAAGGCCCACAAAAGCGCAGAGGCCTCCTCAGACAAAGGACCCACAAAATCGCACACAGGGACCGGGTGTGGGGGCAAAGACTCGCCTGTTTGGGAGATACGGAAGACTGGCAGTGGTGGCTCCATCCGAGTAACGATATCCATAGATGCCATCCAACACCGGGAAAGAAAGGCCTGGCTTCTGCCACCGACTGAATGCAAGCGTTCCCGGGAGTATTTGAGAAATCCATGTAAGAATTCCGGAACGGGTAATTTCCGGAACACATCCAGAATCGTTATGCAGAGGAAGCTGAGTGATGTCTTGAATGGTGAATGCGATGATACCACCGCGGAAATGACCATCGATGCATAAAGAATGGTTCCTAGTCCTGTGAGAGTGATGGCGATTGTTGCGATAGCCTGGTGTACCGTCCACAGGTAAATTGAGAGTGCGGCGGCGAACAGCAAGAGCGATAGCTGTAGCAGGAGAGGAAAGACCCGCATGACAAGTTCGAATTTCCATTTGTATATCCCATCGAGCTTACGCTGGCGTTCAAGCCCACGCTCTTCGATTGTGCCTCGTTCCCCGACCGAATTGTAATGTAAGAGCCACTGCTTCCCAAGGACAGCCAGTAGCGCAGCGAGAAGAGTAGCGAACAGACTGAAATATAGCAGACTCTGTGCAATGACGATAATTTTCAGGGGAGTGGTCGATGGGGAGGCCGAGACGCCCTCAGGTAAGAGCGCCGTGGGGATGCCCGTGATATTCTGCACTAAGATAATGAGAAGAGCCTGGGTCTGCGCATTTGTATCAGGCTGGAGTTCAGGTTGAATCTGTATAATGAACGCCGAGCTGACAGCCGAGAAAAGACCCGCCTGTGAAAATTTCTCAGAAGACACAAACAATAGCAAGAAACTGACACAGACGAAAATGAGTGAGGTATCCAGGTCCTGCCCGTATTTTTCCTGAAATTCCTTATCAAATTCATCAGCCAGTGCCTTGTACGCTGTCCAGAAGGCGATTTTCTTGTCGGGAGACTGTGGTTGCTGCTTGAGCGCCTCGACAGCTACTCTTACACTGGCCAACGGTTAGCCAGGAAGCATGCGAAAGGAGGTTCTGATCTCACCTTTCTAAGACTGTTTTCAAACTTTTCAATGAGGTTAGCCCAGCCGAGTGCGGATAGATCAGTCAATCGTGCCTTGCAGTCTGCTCGTTAATGGCACCGACGAGCCTTGCCATGATGCTTTGGTTTTCAGGAGTTACAGAAATTAAAGAAGTTGGACATACCCGTTTGTATTCTCCTTCCCAGGTCCGATGTCGATGGCTCCCCCAGTCCTGAAGAGTCTTGTCAGCAGAGTGTGCAAAAAGAAAGAACCTCACTTTTCATGAGCGGTGGTCTTTGGCTCTTGGGGGCGAGCTTGTTTGTCAGGAGTGGGAGTCTCTCTGGTAGTCGGGGCCTTAAGAGGAATCGGCGATGACCTATGGACAGCCACACCGGGGCTCGTCAATGTTGCAAGCAAAAGAAAAGACAAAGTCCCACTTTTCCTCCTCACCACCAGTCCCAAGCGATTCATCGCGAGCTTCAACCGACCTGGAATGATTGGTTTAGTCTAGGGAGCAGAGAATTCAGGTATCTCACCCTTCGCTACGCAACGCGGCGGCGGCTGCTGCTTCTGGCCTCAGTGAGTCTCCAACATCGGGGATAAACCCTCCCGGAGCCTCCGGAGACGTGGGGGATCGCGACATAGGACGCTTGAGTAGGATGAAAATGGGATGCAGTGGGCGTCGCTAAGTGGGAAGTGCTGAAATTCTAGTGGTCAATCCAGTATTAGCAGGGAACTTGTTGCAAACGCGCGGGGAATTCTTTACTGCGCTAGAGTAATGAAGGTACGCATTTAGTCTGTCAGGTACAGGAACGAACAGCAGGAACCTGACACAAGTGCGCCACGGGGCAGTGCGCGCACATGACTCGTGACTCCAAGAGGCTAATCGCATTACGCCGCTGTCAGTCTGCTGATCAAGATGTTCAACGTCAAGGCTCGATGCCCGATTGGCGCCCGCCGCCCGAAAAATCTTCAATTTTCGTACATTGGATGGATAGATACCAGCGGAGAAGCTTTGGAGCTTCGCCCAATGAGCGGGGATGCGTGGAACCTGCGAGAGCAGGCATCTTCGATAACGGCGTTACTGGCTTACTGAGCTAGTAACGCCGGGAATATATACTAGTAGTATAAATTCCCAGGTCCGATGGGAGCACTCACGTAAAGCGCCGAGCGCCGACTGCCAGAAAGAACAAGATAAATTAGCACCGTGAATGTTGGATTACGAGTACTTTGTTAGCGTAGCGCCTCAGTTGTCAAGAAGTAACTCAGTATATCTGTTAGCGCAGCCTACGGGATAATTAGAACTGAAATAAAGTATTATTAATGTAAGGGAATGGCCATACGCCTCAGTTATCAAGAAGTAACTGAGGCTTCTAAGCGAGTACCGTAAGCTATGCAGTAGAGGAACGACGGGATGAACGAAAGATTGTATGAATGTGAGGTAAGTGAGATAAATGATAAGACCACTCATACCGCTAACATACTTAGTACTCGTTCATAACATTTTGAGACCGAGATTTCTCGGACCTCGTTAAAACGCTGAAGCCATCTAGTGTCCGTGATGAAGATAGTGGCTGTGCTTATTTCCCATTAGCTTTTGTAGGCTCAATAGTGGCAGTATTTTTTTTTTGTTACAACTTTTATTAGATTCATGAAGATTCATTAACTTTTTGAGGCAATGTCTAAATGTAGGAAGAGTTTTTGAAGAGTCCTGAGTTCGAATCCCATCTAAATCATCATCTCATCCTTCCGCACCAATTATGTGCGCTTCTTCGCTCATCGGGGGATACTTAATAGAAAAAATTAGTACAAAAATATGGGAATTGTATTGCATTTTTTCATCATTTACATGGGTCCATACCGTTCGCACAACCACCGCAGAATTTTTGTGATGAAGGTCACGTGATGTGCGAAACAGGCGTATCGCACTAACCCGTTTCGTGTTTGCACTTCTCCAGGATGTAGAGCCATAAGATCAGTGATATGGGTGCGACAGCTGTGGCATAATCTTGGTCCTTGACCATCCTGGTGAGCTGTGTGTCCTGTAAGCATAGTAAGGTATCAGTTTTGTGCCAATGTTGTGCAGTGCGTGGTCGGCAGTGGTCCGGTGCTCTTTGTGTCCAGTAGTCTCGGGTCGTGATAATGCTGACCTTGTTAGCAGTCTGTGCGTTCATGTTTCATAGGTTTGCTCCTGCATGTCCATGTTGTCGGGGATCAGGAGCACGCGGCGTAGTCTTAGTTCGCATCAAGCAGAAGGTCGAGGCCACATATGGCAATGGGGGAAGCCATTGGCACTTCTTGGGCTCGTATAGAGTAAGGACGCGAGGCACAAGAGAGAATGATCACGAGATACAGGCGCGCTAGGTGCTAATCACTACATCTCCCTTCTCCCTTATCTACCACTCACATTCGGGATAGGGGTATCACCAAATGGAGTTGCTTAGCAGACGTGCTTCCGCACGCACGTGCCTGCGTCCGAAAGCGAGCTGCTTTGATCGCGCCGTCGGTCCGGGAGCGGTGGCTCGATATGGGGACCCCAGGGCCGGTTCGGGCCTTCAAGCCATGCTTCACCGATTCGACGCCGAAGGAGACAACTCTCCACAAAAACTGGGAGTTGGGAATGCTATGGTTTATGCCATGATCGATGCTCCCATCTATGCTACTGGCAGCTAGCACGCTTGGGCGGAGTTTGAAATTTACTCAGACATCGCATCTGAGCGCCTCTGTAGCAAGTCTCCTCTAATAACCTTCCTGGATTCATATGGCTGGAAATTTTATTGATCACAATATTGCCCTGCAGGTTGTTTTCGTTCTTGTCAGGGGAACCGCCCGTCCGTCCGTCCATCCGTCCGTCCGTCCGTCCGTCCGTCCGGCTCCGGCTCATCGCACGGCTCCGCTTCCTCGTCCGATCCTTCGTCCGGCCTCCGGACCCGCACCCCAGCCTGCGCCTCCACCCGATACGCCACCTCCCGTCCCTCCGGACTCTGTTCCCTTCCGTCCGTCCGTCCGTACGTCCGGCCGTTCTCACTGGCACGTGCTGTGTGATCAAGCTCGAGACCTCTGCCGAACCCTCCGGGCACGTGCTACTGGCTAGTACTTAAAAAACCTCGCCTAGCGTGAGAATCCTTATCCTTTCTTCTCTTCGGATTCTCCCGCTAGGTGCGTATTCTAGAAACCTGTATTTAGTACCATTCAATTGAGTTACTTCGGATTCTCCCGCTAGTCTCCCGCGCTCCGCGCCGAGCTGAGGTTGCCCTTACAGCAGAAGAAAGGATCTAAGGGATCAACTGGTCAAGATTGCGAAGTTCGGTGTAGACTCGGACTCGGACCGCTACGCTAGCGCTCCGGCCTCCCCGACTTCCAACCTCGACCCCTCCTCCTTGATGGACGCTCCAACGCCCGGAAGCGGGTCCGCGCCACCCGAGCTCCCGGATGTTTACATCCCGGAGCCGGCTGCCGACCCCGAATCCCGGCTGACCGCGGTCGAAGGCTCTCTTGCAAACATCGAAGCCCTACTCCTCCGCGTTTTACACAACAACCAAAATCCACCCGCGACTGCCCCCGTCCCTGCCGCTCCGGCTCCGGCGGTGGGTCCAGACTTTACCACCCTCACCCCCGTCGCAAAATCGGTTCTTAGACCGAACCCCCCGGCCGTCTTCGACGGCGACCGGACCCAAGGACGGATGTTCCTCCACTCCGTCCTCACATACCTCCGACTGGTTCCGGAAGCCTTCATGGTCCACGGACAGCTCGTTGAGGAAAAACTCGTGCGGTACGCCATGTCCTTTATGGCGCGAGATGCAGCCGGACGATGGGCCGAACGACAGTCCGCAGTCGTTCCGTTCCCCTTCCCGTCCTGGGCGGAATTCGAGTCCGAGTTCCGGCTCCGGTTCGTCGAGGAAAACGAGCAAGACCAAGCTCTCCTCCGGCTGGAGACCCACAGCTACTACCAGGGCTCCCGCGACGTTTACCGGTACACGGACGACTTCGAGGAACTCGCCGCCACGGCCGGGTACACGGATCCGCTCGTCCGCGTCACCAAGTACCGAGCGGGGCTCGACCCGAGGATCAACGCAGCGATCACCACGTCCGGAACCGCTCCGGCGCTGCTAGACTACGCCGGATGGCGTCTCCGCGCCTTCCGTCAGTACGACGCCCTCGCCCGCGTCCGAGCGGGAGCACCTCCGACTCGCGCCCCGGCTCCGGCCGCACGCCCTCGCACTGGGACGTTCCTCCCAGTCCCCTCCTTCACGCCTGCTCCCAAAGCCGCGCCGGCGCCCGCCCTTCCGCCTGGCATTCCGATGGAAGTTGACCGGACCCGCGCGCGCTTCGCACCGCGCGCTTGCTTCCGCTGCGGTGCGTCCGGACACCTCGCCCGAGACTGCCCGACTCCCTCGGACGTCCGACACGCAGACGTCCTGGACGAGGTCGTCCGTCAACTCGGAGACGACCTCCTCGGTGAGCTCTTCGCGCGCCTCTCTACTACCGCCGGGCTTCCGACCGAGCCGGACGCCGGAGACGCGGAGCCGGAGGGTTTTCCGAACGCGGTCGAGTGAGCGGTGCGCCCTCGGTCGCGTCCCCTAATCGTTACTCCTGCCTGTACAAAGATATACCCAATAAATCAGCAGTTGAAACGAAAGACGCACCCCCTGCTCCGGCCTCCGTCCCCCGGCCGGAGCCCCCTATTCCCGCCCCGGAGGCAAAAACCCCTTCCATTCCCCGCGTCCACCGTCCGAGATGGGAACGCAGACTGCCCCGGCAGTTCGTTATCGATTCCGTAGAGGGCCGGAACTCCCTACACATTCCGTTGGAGATGCAGTCGGTGGAAACCGCGGCTAAGATGTCCGTGAAAGGTCTGGTCGACTGCGGAGCGACCGGAGACTTCATCGACTCGGAGTACGTGATCTCTCGCAACCTCCCCGTCCGGAAGCTCTCCCAGCCTATCCCGGTCCTCAACGTCGACGGCACGCCCAATGCGGCCGGAGGCATCACCGGAGTAGTTGATATGGTCGTCAACTACAAGGGTCACTCGGAACGCATCCAACTCGCCGTGACGCGGCTCGGGAAGCAGCACGTCCTCCTCGGATACTCCTGGCTTCAGAAGCACAACCCGGAGATCGACTGGGAAACCAAGGAGGTCCGGATGACCCGCTGTCCGACCAGCTGCGGCACTTGCCGAGACGAGCTCCGCGCCGTCCGTCGTAGCGCGAAGATCTCCGCCGCGATCCTCCGGCAGCTCCGCGAAGGTCCCGTCCCGTCTATCTGCGCCATCGACTCGGAGGAGTGGTGCGGAGACGACGGGTACGACCCGGACGGCGACGGAGACGACTTTCCGGACCTCACTCCGGACCCGGACGACGATGACGATGACGAACTCGAAGAAGGCGACCGGATCCTCTACACCGCGTTCGCTCCGGCCGAGGAAATCCGCGCCGGGAGCACCGTCTCCCAACGGCTCGCGGAGGCCTTCGCCCGGAACTCGGCCCCGCCTGGGACTTCGATTCCGACCTGGGTCGAGGACTTCTCCGACGTCTTTGACAAGGAGTCGTTCGACGCGCTACCGGAGCGCCGGACGTGGGACCACGCCATCGAACTCGTCCCGGACGCAAAGCCGGCCAACTGCAAGGTCTACCCGATCTCCCCCCTCGAGCAGAAGGAACTCAACGCGTTCATCGAGGAAGGGCTGAGCACCGGCCGGATCCGTCCGTCCAAGTCCCCGATGGCGTCTCCGGTCTTCTTCATCAAGAAGAAGGACGGAAGCCTCCGGTTCGTCCAGGACTACCGGGCGCTCAACGCGATGACCGTGAAGAACCGGTATCCGCTCCCGCTGATTAACGACCTCATTAATCGCCTAAAGGGAGCCCGGTTCTTCACGAAACTCGACGTCCGGTGGGGCTTCAACAACGTCCGGATCCGAGAAGGCGACGAGTGGAAGGCCGCGTTCCGTACCAACCGAGGACTCTTCGAGCCCCTGGTGATGTACTTCGGCCTCACCAACTCTCCGGCCACGTTCCAGCGATGATGAACGACATCTTCCAAGACCTCATCCTGTCCGGAGACGTCATGGTATACCTCGACGACATCCTCATCGCTCACTCCGACCTCGCGCGCCACCGAGAGATCGTCCGAGAAGTTCTCCGACGGCTCCGGGCGCACAGCTTTACCTCCGCCGGAGAAGTGTGAGTTCGAGAAGTCGTCGATCGAGTACCTCGGCGTCATCATCTCGCACAACCACGTGAGATGGACCCGGTCAAGGTCGCCGGAGTCGCCGCCTGGCCTGCTCCGGAGAACCGGAAGGACGTGCAGCAGTTCCTTGGCTTCACGAACTTCTACCGGAGATTCATCCGGGCGTTCTCGGACATAGCGCGGCCCCTCTTCGACCTCACAAAGAAGAGCGTCGCTTGGACCTGGACCGCTGCCGCGGCCGCCGCCTTCCAAGCCCTCAAGGATGCGGTGACCGCGGAGCCCGTCTTGGTCCTGCCCGACGAGTCGCGTCCATACGGGTCGAGGCGGACAGCTCCGACTACGCCACCGGAGCCGTCCTGTCTCAGCCGGACGCGAACGGGAAGTGGCATCCGGTCGCGTTTTACTCCAAAAGTCTGAGTGACGTCCAGCGCAACTACGAGATCCACGACAAGGAGATGCTCGCAATCATCCGGGCCTTAGAGGAATGGCGACACTTCCTCGAAGGTACGCAGCATCCGGTCGAGATCTGGACGGACCACAAAAACTTGGAGTACTTCCGGAAGGCGCAGAACTTGAACCGGAGGCAGGCACGGTGGTCCCTGTACCTGTCCCGGTTTGACTTCGCGCTCCACCACCAGCCCGGACGCCTCATGGGCCGTCCGGACGCGCTGTCTCGCCGTCCGGACCACGGGGTAGGCTCGGACAACACGGACGTTACCCTTCTTCGCCCGGACCTGTTCCACGTCCGCGCGCTAGAAGGCGTCGTGGTGGCCGGACCCGAGTCCCCCTCCTTCGTGACGTCCGGGAGGCCTTCACGGGTGAACCGGACCTTGAGGACCCCGTCGCGCTTGTCGCACGAGAACTCCTCAAGAACCGGAACGTCCGCCCCCCCGGTCGTCCGAGTGGCGGTTGCAGAAGGGCTCCTTTACTACCGCGGTAAGGTCGTCGTACCGCGGAATAAGGACCTCCGGCGCCGAATCATCGCCCTGCACCATGACACCCGGGTCGCCGGACATGCCGGACGGTTCAAAACCCTCGAGCTCATCTCCCGGAATTACTGGTGGCCCCAGCTGTCCCGTCACGTCGGCCAATACGTCCGGACCTGCGACCCGTGCAACCGGACGAAGGCGCTTCGGAAGCTGCCCCACGGAGAGCTCCACCCGACCGAAATCCCGGAGGAACGCTGGGACACCGTCTCGGTGGACTTCATCGTCGAGCTCCCGGACGCCCACGGGTTCGACGCGGTCATGGTCGTAGTCGACGTCCTGGGTAAGCGGGCCCACTTCAACGAGTGCCACACCGGCCTTGGCGCGGTCGGAGCCGCTCGGCTCTATTACCGGAACGTCTGGAGGCACCACGGAACCCCCCGGAAATACATCTCCGACCGTGGGCCGCAGTTCGTTGCGGAGTTCACCACGGAGCTGTGGCGCCTCATTGGGATAGACCAGCGACTTCCACCGCCTACCACCCGCAGACCGACGGCCAGACCGAACGCGTCAACCAGGAACTCGAGCAGTTCGTCCGGATCTTCACGAACTACAAACAGGACGACTGGGACGAACTCCTCCCGGCCGCGGAGTTCGCGTACAACAACCACGTCCACTCCTCGACGCAGCAAGTCCCGTTCATGACGGACACCGGAAGGCTCCCCCGGATGGGATTTGAGCCCAACGGACTGCGCTCGAACGTGGAATCCGCGAACGAGTTCCGCGACCGGATCGCGTCCGGAGTCTCGGAAGCCAAAGCCGCGCTCGTTAAAGCCAAGGACGAGTTCAAGCTGTACTACGATCGCCGACGCACGCCCGCCCCGGAGATCAAAGTAGGCGACCGAGTCTGGTTAGACGCCTCCGACATCCGGACGACCCGTCCGTCCGTCAAATTCGCGGACAAACGGCTCGGCCCGTTCAAGGTCGTGAAGGTTGTTGGAAAGGGTGCGTACAAGCTCGAGCTCCCCCCCGGTACTCCCAGCTCCACCCGGTCTTTCCGGTGGTGAAACTCCAGCTCGCGGAACCGGACCCGTTCCCCGGACGCCCCCGGAACGACGAACCCCCACCCGTCCTTCAGACGGACGACGACGTTCAATGGGAAGTCGAGGAGATCCTAGAAGCGAAGGTCCGTTACGGCAGCCTCTGGTACATGGTGCGGTGGAAAGGCTATGGCCCGGAACACAATAAATGGGTAAAGCACTCCGACGTCTTCGCTCGAGACGCCATCGATGCTTACTATCGTCGCTACCCCAACGCCCCGCGCCGGATCGCCTCGGCCGCTTTCGACTCGCTATCGTTCCGGAGGCGCGACGCCCAGGTCCGATTCATGCGTCGGGACGCCGCATTCCAAGGGGGGGGTGATGTCAGGGGAACCGCCCGTCCGTCCGGCCATCCGTCCGTCCGTCCATCCGTCCGTCCGGCTCCGGCCCATCGCACGGCTCCGCTTCCTCGTCCGATCCTTCGTCCGGCCTCCGGACCCGCGCCCCAGCCTGCGCCTCCACCCGACACGCCACCTCCCGTCCCTCCGGACTCGGTTCCCTTCCGTCCGTCCGTCCTTCCGTCCGGCCGCTCTCACTGGCACGTGCTGTGTGATCAAGCTCGAGACCTCTGCCGAACCCTCCGGGCACGTGCTACTGGCTAGTACTTAAAAAACCTCGCCTAGCGTGAGAATCCTCATCCTTTCTTCTCTTCGGATTCTCCCGCTAGGTGCGTATTCTAGAAGCCTGTATTTAGTACCATTCAATTGAGTTACTTCGGATTCTCCCGCTAGTCTCCCGCGCTCTGCGCCGAGCTGAGGTTGCCCTTACAAACTGTTTAGGATGGCTTGAGTAAAACACATTATGATGCGGGGCTTAAGCGGCTTAGCCAGCTTAAGCTACTTTCAACCAAACTGCCAGTGCTCTGAATCTGCGCAATGCAGCCACGCTGCCTGAGTCAGCCGTATCGTGTCCTCGCTCGTAAGCCTCTGTCCAGCAGCGCCTCCTCCTCGCGCAGCTCGTGCGCCCCCGCGCGGATGAGGAACGCATTCAAATTCGGTTTACGGCCCGGACTCCGCACAAGGGGTACGCCGTACCTGGGGAGCACCGGCGCGTCGACGGCCTCGCGCGTGACGTCTTCGTTGTCCACCGGTGCAGGCTCGGACACGTCGCAGTCGCGTAGCATCGGCACGCGCCCAAAGTGCCCGCTGAGCTGCTTGTCCCAGAATGTACCAGACGTCCGCTTGCGCACCTCGTCCTCAACCGGGTTGAAGAGATCATAGGTGTCCGCACTGCAGTGGAGGCCCACGTCCCGGGCTCGCCCCATTTTGGCGGGTGGCCGTAGTCCTGAGGCAAAGAAGAATGGATCAAAATCAGTGGACGTTGAGCACCGCCGAGTACAGTCAACATACAGCAAGAAATGTGGGATCGTGGAGGAAGGGAAAGATGGAATACGAGGCGGAGAGGTAGCACTGGACCAAGCTAGATGCAGTCGGATTTGTTGGAATGATAGTTCTCTCTGCACAGTGCGGTGCACCTGTCCATTAATTCGGGGCGACATAATAGGTGATTAGTAGACTCGTTACATATGGCAAAGTGCTTGCCACATATTTTGCTCATCATAGGCAGACTGGCAACGAGTCTAGGTGATTAGGCGCCAGTTAACTTCTGTCCGCTTTGATATGCGGTTGGGAACTGGTCTTGTTCGACGGGAGCAACGTTTGGGGGGACTGAGTCCGAGCTTGGTACATGTCTCTTGACGAGCAGTGGCAAGCCCGAACCTTGCCGCCTTGCCACGGGGTGTAGCCCTCGTCGTCAAAGTACAGGCACAACGCTGACAGAGTGTTTATCTGTGTTCAAGGCTCCAACCATTTCCATTTATAAACGTTTCTAAACGTCTGTAAACGGATTAATAATCCATTTAGTTTACGGACCTGGGTAAACGGTTTACAAACAGTTTACAAAAGGTTTAACGGTTACCGGTAATATTTGCAGCAATATTCAACTGACCGTGCACCTTGACTCACGGCTCAATTTGATTCAGAAACTGTGTAGTTACGACTTGAACTTGAATTTGAGCACAAATCAGCGCTCCCGTGCTGGGTTTGGCCTCGCAGTTGGTTCGATGTCAACTCCGGGCATCTCGGACTTCAACTTGTTGATAGCTGACACCAACAATGTGGGTGAAAGCACATGGCAAGGATAAGCAGTGTTTAATCTTCAAAGTCCACATCCAGATGTGTCTACAGTATAGGAACTTGAAATTCATGCACACACTCACTCCCACATCAGTATGTACACCTCCCGTGAAACCCACAAGTCTAGTGACCAGGTACATAGTGCGAAAGAAGTGCGCACAGAACTCAGACGATGGAAGATAACTGCCAGTTCACAGATTCAAATCCACGCTGTCGCATCCCTGGGTTCCACACACTGAGGGCGTCACCCAACGAATATATTTCGCGAAATTCATCCATTTTTAAGATTTACAAAAGTTTGTAAACATTTATGAACCCTTTAACGTTTAGTTTACGGGACTTCATAAATGAAAACTAAACGGTTGGAGCCTTATAGACTGTGTTTGCCTGGCGCGCCTCAACCCAGTGAATGTGAAACCATCGGCGCCGTGGCAAGCAGTAAGAGTAAGAAAAAAAACTGGAAAAGAACTTACCCAGTGGCATGGTACCCGATTGGTTTTCAGCTCCTCCTGGGACGCAGTAGTCGAGGAAGTCATGATGGTGGTTTGTCCAAGTCGGGAGTTGCCGAGTGGCGGTGCTAAGCCTTCGTGCTTCTATGCCATCTTACGGTTACATACTGGCACCCCAGTGACACAGCGCTCAGTGCTCAGCCTCGCAAGATTCATTTATTGACACTTTCCCAGCTCACTCCAATATTACTGCATCCAGGGACCAGGAGCGACTCTTGCACTGACTTTGCTTGACAGTGGTTCAGTGCCACATTCACACTTTCCCAGCTCACTCCAATATTACTGCATCCAGGGACCAGGAGCGACTCTTGCACTGACTTTGCTTGACAGTGGTTCAGTGCCACATTCACACTACTTCTGAAAGGCCCAGGGTGGCCCACTTCTCGCCTTGCATTATTCATTATTCACTTCGCCGAAATCTGCTTCATTGTTTCAATTCTGTGGTTAAAATATATCTACGGCACAACTACCAAGCCATTGGCACACAGAATTGGATTGTACGCGACCACTTCCGAGTCAATCGTAGAACACGAGCGCCCGAAGCTCGATGGACTCGCGGGGGGGCGTGCCTTCCGGCGTCGCAGGGTCAGCGAACGCGGTGTGAGGTGTGTACTGTGCTACACTCCCGTCCTGAATGGAGTCAAAACTATTGCAGAGAATTCCATTTAGCAAATTGCACAATGCCAACCCAAACAAGACAACAGACCATTTGATCAGAATAAGTTCGTCCGGGGTCACCCCCGGGAAATAGGTCCACTTCTGGTTGGGGTTGTATTTCACCCAGTAAGTTTCGCCTTCGTGATCGGGGTATTTTAACGTGACGGGTAAAAGATCGTTTACGGGGTCGACGCTGCGGAAGTCGCAGAGCGACAGCGGCCAATCGAGTGCGGGGTGGGATATAGGCCGCCACAGATTGATGATTTGGAATCGATGCTTCAGCAGCTCCGGGGCGTCCTCGGCGGGGAGATGCCTGTGGACTCGGGCTACCGCGGCCTTCGGGGTTTGATCGACGTGAGTCGCAGAAGCTGGCTGGCGCTTGCCCGGGGTGTCTTTCTCGGCGGGACGGCGGCGTCGGACGGCTGAGCGATTCAGAGGTCAGGGCGAAATTCAACATCCCAAGTTCGACGTACTGTGGTCAAATAGAACAACACGGCTTGCGCCAGTAAGCTCTTTGATGAGCTGGATGCTCTCCGGATAATACTCCCGCTCAATGTCGGCGTCATTCGTGAACGCCGTATGTTTTGCCGGATGGTTGTAGAGTTGGAATCCCGTCGTATCGAGAGTCGCTTCAGACTCATTCCCGCGCAGGTTGTGGATTGTCACTTCGTGGGACTCGCGACCGTAATTGGTGTCCTGTAGGTCGTTGGCATTCAAATAGGCGCGTTCATTATCTCTAGGCGGAACTGCAAAGTTAAGGATGCTGGTTGTACTGGAGGGATTGGGGGCGCCCATGGTGTGTGGATTGACTGTGGATAAGATGGGACTCGGAGAGGATTGTCGATGCGAGAGAGGGCTTTCCGCGCAATATATATACCCTCGCAATATATATGCCCTCGCACGCCATTGCTCGCTAAACTGGCTTACCAACTTCAAGTCCGGGTCACTTGACCGACGGGAAAGACGGTTTGTGAGACAATGTGTACAGTAATCGCCGAGGAAAATGGGAATTCCGGCACCAGCGAAAGTACATACAGCGGAATGTGGTCATTGCTTGAGGCTTGATCAAGTTGATGGGGTTTACTTCTTCGCATAAATTGCTATAAATTGATTAGACTGATGGCGAGAACGATCGCATCGCGGAGTTGAACTTCAGCAGAACTTCTTTAGAATTTAATTTACGTGAACGCCCATATCTCGAGCATGCTTTCAGCCACGCGCTCTTCGTGATCTTGGTTTCATTTTTTTTTTTTTTTCATTTGAACATTCTTAGTCCTTGTTCGCGTTTTCTCTCTCTTTTATCCCAATCAAAGTCAAACCCGTGGACTTCATTCACTGGTACAAGTATGACACCACAGACACAACATAAACGTTGTGGAATGAAGAATCAGCGCTCACCATGTCCTGGAGATATTGGCTCACAGACACTGCATTCAGCCGGTTTCTCGACATGCCAAATTCTAGTCCGGCCGAGCCTGGCTAGCAAGGCCTAGAGGCCGCCTCGGCCAAACTAGAATTTTTATGTCTTGAAGCTCGACTTAGCACCGCAGAATATCAAAGCTCATTTGGATCGATATCTATGTAATATTCGTTTTGGGCAAGAAATGAAAATTTCAACATATCCGAGAACGCCGACAGCTAGCCGTTCAAGCTTGTGCGCACTAAAGATAGCATAGGTTCCAACTTCCAAGTCTTTTATTCCAGCTTCTCTACGGGCATCATTTGATGAGCTATTTCCTCGAAATAAATTCCCGCTACCGTAAGGTAACGATCGGAAAACCGATGCGCAGCAAACAAACATTAACATTTGAACCAATTCGGCAGACTCCTAAGTAGTTCGCAAATTGCAAGCTCGAACACAAAATGATGAAATTGCGAGGTCGCAATGATCGCTCGCCTTTGTTACTCACCAGCAGCAAAAACAAATCATTTTCCTATGTTCAACTGAAGGGTTCGATGAATCTCCATTGTGTCATCTCTGAAGTCGGGTTCAGTATCCTCGCGTGGGAATTGAACGAGATCCTATTCAAGTTGCACACAGCTTAGATGGGACGGTAAATATTCGATCACGAAATGGCTGATCCAATAATTATTATGCGCAAGGCCGAAGTGAATGATGTCGATGAGGTTGCATCGCAGTCGATAAACCACTAGGTTGCGTTGACTCGGAACGGAACGTAGCCCATCTACCAAGCGCGACAGACGAATTAGAAGGGATTTTTGAAGGTACGGAGACGGACATCAAGCCTCGCGAGCGCACTTGAATGTGCATATGGATTGTTAGGCTGAACAACTCAACCAGTTGTGCAACTGACTCCAACCACGTCGGCTCGGGAAAATTCAGCAACTTTCTGAAGTCATAGAAACCCGCAACTGGATAGCAAGAATTGAGGAAGTAAGATCTCCTCTCAAACTTGAACCAAACATAGCAGTACCGGGTTAAGAAGTATATTTGCTAGGACTCAACATATTTTTCATTCCGTTTGGCGATCCCTGTCATGCTTTTCGGTGCGTGTTTTCCTGTCGTTTAGTGTCTTGGGGTGAGACTGATCTATATTTATATTCCTCCTGGATTTTGGACTTACATTATTCCTTGAGCGGCACACCTCCTTCGATGTTGTTGTTGGCTTGGGGACCATTCCACCACCTATTTAACCCCTCCCCCGATTCTGGTCAGTTTTCGCATTTGGCACATTTCCAAACAATCGTCGCCAGTACATTGTACTTCCCTGCGTCCGCGCCAACATAGCCCCTGTGAAGTTATCTCAGCGGTGCGTTATTCATTTATAAGCCTAACCCTCTCTGAATGTCATCTTCCTTTTTATCTCTCGTCCTTGCTTGGCTCTTCCTATTTTTACCTCTTTTTCTGTCTTCCCTTACTGTTTAGGACGGGGGTTCGGTTTCTGGACTGTATGTTCTCCCAAGTTGCGTTTTGCGGCTTCTCATTGACGACTTATCCCCAGGTACTCCTGAACTGTGGATAGCGGGTACCGACACGACGCAGATGCCATCGTAGGCGGTGAGAGTTTCTGCCTTTCGTTTTGGGTAAGTCCATGCTTTCATTCGTATTCCAAGACATAACTGTTGAAATTTTAAAGGTCAGGATCTGCTTCTAAGTATAACCTTGTGCGCAAAGTCCTGTTTTTTTTCTCTGGCGAAGCAGCTCTCGATGGGGGCTACTCTGCGTAAATTGTTAAACCCGTTATCTGGTCTGGTCTGGTCGCGGGACGTCCGCTCAATTTCTATCCTTTGCGATTCTTTGATTTCTTCCGCCTTGTTTTGTGATGCATCTGTTCGCCTGCTTATTGATTCCCCCGTTGCCCATGTAGAATATCTGCCCTGGACGACCTTAACCAGGTGCGAGACTCATTCGAATTTTGCCTTGATCATGACACAGGCGACAAAGCCCGCGGCTTATTTAAAAATAAGCCGCAGTGGCTTATGCCCCGCTTATACCGCGCTTACACGCCGCTGGTGGCCAGCTGATCGATTTTGGACAGGCGTGGGATTTTCTTGTTGCTGGCCATCCCAAGAACTTTCACAACCAAAAATGTGTAGAAGGTAGGTTACATGTACTCATCAAATCATATGAAATTGTGGGTCTAAACCATTGCACATGGATTTGTGACTTCGGTGTGGAGTGTTGGTGGATGCGTCAATAAAAAATATAGGTACAAACATATTTGGACACAAAATATACACCAGAGCAACATCGAACACAATCCATTAGGTAATCCAATCCGTCTACATAACCACTGTACCACGGAGCCATTGAAACGCATGGCTTGCATGCAGACACATCAAACAATCCAACATCGGACTTTTATCAAACAGATCACTGCCTTGGCAGTGATCTGATGTCCGAAATCGATAAGCCAGCCACAAGCGGGGTACAAGCGGGGCATAAGCCACTGCGGCTTATTTTTAAATAAGCCACGGGCTTTGCCGCCTGTGTGAACTCCACCGACTTCATCATTTGGTTTGGATGCATCCACTCAACTCAACGCTCCTTCCTTAACTGTGGTTTCTGCCTTCCCGCTGCAAGTGGCTGTGATTTCGATCATAGCCTCTTTGCGTCTGATACACTTCTGATAAGCTGACTCAATCTATTCCTTGGTTGTTGTAGTTCTGACGTTGTTGAGTGGGCTTTAGTGCGGGTGCTTGCGGGTAGATTACCGTGTATCGTGCACAATTAATATATATCTGCTTGAGCTCTCAACTTGACTGAATGGACGATCCGACTCAATCAACCTGCCCAGCAAAATCTGCCAAAACTCAAACAGCCTGATTGGGAGGATACAATCGGGCTGCTTGAGTCCGACGGTCAGCTTGATGCATTGACACTATCAGCCTGGTTGTATCCATACACCCAGGCTGATGTAATGTTCTCCCCACAGTGGTTAACGTTGGTTACCTCAAGTTTCATGGTGTCGGACTGTGTCAGGAATCTACGTATGCTTTAATGCCAGACTGACCTACTGTAATAAGTAAACTTCTTTCGACTTCGAAACCACAGTAATGCTCCTTCATGACGGCGCTTGGCACGGTCGGGTCGCACTGTGCGACGCTGCCATTCGTCTTCATCATTTATGGCTCCGTTATTCCTCTTTCCACAGCGGCCGTATTGCTCCTGCTTCATGGAATGGCAGACCTGGATCTCCCCCAAGTCGCCGATGTTCTTTTCACTGAAACATCTGCATCTGCTGTTCCGCCCAGTGTGCCAGTGTGAACTTGTCACATGCTTACCGCCTCCATGCCTTTCTTGTATATCCCCGATGCTCCCTGACTCACCCCAGGATTTGCTCCTGTATGCATAAATTGCAAATGCATGTCAAGTGGAACTTGTATATTGACCAATTCCATTCTATGAACATGGCAGGTACGGCCAACAGATCCCATTTTCCCTCGCCCTCAGCCATGAGAAGGATTGTTGCACCAATAATTACATGCGAAGTATTGGTAGAAATTTTGTTTATTGAGGAATTTCAATGCCAATGTTTCGACGCGGAAAGTCAACCGTTGATTTTATGGCGAGGGTATATTATATATATACTACCCAAGGCGACCAAACGGCCGGCACTACCTTTCCTCGCTGACCATCAACCTACTCAAGTACCTTTCTCTTCTCTTCTCATTCTGGATCAACCAACCAACCTTCGAACTCAACGCGTATTTGTGGGCTTCAACCTCACTTTCCCGCCCACCGGCGGATTATTCGGGATCGGGGACAATGTCGTGCAGGTTAAGTATGTTCGGAATGATTTCCCAGACGCACTGCGTAGGGTTAGTTCGAGGACACTGGTCAGATCATGATGAATGTTCAGTGATTGGTCTGGAGAATTTTGCGAAGTCGGAAGGTGTAGAAATGAGATATGAGCCAAATTTGAAGGTTGAGGTATTTGAGTGCATACAAATATTCGAACAATTCCGATAAACAGGTTGTCGCGCTCCTGCATAGATTGGAGCGTCGACGGCTGCGAGCACCAAACTAATGGATGTGGCATTAATGGGGTAGTGGTAACCTGGGTCCTCTTAATGCATGGGCGACTGACAAATTTTTGATATTCTTGTTTTTATTTCTGTCTCCCCGATCCTTACACCGCATCCGCATCCTCACTCACTCCACGATGCGTCGCACACATTTTGTTGTTGTTGTGTCTCTCTCTGGTTAAGTTTGATCATGATTGATTCGGATTTACTGACTTTTCCTCTTGATCGTGCACCGCCATCATCTCCGCCCAATCTCACAAGTCGCCTGGAACAACGAGGAAGAAGAGACACGCGGACACAAGGACGGTCGTCTAATACTCGACTTGGAGCACCAAGCACGAGTCCGTGCCGCAGTGCACGATTGGAAACTGCCGACGGCCTATAGTCCTGAGCCCATCGGCAGTGGGGTAGATGAGAACTTGTGAGGGATAGGTGTCCAGCGGAGGTGCGTTTCTCGTCTGTTATGAGCACATCCAGGGCGGCATGCAGTGCATGCGCGTCCTTGCGATGAGCGGGCGGCGCTCATTTCATGCGCAATACTATACTGGAAATTCCATCTTCGTCTTGACTCTCCCAACTGACACTCCCTCCCTTTATACAGCCCTCTCGCCGCACAAACGCGGCCTCGTCCTCGTCCACTCCCGTTCGCAGCGCCATCTCGTATTTGGATCTAATCTGGGACCACCAACCGGGAAACCACCGCACGGTTCGGCGCCGCGCGCATGACTTCGTGTGTGCGTGCAGTTCCTCCCGCCGTACGTAGCCATAGCGCACCCAGCAACCCAACCCGCTCCTCGCCCCGGCACACGCAGCGGGCGTCCATCTGCAACGGCCGCACGCGTAGGTTAGGTCCACGCATGAGCATGACGCTCGGGCTTTGACGACCTCGCACCTTTACCTGCGCGCCGTCTTTCTTGCGAGATGCACTCGCATGTCTACACAGCGTCAACGCTACTGGCAACTCAAGTCAGATCGGACGGCGGCGCGAAGGCGCAAGACGGGAAGCAGACGGAGACGCGCGACGACGAGGAGGGAGAGTACAGGATGTGGATCTGGATGTGAGCATGATCTGCGCTGGTTCCGTGTAAGGCGTGCTAATCATGCGATTGTTTTTCAGGACTCAAGCGCCACCTTGCTCTACTTCCTCAACCGTCTCGCATCACAGGCCTAGGTCCCCAATCCAGTTCAAAACCAAGACCATTCATTAAGCACAGCTCCAAAAACTCACCCTTTACCATTTCTTTCCTAGGTTCTATCTGGTTAAAGCAACACTTGCGATAACTTGGGTGCGCACGCCGTCCGCCACCCTCACCGTCTCCGATACCTATCGAGTGGATCGGCGAGTACGACTGCGACGGCGTGAATTGGACGAGGCGCGACCTCGACCGTCTGCCTCCGGTGCTTGTTTGATCGTCTCGTCTTGCTGTACTGGCGTGCGTCGTTTGTGTGGCCTGTATATTTCCTCGTCGACGTCCCAAACTGGCTCCGGCATTAATATTCAGGTGTGCGTTCAGCTGTCCACACCCGCCTGGCGACCTTGTTCAGCACGGTGTACAGCTGCTCGCGGTGTGTTGCTGCGTCCGACTCTCCTGATTCGCTCCCTTTTCGACCCTCGCAGAGCGGGGCACCAGGAGCCTGTCGGCACTGGCGAATCGACCCTCCGCTGGACGTCTGCGGGCAACTGTCTCTCACGGCGGTAGGGGCACTGCGCCTCTGCTCTGGAATGACTTTGGCCTGGCAAAAATTGGCGACGAACACGACGGTCTTGGCGGACACAGCGAGGGGAAAGAGCGTGTGGGGTGGATGGAAACTCCTGAGGGCAAGAGGTGCGTTTCTTGTCTGTTCCGAGCACATCGAGCATGGTACTTACATGTGCATCCCTGCGATGAACCGGTCGCATGGCTTTCCCGATCATCATTTTAGCCTTCATGCTGCAGTGGAAAAGCAGCCTCGTCCTTATCCACCTTGCCCCAGACTCGTACGCAGCGCAGCGCGGCGCGACTCGTCCTCGGATCTACGGCCCGCCGGCATATGCAGTCAACCGCAAGTCAGTCCACCCGGGCCCCAGCAGAAGCACCGGTGCAAATGGTGTAAGCACCCCCATCGCCGTTCTGCAGTACGGCTCCAAGTATAGGTAGGTGCCCTCGAGATTGTCGACTTGTTGAGTCATTTACGACCTCGTGCCTTTACCTCCGTGCCGCCTGTCTTGAGGAAGGCGCTCGCGTCTCTCGCTGCTGCTGCCGTCTCTTTCGAGCGCGAGCACGAGTGGACGAACGAGGTAGCAGAGGTGCGTTTGCCGTCGTCCCGTTTGCGAGCACATCGAGGACGGGACAGCGCGTGTGTCTCCGAGTTGGCCTAGTTCAACTTCGGCACTCCTCTTGACACCTCCGTTTTGTTGCACCTTCGATGGATGTTCGCCTCGGTGCTTAGTTCATGGGCTGGGGTATTTCCGACGGGCCAGCGTCAATCTGCGCCCACTTTCTCTTTGCTCTCACTGTCTTCGTATATCTGTTATCCTTTACCGCACTGCGCTGCGCGCAAAGGAAGGGCGCGTCGGCTCTTCCATCCTGGTCCTGTGCCCCAGTGCCTGCTTTCGATGGCCAGCTGCATTGATATGCCGCATGGTTCCTCCAGGCCATTGCGAGTGCGCTCAGCATGCAGCATCCCTCTTGTGACGGAGGGGCGGTGTCGCGAAACGGGAAGGAGACGGATGGGGCGGAGCATGGATGATGTGGATGTGGATATGCTCCGGCTTCTTTACCCTCATCAGGGTGTGTGTAAGTAGTTGTACACGGCTCACTGTTGCCTCCTTATTGGCTTTTGTGTAACGCGTGCTTACAATCATCCCATTGTTTTTCAGCACAAGCGTCATCCGCATGGACGAGCAGTAGTACGATCGCCGCTACGTCTCAAGTACGATCATGAGCGCGCTGTCCTCTTGTATCCTCGGCTTCGTCCCGCGGCCCATCGCACTGCCCTATAGCTTCCCTCCGAATCGACTACGACTCCAAGCGCCCTCGCCCTCGCTTGGCTTGGCCGTTCCCACTGATTTCTGCCGGGCAAGCGTCACTCCTGGCGACTCTTACGTGCAATCCTCACCGTCTTTGCACCTATCAACTCGAGTGGCGGGTGCGGCTACGACTACAACTTAAATTGACTTGCATATTTTAATTAAAGGGCAAAGGTTTTGATCACTCTGCGTAGCACACAAACTATTCTTCCTTCCTTCAAACCAAAGGAAAAGACACTCCTTAGTAAGGGGGGTGGCGGTTAAATTATTAAATCCTCCCTTAGGTAAGGGGATCTGCACATAGGAGAATAGAATGGATCAAGGTAATTGGATACTCCTAGAAGGATAGGGAAAAAAGGATGGTGCAAGTAAACGCTCCTGTTAAAGGTATTCTTATAGCTCCAGTCAAAGCCCAGAAAGTAGATGTGTCAGGTAAAAAGCTACAGTCAAAGTCTTCTTGATGCTCCAGGAAAAGGTCCGCTTGCGAAACCTACACACTAGTTTTATTCAAAGAGTATGTTTCCTTAGTTATAATGTTCTGTGTAAAGAAAGACTTAACCTCGCCCCGCACATTTATTTTCTAATTTAGAGAAAGGGCGACGCCTGGAAGTTATAATATTTTAGATCAGGTTATAACTTTATTTGGAAGCGGTGTGGATCGGACGCGCGTCCCGTCTGCTGCAGGCTCTGACATTTGAGCAGCTGCCCACACCTGCCTTGGGAACCTCGCCCGCAGTGGTCAGTACGACCTACGGCCGCTGGGCCCCTCGCCCACGCTGCCTCAGGCTCAGCAGGCGGGCTGCCTCAGCATCGAGGGCCAGGGAGGGAAGACTAGGGATGGCGGGGAAAAGAGTTCAAGAGTCTCAAGATTCAAAGCTGAATGCGAAGAATAAGCCACATCGTACGCTATAGCAAGTCCGCTGATACAACGCGGGCCCGCCGGCATTCCGCCCCCGCCTGCCACGGATCTATATCGTATTTTTTGTTTTCTAAGCCTAATAACCGTGGATTTATTCAGTATTCGGGATGCGTGGCGGTTTAGAATACGCACCATTTCGCTCAGAAGCTCGGCCTTGGCGGCTGTAAATTCCGTGACGATTTCCTTCACTTCCCGCGAGTACTGGTTCGAAATGGATAGGAATGTGCACAAGGCCGACGACCCGGGGCCTGCGGTAGATTCGCTGCTTGGAAACAAATTCTGCAGCGCAGAGTAGACGACCTCTGCAAAGAAGATGCAGGACCGGTTGGCGAGGGTGTACTCTTTGTTTCGGGTCCTGACGAGTCCTGCTAATGCAAGGTCATCGATGAGGGTAGGTTGGGGCGCGGTCGTTATCGGGAACGTTAGCTTTCGGTATAGCTTGTGCGGTTCTGTGCCCAGAATATCCGAGTCGGCAACGGGCCTTCGGGTTGTCTTGACTTGGTCGTTCGCTCGACCGGATATAGAGACCGAGGAGGGCGCCGACGGCGACACGAATGCAGTGTTGGCGCCCGAACCAAGGCCTACGCCTGAACCCGCCTCCCCTGGCCCAAACCGTTCGATGACCAAGCAGAGGTCACCGAAGTGAGAGTCGGTCAGTCGACATATGAGCACGGCATGTCCAAAAACCGCGTCATAGCGGTAGTACGCGACGCTGTCGAGGAGGGGCTCCGGTAACATCTGAGCGGTTTGTATTAGTGACATGAAATTTTCCAAGGCACGTTGCTTGGCGAGCGAGTTAAAGGAAAGGCTCGTTCTGCGTATTCCGTGGGCATTTTCTACGGGGAGTGGGCGAAGTGCTGAGCCGTGGTGGTCAACCGGGATGCGTGGGCGAACACGCTGCGTTTTCGATAGATAGGATGAAGAATACCAGAGAGTAAGAGAAGCATAACACGGGAGCCTTTTCGCCAGGTAAAGGGAATGGCCATGCCATCTCTGTATCGAACTCAAGCTGCCAGTGAGGCACGTGGAACGGTATTTGACTTGTCCCGAGCTCTTCTGTTTCCTTCCAGATATATCCCAATTCACCTCGCGCCCAATGAATTTTAGGTTCAACTGCATCAAAACGGCAAATATTATTTCCGGATGCATTGCTTGCCCCTGAATCAGCCGATCTCCTAAGCGTAACGAGTGCGGCCCCTGCTTTACACTCTCACCAAACCGTCAAAATGTGTCGCCAAAAACGCCCCAAACCTCGCGGCCTGCTGGCCCGGGTCGGCTACCACATCGGAACATTTTTCTTCGGTGAGGGCATCGAGATCCCTCAAGTAATCACCTTCACCGACGACGCCTTCCCGCCCACGGGCTCGCGATATCAATGGGCCCAATGGTCCCTGAAGAACTACATCACTCTCATTGAGCTCGCGAAACTGGATTCAGAGCCTACTTTGGAGCGTGTATCATATTATCGGTGCATCGCGCCCTTTGGCCATGCTCTGCTTCTTTGCCGCCTGTATTATCCAGAGACCGGGCCCATTGCGTTGGCGTTGGAGCGGTGGGGTGACGGCTGCAACATGGCGTCTTCCTCGCCGGCCTCCCCCGCTGACGCTGACACAGTAACAACGAGCGCCACAACCTCGAGCGACTCCGAACTTTTAAAAAAACCTCACCTTTTGTACCGAACGATGGAGTTCCCCGACTCCTCGCCTACGCTCTCGGATCTCCTCACTCTGGCCGCATTGGTGCGGACGCAGAGCCCATTCTACACGCTGGACAACATGCCCTGCGTTTTCTTTGCCGAAACGATTTATGCGGGGTTGGAAACACTGTTCCTGGGCCGTTCGGAAGAAGGGCCGAATATTCGGTCTCTCCTCCCGCTCCTCATGACAGCCTCCAACAATTATGAGACCGAGGTCCAGGAAATCGTTTCTCTGTTTCCAGAGGGGCGAAGGAAATTCCAGTGGCAGATGGTGCGGAGAATGGTATGTGTTTTGGTTTGCAGCCCAGCGTGAATACTCACGAGATGTATAGTATGCGCCCTGGACGAAGAAGGCTCCACCGCACACGCAAGGGGAGGACGCAAAGGCTTCAATCTTGGCGTTTTAACCCTCGCGGCAGAGTAAGACAATCTAACTGTAATGACTTGGTAGAATCACTGTAAGACTCGCTCCAAAGCCCGCAGGACACAGCCATGTTGAGATGTTTAACATCCAGTGTGATGCAATTAGCATGGGCAAAGTTCAATTGTCATTTTTTCCGCAATTAGTTCAGAGTCCAGTAATACATCAACATCTACTTGAAGTAGGAAATAACGACAGAGCCCTTGGTCACGCCGAGTAGTGCACCGTATGAAAAATACACCTTTTCCCACCACGAAGCGAATTTCACCACATGCGCAGCCCGGTTTTCTGCGTTTGGGCGTTTCAAATCGATGGTTCGGGTATTTCGGGCGGACCACTGGAGGGCGTATCCGGCGTAAGAGATTTCATTTTCCACAGCAGAGTTCATGCCATGGAATGAAAGCGTCTGGTGTAGTGTGGGTGGCGTGGGCGTGAATGTGAAGGTCAATAGTATGCGCTTCAAAACGGGGGCGATTGCTACATATATCATGATTCTGTACGCATCATGGTGTAGTGGGCTTTTGTAAACAGATAATAGCTGGATCCTGTAGTCGTGACTGTTCGGAGTCTCGAGCAGGAGCTTTTCTCCTGCGGCGTAGTTATGCTTCGAAAATGGTGTACGGCCCAAATCAAGGGGATGCCATTCTAGCGAGCTGAACGCAATGACGGCGATTACATGTTGGCCAGGTGGGCTCGGAGATTCCCGGTATGTTACCAGAATATAGTTTCGCAGCAGTCTTGCTTGCAACTATATATTCCCAGTGAGTAAAAAACGTCGCCGACACTGAGGAAACCATACATTTCCGACAAAGTTGTTGTAGGTGAGAGTCGCTTGTCGTTTCGAGCACCAATCTACAAGTATGAGCCTCTGCTCCTGAGATTGATCGAAGAAGCGCTCGAGGAGGAAAAAGTTTTCCTGTATATCGGTGCACCACCACCTGCCGGAGAGACCTTCCGCCGGCAATGGGAGACAGAATGGCTCGTGGGATTCGCCCGTTATGAGATTGACTTCTTGGATCGTAATGTTACTGTGTCTTTAGTCGGCCGCGGCTCCACTGGATCCAAGTGCAGGGCGTACATGTCTTCTGAATAAGTCTCTGGCACCAACAAGATGCGTGCTATTTCGCCTCCACCAACCAGATCAGAAGCAATGGATGATAATTGCAAGACCTTGTTCCACAGACAGCTTCCTGTGTGGACATCATAAAGACGCACATCCTCGTGCGTTTTCAGTATCGCGTGAGTGCCACCAGGTATGAGCTCGAGATGAAAGAAATCATCTGTATCGAGGCCAGTGTCAAACATGAACTGCCGATGAACCGCGGGGTTCAGCAATTCCGGCGCCCAGGTTTTCGGGCCGCAGACGACACGCTTGATTTCGTCGAGTATGTCCTGAGTAGAATACACATCGAGTTCTGCGCCGGAGCACCTATCCAGCAAGCCGCGGGAGACCAGATCGTGCATCATGTACACCCAAACTTGCTTGGTCAATGCAACACGACGAAAAAAAATTGTTAACCTACGAGTGTAGTCAAAGACCCAAAGCGTAGTGGTGAGCCGAGCGTTCTGCATTAGTGAATTGGAGCCTCACCCTAGACACCGAAAGGACCGCATTGACGTCGCAGAATGAAAGTATTTTGATGAGTATGTCTTCTCCGATTTCTTGTAGCAACATTGAACGGGCTAACTCTGGAGCAGGGAGCCGCGACCCTACACTGTGATGGTGACGGACGACTTCGGAAGTCCTGTTGATCAGATCAATAGTGTGATCACCGTGACTGATCATTCATTGTCACAGTTTTATAACAACGTCGTGCAGTATGAGGTTGGCGCTCACATCCGCACTCCGAATCTTTTCGGGCGCGAAAGTGGTTTCTTATTGGACCACCTGCTGCTACTCCCTTCAAATCAGGGAGGGCGCCGGCAGCCTGGCACACGGTAAGTACGCTGTGCATTCATGATTCAAGAGGAAGCCTACTACTAAGTACTAAGTAGTAGCGACTGGAAGACAGGGAATCACAGCACCGGCAGTCGTGGCCCTCCAGGTCATCTACTTTCGACATTAAATCCAGTATTTTTGCTTCCCAGTGACTGCCTCGATCTGTTGGGACTGCAAACGGTTGTGGTGCTTTCGAAACGCCGCAATCCATTGGATTCCTGTTCTACTACAGGGATCCAGATGCCGCACCACTGGAAGGCAGCATCCGGTTTCGTGTTGTCCCGCAAAATACGCCGACCACTTTCCATGATGGTCATGACCTGCTCTTGCCCTCTGGACGTCCTTGGCAGATTACTTTACCCCAGATTGCATGCCGCGCACAATATGCTAGGATCCGTGCCCAGTTGTTGGAGGAGAAATTGGCGACCGCGGAACAGCTCGCACAGTGTCTCAAGGTCTTCGGTGACCGAAGAAGCATCTATCCTGAAACGATTTTGTTTCGCCCCAACCAAGATTCTACCTCACTGCTATTGGCCAGACAATCCACGGCTTCAGACTTGACAATCTGTTTCGAGGCAAAGAAGGAAGTAAAGTTCCTCACTGGATGGACTGGTGCCCACCTCTCGCCAATTGATCAAGTATGCTAGGTTGCAATCACCAATATATTTCTATCTGAACGGAACAATAATTTTCCTATAGATTTCGGGAAGCTCTCCGGCAATGCGCGAGCTATCTCTTTTACAATCTCGCCGATGGCGATCTTGTTTAATTATTAATGATATTAATGCTTGAACATCGTATGTGATACAGTGTCTTGAACGGCGGAGGAGCGAACTTAGGTAGAATTTCTGCGCAAATAGATTCCCAAACCTGCAACGTTGCAAGTCCGGACGCCTTTTCCATCTACGTATACCAGGTGACGATGTACGCAGCTCATTCATTGCTGCATGCAGGTGTTTCTGATATTTTCACCAACAACACGCTTCCCCCCCAAGATCAAGAGGTGGGGGCATCCATTCTACGTTCTCCTGCTTTTTCGGACTCACTGCTTACTTTATCAAATGTTAGGCCCGCTCCGACGTGAGTGATAACGACGCCAACGGCTCCGATGACTTCTGCGAGTTCCTGATTTACAGATGCGCATCCGAATTGTCACGTCTTACATGCAGCTACCAGAACGCGTGTTTGATTATCGATACTTAAATGCCCGCACTAAGGCTTTTCGTTTTACACCGCAGAGAAATCAGCCTTATTCCCTGCGTCACGTGAGCTTTTCATCGCGTTAACTGAGAATTATGCTCAGAGAACTCATAGTAAAGCAACCCGACGACAATGGCAACAAGGCTAGCGGGTCCATCGGGCAGGGGAATGAAGCCAGGTACCCAAAAATTTGTGCAGTGACCCATCCTTGCTCGTAGCTAGTGAATCTCAGGGCCCGGCCTGGCCTGGAGGCCCCGGCTTGGGCTCGGCCTGAGCGGGCCTGGGCTTGAGATTTTCCAGGCCCAAGCCCAAGCCCGCAAGCAGGGCTTCAAGCCCAAGGCCCCGGCTCAGGCCTGGGCCTGAGCCAAGAGCAGACAAGCCGTCCTTATGGAAGGTTAGAAGGTATAAAAATGGTATGAAAGTGCTCCAATGTGTGTGGGAATACGCACCGTCATTGTTTGCTCAACTTTCGACCCAATTTCAACTATTACTGCAAATGATTTCCATTTTCGGCTGTTTACGGCAGCCGCTTTTCAACCCTAAATGAGCTTGGTTCATAATTCTTTTCGGTCTCTGAGCTATTAGGAGGATAAAACTGACTTTATACACCAGCACTCCTGCTAAGAACCACAACAAATACATTATTGAGATGGTATGAAAGCCCGGGCTTGAGGCCCGGGCCTGAGGCTTGAACTTCCTCAGGCCCAAGCCCTGGGCCCGCTCAGGCCCTGCGCTGGGCCTGGCCTGGCCTGTTAAGCCCAGGGCCTGGCCTCGCGGGCCTAGGGCTTGAGGCCGGGCCCTGAGATTCACTACTCGTAGCGTCCTCCGCTCTCCGGCTTCCCGCGTTGAACCCCTGCACGCAACGTATACGTGCCGTCTGGTGGTGGACACCGGAAATCCACCACCGGATAAGTGGTCTGCGGGCGGAAAAAGAGATGGCATCCAGCGGGGACGCCGATGGCGTTTTCGTGGACGATGAGCACCGGTAGTGAAGGAATCGACTCCAGATGGAGATCGTCGGGCGAAGATTTAGAGGTTGCTGCAAAAGGAAAAAGAGGTCAGTAACCAAGACAAATCGAAAGACGACGTTGAACACGAGAAGAAAGCTCAGCGATGAGAGTAGGGGTGACGAGGACAACGGGGCGAATCCGTAACACGTCCCAGCAGAAAATAACTGCAATAATAAATAATCGCCTAGACAGCTACATCCCGACGACGACGAACAGCTGCAGGACGACGAGGAGCAGCCCAAAGCACCCCTGAGTCGCGTGGGTGGTGCATGGAGGTATCGAGCTCGCTCGGGCTGATATAGTCCGCGGGAATCCAGATGTAATAGCAATGAAACGCGAAGTGAAATGCGAACCCAGTTGTCCATCGGTGTATACACCGACTCATTCGTCCGACGTCCATCCAGCGAGCGACGGAAAACAACCTGGGATATACAGCGCGCACGGGTGAGGGTGGAGAAACAAGAACTCTCGGAAGCGGGAATGCATGCCTCGCGAAAGGGCGAGACACCCAAAGTGCCACTCCACCGCTCTCTCTCAGCAGGATCAGAATTCCAGCGAGATCGCCGATATCCGCGAGCTCCGCATGAAGAAATGCAGTATGCGGAACATACTGCACCAAACTCGGGCACCAAACCCAGACGGGACGCCCGCGCAGCCGGTAGAGCGCGTCAAAGAAGGCTGGGGCGACGTCCGCGCATCCACAGGCAAGCGCGGGACCGCGACGCAGCACCTCCGCATCAGCCTCGCAAAACGACGTCCCTCCCACGCAGGGAAATGACCGCTCCGCAGAACCTCTCGCACCGAAACACGCAGGAGAGAACCTCCACAATTCCGCATCCCGAGAATCGAAAAAATAAAGCAAAAGATCGCCACTCACCCTCGAAATAATTGCCCACTTTCACCGTAGTGTGTGGTCCTGGCTGGCGTGAGCAGCCGAGCCGCCGGGAAAGGACTCGTGGTGCAGTGCTGCTTGAGGACAGACTGCCCATCATGGTCTTCATACCGGTGCGTTTGGGCTTCTTGGCGCGCCTTCGTGCGTAACGGCGTGATGCTCGTGCTGTGGTGCTGCGCTGGTCGTGGGTGGTGGTGACGGAGGAAGAGGTGGCCTTGGAGGTGGTGGAGGGCGGTCCTCCCGAAAGGAGCACAGCCCGCGGCGGGTCGGGGTCTGTGAAGAGAAGACGTTGGCGTCATGCACGCTGGTAAAGAGACACCGAAAAGGAGAGGGAGGGAGCAAGGTGGAGTGGGGGGTAGGTGGACGGAAGAGCGGTGCAGGTGCATCAGTAAAACTACATGTTTCTCTTTGAGGTCTTTGGTCTTTGAGGGAAGGTCTTTGATCTTTGAGGAAGGTCTTTGGTCTTTGGGCAAAGGTCTTTGGTCTTTGAGGAAGGTCTTTCGCGAACTTTGATACGGCGAGATCTATGTAAGATTGATTGCTATATTTGGAACAAATTTGAAGGTACTAGTCCTGGCCAGGATCGCGGTGTGCTTGCTGATTTGCTTCAACCCATTTCCAAGGCCTTTGAGGATGGTCTCAACAAGTTTGGAATTTCTTGACAACGTACCCGAATTGAAATTTCTTACAAGTCCTTCAAACTCCGCTCGGTTCAATCAAAGACTGTCAATCAGCCAAACACGACCATAGATTCCGTGAATTTCACATCGTACGACATCTCTTTCTTCTTCCTTTTTCCCCCACCCACTTTCTCTCTTGTCTTCACTGCAGCCGCCGCTGGTAAACGATTTCCTTCCAAACATACGGCATAGTCAGGCCTACCGCAGCTCCTTCAGTCTATCCCTGCCTGACACGGTCGCACTCCGCGCTGCCACAGTGCCACGTCACTGCTCAGTCATCCTACTGGGGCCTCTTCCAAACCATCTGCCGCATGCGCTTCCAGCTACATCAGCCAAACTCTGCCACACCTATCATGTCACGCTGGACACACACCGGACTTCAAACTGCTGACGTCCCCGACGGTCTCCAACGTGCCGCACGCGGCGAGGGGCAAATTGAAAGCCTCCCTTCCTCACGAAGCCGTCGGTGACCCATCAAGCAACAAGCCGCAAGCATCTACGCTATCTCAATGCTGGTATAACTCATCTCCTTGTCGTCGTGCCCTCGTGCGTCCATCGGCACCATGATACCTTTCTTTCATCGCTTCTGGCGCAACTTTATCCTTCAAACTTGCCCTGTCGTCGCAATCTCCTGTCATCTGTAATCAAGTCTTAGCCTCGGTTTTCCCTCTCGCAACAATCAACAAACAATCTATTCCATTTGCAGGCCTCCCCGTATCAAGCATCGCCAAGGTCGTTTGAAGCTGTCGCGATCTCTTTTTTCTGGTTTTTGTGCTCAAAACTGGTCTGTAATCCCTACTAGCTTCGAGGCGTAAGGTGCTCGGTTTTTATATCGTCGGCTTCGTTGTCAATAGTATATGTATTGACATGAATATATTTGTTATTTCCTGCGCTTTCTGAACTGGTTTGAGGTCTATTTGAGGTCTTTAAGCAGAACTATGCCCAGTTTGATGAGAACCCTGCAGGGAAAGTACGATGGGCGTACGCAGAGGAGCAGGGGGAGAGGCAAGGAAGGACGACAAGGGCCGGGATTGCGAAGGGAGGCGCGAACCGGGTGGTGGAGGGGGAAGGACGGTGCCAGCGCGAATGAAGAGACAGGATCATCGGTGGATAAGGAAGAGGAGTGAAGTCGCACGCGCGGAGGCGATGGAGGAACGAAGAAAGGGTAGATCATGAGCAAGCAGAAAATGCGGGGGACCGCGCGCGGGGAAATAAGGAGGAAAGGGCAAGGAGTGGATGGTGAGAGGGTGTATGAAAGACGGAAGGTAGCTAGAAACTCACATCATCAAGATCCGGATATGCACCCGCAGCGGCCTCGTACCCGTCGAGGTTCCGGTACGCAGAGAACTCTGCGCAGGACGCATTCGAGAGTTGCGTCGCACACCAGAAATGGAAGAAGGTCGACGTGTCCATGACGGAGTGCGCCTCCTGCGATGCGTGCAAGGCGCTAGAGCACGAAGGAGGAAGTAGAGCTGCCAGAGGGCGGCGGCGGGCGGGATGGTGGGGAGGCACGGAGAGCCGCGCCTGCAGATCGTGCGCATCAATCGTCGCCAGGATACGCACGCTCGCTCAGCATCAAAAGAATGCCACCTTGCTTGCGGGAGTCGTGCGCGAGGGTGTGTCGATTGCGGATGGATACGAGACGGATGTTGCCGTCCGTGCGCATGTCCACGCCCGACGTAGGACACCTGTGAACACGGGATCTGCATGCCGGTGCCCGCGGACGAGCCCATATCGGTGGGCGCTAGAATGAAGGGTGCGAGGACGGAATAGCGGAGTATGCGCAGGTCGTGATCCACGCCACACGGGACGCGTTCGCATGGAGCACCACGGGCTGTGGCGTAGGCGTGGGTAGGGAGGGCGCTCCAAATCTGAGCGAGGTGCTAGAGATTCGAGCGGCATGAGCCGAGAATAGCGTCTGGGTTACGAGACGAGAAGATGACACGGTGTAATGTGTTTCCTGTGCCATCGATGGTGCGTAAATACGACGAGTGGACGTCCTCTGAATCAGTGGATGAGTAGAAGAAGAGATGAGGATGCGTGCTCGCTCGGAACTACTATTTTAGCCCCTGATGTGTCCACGCACCCTGATGTGGAATTTTTGCTGATTCCAAGCGCAATTGAAGCTTTCTTCCTCTAGTAAAATTCTGAGACATGTATACATACCACATCTATCGACTGGAAAAATATGGACTCAATGGAAGTTGTACAACGCACGAAAGAAATGAAAAGGAAGATTTTGTGACATTTTGTGACACTGCCAAACTGCCCGCCAAAATGGATTCTGGTTCCACCTTCGGGATGTTCATATCTTCCCCATTTCATGTTCAAAAAACCCAAAAATATTTGAGGCTATAGAAAAGCCCTCAACGTACTCAATATCCACTGCCGAGAGGAAAAAGTGAAGACTGTATAAAGTTATTGTGTGCGATCACTGGCGTGGACACATGGGGGGCTAAAATAGTAGGGCAGGCTCAGCTCGATATCAGCCTGCTTGAGCGACAGATTCCCTGGGACAGAGGGCGTGACGAGGAGAGACATGGCGTCAGAGATGAAGTTGATTGATGCGGTTGAGTGACAGCCTGTCGGCTGGGATATCTCTAGATCTCAGATCTCCCAGTGGTTCAAGATGACACTGTCAAGATAGACCACCAACCACCCTTGGCTCACCGGCCTCGATAGCGAGACTTCATTTAAGCTGCACCCGCGGACCAATTTTTTAGATCCCTGGCATATTATTCCTTAGCGTCGTTCATGCCCAAGAACCCTGTCCGCGCGGCATGGCAGGTATGTGCAACCTGTCAAGATCGACAGAGTGAGCGTCGACCACACGTTACAACGCCCTTTCCACCTTGCCTTCCACCATGTCTGACGACCCAAAGCTACCAATGCCCAACCTGCTCGACAAAGCCTATCTGCTCGACAAGTTCAGGGAGGGCTGGCTCAAAAGGACTCCGAAACACAGTCCGGCACCCTCTCCGCAGCCATCTCGAAGCACGACACCAGCGCCGTCTAACAGGCACAGTGCCCCGGCACCCGGTGAAACTGCGAGTGAGTCTTTTCGTTGGCGTTCCAGTCACTGCTCATCACTTCAACCTAGTCTTGCCATCTCCTGATAGTGAACCCGTACGCGATGATAACGGTAGAGATTCGTCCAAGGAAGGAGGTGTTACAGCTAAGGCTGGTGAGTCCTGTTATATCACATACCTGCAGCAATTCACGAATAAACCCAGATAAGTCAGATACTGTGCAGTCTATGCCTGGTGAGTCATCTCGAGATATCTAACTCGTATTTGCTTCCCTACTCAGAATGCTTTGCTACGCCAGTTGGACCAACTTATAATGTGCATGGTATTTGTCATATTACATGAATCTAGGTCAAAGTCATGGCTCATTCATTGGTCATTAGTTTATGGTGGGACTGGAGGCTCCGGAGGCCAGGGTGGGGAACACAGTGGTGACGGTGGAACAGGTGAAGGACCCAAGCTCGATATCCATGACATTACTGTCTATGTCACATGTCCCGATGCAACGAGTATGCTCTCCTATGGCTTGTAAAATTCTTGAAGCTGATGAACCAATCCAAAGAAATACAATTCATCGAGAAGGAGCTCACCAACCATGTTACAACGCAGCATAAATTTACCGATCAGAGCAAGAGTCTTTGTGCTCCTGGTACTCGTGTGGAAATCCAAGCGGACATCCTGGAGTGGCTATCACCACAGCTTGGCACCAATTAGTGTTGCCGCGACTCCAAAAGTCGAGTCGCGACTTGTTGAGTCGACTTCATTTGGAAGTCGACTCGGCCAAGTCGACTTGAGTCGACTTGAGTCGCCAAGTCGACATATTTTTGGAATTGATCCTAGGCCCTCTAGACGTCGTAAAAACACAAAAGGCAAAAATATTTTTTTTGGCTGTCACATAATGTCACGTACATGTGATGGTGACACCTATGTCACAAATTTTGACCATGCTCCTAATCGCGTTTTTGGGCTGAATTACGCGACCTACCGCGGAACCGACTCAAGTCGACTCGAGTGACTTTGAGTCGACCATCCCGACTCGACTTGACTTGACTCAAGTCGGCGACTTCGAGTCGACTTCGTTGGCTCAAGTCTGAAGTCGCGGCAACACTAGCACCAATGAACATATCTTCTGGATCACAGGTATAGCAGGCAGCGGCAAATCAACTCTCTCTGCAACTCTGGTCGACAATCTTCGCAAGAAGGGCACACCTGTCGCAGCTCAGTTCTTTATCTCCCGCAACATCCCTGAAACAATCAATCCAGACAAAGTCATTCCCACTATTGCGAAACAGCTCTCAGAATTTTCTCCAGCAGCCGCTCGCATCATCCATGACACATTGAAGAAGGGCTTTCTTCCCTCCCGCCAAGAGCAAGTAGAGAATCTTCTATTAGCTCCCATCCGAGAACTCTCCACATCGCACAAGGTGATCGTGATTCTCATTGATGCCCTGGATGAGCTCCAGGATGCAGCTGAGACAGTGAAGGAGATTCTGTCACCAATTGCATCAAGGGGCTGTAACCTTCCAGATAATGTCCTCATCCTCATTACTTCTCGACCAGAGCACTGGGCCGACATCTCCAGTTGGGCCAACGGCTCTGGGGATAAAACTCTGGAGCTCGCGATGTTCAAGCAGCTTGCTCTGGAGACAGAATCATCTGTGGATGAAGTTCACAACTTCATCACCGAAAGGATGAAGGAAATTACACCGAGTGCTTGGGATGATTGGCCAACTACAGAACAATTGGCGGAGTTATCCGGCAAAGCAAATGGCCTCTTTCACTATGCTGAAACTGCTCTTCAGTGGATCAAGATGCAGATTAAAAAGAAAGGGAAGGCTTGTCAAAATACAGTCTTTCATCAATTTACCCTACTGGGGATTGGTGGCCTCGAGGCTCTGTACAGGCTCATTTTGATCTCTTTTGAGGATATAGATGAGGATCTGGACAAGATTACAGACAACCAAGCACAAACCGAACTAAAACTGAGCCGCAAGAATCAATTATGCGGCTTTCAGCATGTGATAGGAACAATCCTTGTCCTTCAAGAGCCATTATCCATTTCTCAAATCATTGCTTTACTGCACGATATACCCAGGGACAACTTTGATGTTGGCCACTGCCTGCAGCAGATGCGCAGTGTCTTGGTTCCAGGCATGACCACATCGTTCGAGGAAGCAACACCGCAAATGCACAAATCTTTCCGTGATTATATCATGGATGTGCATGCACCAGCAGAATTCCGTATCCTCACAGGCCACGCACACTTTGTAACAGCAAGAAGCTGTTTGGAGGTCATTGTCAAGGCAGGAAGCCAGTCTGATGTTGATGTGAAGTATTCCGTTCAACACTGGTATAAACACTTGTGAATGGCGGTGGAAGGAAGCATGACATGGGAGGATGGGAGGATGTGGAAGCTGTTTGAACAGATGAGGGAGGAAGCAGTTGTCGATGTCTGGAAGGAACATTCATGGATGCTATTCTTTGATGTGGCTGCTGCGGGGTGGGGGCTGTTAATGGTGAGATCAAAATATGAGAGAGAGAAATAAGTGAATGCCGATCTTCCAGAGAGATACTAATAAACACATGATGGAGGGAATTTCAAGGTTATTAATGAAAGCAAAAGTGCGTGGCAGGCAAACATTGAATGGCACAAGTATGCTAACAAGAGGCAAATCTGCGGGTGTATAGGAAGTGGGTGGTTTTCCCCCATTGCCCAGCCTTGTCTTGCTCATTTTTTCTCACCGTCTCCTCTCTAAATTGTGCATGCTTTTCCTCCATTGCCCATGTTTGTCTTGCTCACTTTTTCTTGCATTCTTGGCTCTAGCTTGTGTGTGCTTTTCCCCATTGCCCATGTCTGTCTTGCTCACTTTTTCTCACCTTCCTGTCCCTAGGAAGTGTGTGCTTTCCCCATCGCCCATGTCTGTCTTGCTCACTTTTTCTCGCCTTCTCGTCTCTAGGGAGTGCATGATTTTCCCCCATCGCCCATGTCTGTCTTGCTCACTTTTTCTTGCCTTCTCATCTCTAGGGAGTGCGTGCTTTTTTCCCATCGCCCATGTCTGTCTTGCTCACTTTTTCTCGCCTTCTTGTCTCCAGGAAGTGCGTGCTTTTCCCCCATTGCCCATGTTTTTCTTGCCTTCTCGTCTCTAGCTTGTGATGCTTTTCCCCCATCGCCCATGTCTGTCTTGCTCACTTTTTCTCACCTTCTCGTCTTTAGGGAGTGTGTGCTTTTCCCCCATCACCCATGTCTTTCTTGCTCACTTTTACTCGGTTTCTCATGTCTAGTTTGTGCATGCTTTCCCCACATCGCCCATGTCTGTCTTGCTCACTTTTTCTTGCCTTCTCGTCTCCAGGAAGTGTGTGCTTTTCCCCCATGGCCCATGTCTTTCTTGCTCACTTTTTCTCGCCTTATCGTCTCTAGGTTGTGCGTGCTTTTCGCCCATCGCCCATGTCCATCTTACTCACTTTTCTCACCTTGTTGTCTCTTTTCCCCCATCCCCCATGTCTGTCGTGCTCACCTTTTCTCGCCTTCTTGTCTCTAGGGAGTGCGTGCTTTTCCCCCATTGCCCATGTCTGTCTTGCTCACTTTTTCTCGCCTTCTCATCTCTAGGGAGTGCGTGCTTTTCCCCCATCGCCCATGTCTGTTTGGCTCACTTTTTCTTGCCTTCTTGTGTCTAGTTTGTGCGTGCTTTTCCCCCATCGCTCATGTCTGTCTTGCTCACTTTTTCTCGCCTTCTCGTCTCTAGGGAGTGCGTGCTTTTCCCCCATCGCCCATGTCTGTCCTGCTCACTTTTTTTCTCCCCTTCTCGTGTCTAGCTTGTGTGTGCTTTTCCCCCATCACCCATGTCTGTCCTGCTCACTTTTTTCTTGCCTTCTTGTCTCTAGCTTGTGAGTGCTTTTCCCCCATTGCCCATGTCTGTCTTGCTCACTTTTTCTCGCCTTCTCGTATCTAGCGAGTGCGTGCTTTACCCGTATCGCCCATGTCTGTCTTGTTCACTTTTTCTCGCCTTCTCATATCTAGTTTGTGCGTGCTTTCCCCACATCACCCATGTCTGTCTTGCTCACTCTTTCTCGCCTTCTTGTCTCTAGGGAGTGTGTTCCTTCCCCCATCACCCATGTCTGTCTTGCTCACTTTTTCTTGCCTTCTCGTCTCTAGACAGTGCGTGCTTTTCCCCCATCACCCATGTCTGTCTTGCTCACTGTTTCTCGCCTTATCGTCTCTAGGGAGTGCGTGCTTTTCCCCCACTCTCAATGTCTGTCTTGCTCACTTTTTCTTGCCTTCTCGTCTCTAGACAGTGCGTGCTTTTCCCCCATCGCCCATGTCTGCCTTGCTCACTTTTTCTCGCCTTATCGTCTCTAGGTTGTGCGTGCTTTTCCCCCATCGCCCATGTCCATCTTACTCACTTTTCTCACCTTGTTGTCTCTTTTCCCCCATCCCCCATGTCTGTCGTGCTCACCTTTTCTCGCCTTCTTGTCTCTAGCAAGTGCGTGCTTTCCCCTCACTGCCCATGTCTGTCTTGCTCACTTTTTCTCACCTTCTCATCTCTAGTTTGTGCGTGCCTTTCCCCTATCACCCATGTCTGTCTTGCTCACTTTTTCTCACCTTCTTGTCTCTAGCAAGTGCGTGCTTTTCCCCCATCGCCCATGTCTGTCTTGCTCACTTTTTCTCGCCTTCTCGTCTCTAGGGAGTGCATGCTTTTCCCCCATTGCCCATGTTTGTCTTGCTCACTTTTCCTTGCCTTCTTGTCTCTAGGATGTGTGTGCTTTTCCCTTGTTGCCTCTATTTGTCTTGCTCACCTTTCCTTGTCTTCTTGTCTCTAGGATGTGGGTGCTTTTCCCCTGTCGCCCATGTTTGTCTTGCTCACTTTTTTTGCCTTCTTGTGTCTAGCAAGTATGTTCTTTACCCTTCCTCTTTACCTTCAACTTCACTCATCTCCACCTCCTATCCCTATCTAGATTGTAAGGCTTTCCATTCCATTCATTAACATCCATCTAACCTCTTCTCCTTGAAGCCCTATGTCCAGATTTGGAATGAGGGCCTTCTTGAAACATGGGACAGGCCTTATTCACAGCCCCTTTCAAGGACAAGGATGAGATCTGGATCCCTTTGATTGTGGATATGGATGATAGATTAAACTCAAGATCAAATACTGGAAACGAAACCATTCTGCCATCCACATGTGTTGAGCAATGCACATCTACTCAAGTTAATGTAGCCACATGCCTGCTATATTGAATGTTTCACCATTCATCCCTCTGCATGAAAGCACCATCTCCCCCTTTCGAGACCCATTGCTTCTGCTATTGTTGGCCTCTGTTCCCTTTTTCAAAAACAAAAAAAAATCGGCCTTGCAAAGTCCCATGTAGCAATAGATTAACTTCCAATTGCAATAGTACAGTGCTCTGGGTCAGACATTGGCTTTTGGGATAGAGATGACATTGTTGTACACCAATTGGATGGCTTATGTTAGCTGCACTGTGCTGTTGGTGACACTTATAGTCTAAACCTATGGGAACACAGGCTTCAGAAGAATCTATATGAAGTTTCATTACCAATTGGTGTCTCAATACAAAATCATGTTTAATCATTGCTTGACTCTGGAACTTGGAACATTAGATTAAGAGGAAAGGTGTTGTTGTCTAGGACAGATACAAAGCAGTCAAACATTCCTGTTTTCGGAAGTAACAGGTCCACACTCAGGGCTGCTTAGTGTGTGTAGCTTGGAAGCTATTTGGTGTTAGCCTCATATTCGTTCAGATTGCCAACAAGAGGATTTTCACAAACCTTACAATCTCTGCCCTGGTATTCTGTGATACCTAGTCAAGGTTACCTTGTATCCACCCTTTAAAACCTATGTTCATCAAGGTTGCTAAGCGGAAGTTAAGCAATTGGACATCACATTCTGAGGTGCTGTTTCTGGATAGTTCAGCCCTAGTGTTTCATATTCTGTGTCATTTGGGATCCAAACCTGCTGTTCCCATACTACAAACCAGACCTGAACTCACAAGGAGAAGCACTTGATCTTTGGGAGTAGTAGGGTTTAGTGTTTTTGAGTACGAGCATTATTTGCATTCATTTCATGCCTATCACGCCGCCGAATGGGATGTTTCGGTACACCCAGAAACGTACCTGACACCAAGAGTGTCAGAGAGCGAATCATAGCGACTGGAATAGTAGTATACCTGACACTCGAAGAATAAGTTGTGTTGGATTTGAGCCTGACACGGAGTATGTTGGAGGCAGGATCAGCTGTCCTGACATTACCCGTGTCAGTAACCTGACTTTCTTATTGTCAGGAGCCGTTTCGGGGCTCATAACAGTGACCTGGCCCGTGTCGGTGGCCCTGACACTGTCACGCCCCCGTGTCAGTGCACCTGACACTGTCACACCCCCTTGTCAGTACACCTGACACTGTCACGCCCCCGTGTCAGTGCACCTGATACTACTCCTGACATGTCCAGTGGCAGGAGCAGAGTCAGTCGCAAAGATTTCGCATCTGACACGGGGAATGTCGGGACAGCTGATCCTGCCTCCGACATGATCCGTGTCAGGCTCAAGGTCAGCGTGACTTATCTTCTGAGTGTCTGGTACAATTTCAGTCGCCACGATTCGCTCCCTGACACTCTCAGTGTCAGGTATGTTTCCAGGCACACTGATACATCCCATTCGGCGGCGTGTATCGTATGTGCACAGTTTCAATGGACCACAAGAACCTGAGTACTTCACCATGACCAAAAAGCTCAACAGGTGGCAAGTATGGTGGTCCCTCGAGCTGAGTGAATAGTACCTTTCAAAGTAAATGGCTTAGCACTTACCGGGGCGCTTAGACTTAAGGCTTACGGTCATGTGCCATCATTTTGTGACAATTTTGATCGCGTATGAATAAAGTGATAGGAGTGCGCGTTTCTGCGTTCGGAGGTGTCTTTGCATCAATAAGGGCATCAATAGCATATCCAGACTCTCTGGCTCCTACCGTCACCTTCCACTGCATTCACATTGATGCCGAAACAGACCTATCGCGAGCAAGTCAAACAAACTTACTTGACACATTCCATCCTTTGGGACACGCTTGCCCCGCCAGATGACGATGCAGGCCTGGCTCTTGACGAAATTCTGGCTAATCTCACAGCCGATATTGTTGCCCTTCGAGCCATTGACCAGACCCGGTATCTCCGCGAACGGAACCACATTCCCAAAGCCGGAAACCTGCATATAGCTTGGGAATATGCGCAGGACCCCAGCCTACACCCAGAGTTCGTTAAACTGCTGCGTGTTTCGCCCCTAGTCTTCAATGTTATCCTGCTCATCAAAGACCATCCCGTCTTTCATAATAATTCCAATGTCCCTCAAACACCGGTCGATGTCCAGCTCCCAGTTGTGCTATATCGACTTGGTCGCTATGGAAATGCTGCATCTGTCGAAGACGTGGCTCGTGTGGCTGGAATTGGAGTCGGTACTGTTGAACTCTTCACCGACCGCTGCTTCGCCGCAATTGAATCGTTGCATAATCAATTCATCCGCCAGTTGACACCCGGGGAGAAAGAGCTTGAGAAACGTTGGATTGATGAGCATCTTGGCTTCGTTAGTCTGTGGCGAGAAGGCTGGGTGATGTACAATGGCACTATTGTTGTCCTCTATGCGAAGCCAGGGTTGAATGGCGAGGGGTATTACACACTGTTGTAATATGAGCCCGAAGTGCCCGAAGGGCTGAGTAAGGCTTACTGATATATTAGTAATGTACCCCGAGAGCGCAGAATATTCTAGATACAGTTTGTACAGTATATAAGCTAGGCACTGGGACCTTGAAGCCCCAGTGGATTGTAATCATTGACCTAACAGTCGCGTGCACAAGCTATTGAACAAGCTTAATCACAACACACACGAAAGGGGAATTATGGATTGAACGTTCAGGTGCGTGCAGATTTTTATAAGTTTCCTGTCTCTGACGCACGTGAAGATAGGGAATGTTCCCTCAAATTTGCGTATTGTGGACTGTGCACTCGGAATGACGGGTTCTGTGCATGATTCCGTCACATTTGAGCACACCGCTGCATACAAGCACCCGGAATGGTTTTTTGAAGGCGAAGAATTTGCATGGGTCGATTCAACATATACCCTCACCTCTCGGACGATTCCTGTTCACAAACGCCCGGCTGCCCTTACTCCCGAGAACATGATGTTCGAGAAAACTGTTTCTCACCTCCGCATTCGCTCCGAACATTGCATGGGTGCCGTGAAGGGCCAATGGCAATCCCTCCGTGGCCTCCATGTTAACATCAATTCGAATGAAGACCACATCAAGGCCGTGCGTTGGGTTAATGTCGCAATGATTTTACACAACCTTATTATCGATATGGAGGGTGCGGAGTCGGCGGCACAATTTACGGACCTGCATCTTAACCCGGACGAAGGAAATGATCGCGGGGACAGATTCGATCCTCTTGGAGAGAATGCTGAAGATGCCGGGGAGCGGAAACGGTTGCAACTAACAGCTGAATTAATTGCAGCAAGGGGAATGTAATAACAGGGGTATTAAAGCGATGGAATCATAATAGACAAGAATGAATGGAGGAATTTGGGAATGAAGTAACAAATGAAAGACTTGAAAACAATTAAAGAACCTCCACATCACTCGAGGAATCCGAAAGACGCGGGCATTTGGCAGGGGACGGCTGGGTCGCAACTTTAAAGCAGGCCTCAATTGCCGAGAGCTGAGCGAGAAACTCTTCTTTGTTGTAGATGCTAAGACGGTGTATCTCGATGAGCTGCGCCTTCTCATTGAGCATGAGACGCCGCTGTGCAAGCTCATCTTGAAGGGCTCCACGTTTTGCTGTCTGCTTCATTGTATTCCTAATGAATGACTTAACGAGAACACAAAGAGAACGTAGAGCTGGATGTACTCATGCAAACTAATCAGCGTGTCTTCCAAAGAACGCTTTGCCGGGATCTTCTTAACATTTTCGCGCGCCCGGAGAATCACAGCCGACAGAGGCGTTTCGTGCTTGACTTTAGGCTTCTGCATGCTCGGGTCACGATTCTCCTTCAGCGGCTTCAGTGGACTGCGCGGTGTTCTGACAGGCGAGGGCGTAGGAGACCAATGGGTAGGACTACTACCTCGGGAGGGAGGAGGCGGGGTAGCCACTAGATTCATCAATTTGGGGTCGATGAGGTGGTCGGGGAATGGTACTCCCACAGAACCACTTGGCGGCTGGAGGTGGACAATCTTGCGACCCGCAGGTCCCACCCCAGTGATGACGACAGGTGGATTGAGGTTGGCGTGGGTACTGTAGAGGTTGTGGAAGAAGGGGAAGAAGGGGAACTCTTTAACTATCGCCTCTAGAATCCATGTAAAGTGATGCACCAACAACAGACAAAAGAGATACTTACCCCACAAATTCTTTGCGTCCGGTGTGGTCGTGTTATCGGGGCCACCAGTAGGGATATAGTACGACATGAATTCGTGTAAACTCTCATCCCCGTCATCATCGTTGCCCACACCGCTGCCGGTCTGACGAAGTCGTTTGGCATGCTTCTTGTACAGGCCGTACACGCTGGCACGGCTCGTAAATGGGGAGAAACCAAAGCGAAGCCAACGTACTGCTCATACTGATGCTTTCCGACGGCATCCTCGTCGATGGCAGCCTCGTCCGGGAGGATTGTCTTCCCGATTGCCTTGAAAGCCGCTGCCTTGGACATGCCCGATGAATTCTGGCCAAAGTGCGAGGTGATTAAAGGGAAAAGAGGTATGGCATAGCTTCCGCACCTCGGACGAGTCCTTCTTGCCCATGATAACCAAGCGGTACTCTTTCTTTTCGACCTCCTTGAGCATTTTCCAGATTAAAGCACCCTTGTCCTTGGCCCACCCAATTGGGGGGAGGGTGCTGGCTTTTTGCCCATTATAGAGTGTATTAATCGAGTGTAAGGGTATGTACAAAGCGAGCGCCGGAGACGACGATGGGGAAATGAGAGATGTGAAAACTTAAAAAGGAAGTCACAGATGTGATGGCACATGACCGTAAGCCTTCGGTCTAAGCACCCTGGTAAGCACTAAGCCGTTTACTTTGAAAGGTACTAATGTGACTTCACTCTGATTCATAAACCCAGGAAACAACATGTGAAGACTGACATACTTTCGAGGCAAAGTGGTCATGAGAAGTGGGTGCAGGATAATTCAAATTTTGTCCTGCTATGCAAACAATACTTCTGGAGGATGGGTAGAGAAGAATTCCTGAATGCTTTGCCAGCAGTCTTGGACGACACACCTGTTGACCAGTTCATGGGGGATATCAAGGGTGGGAAAGCAGATTGGGAAGACATAGTGAAGAAGGCCTTGAAGGACAAGGCAGAAGGGTGGGAAGAACACACCAAGAGGTTTGTAACTGGGTATTGGACGGTGTACGTTCCACCATCAGGAAATTTGCAACACCGGGTTTTATGAGCACATCATGACAACTACATCTCCGGACACCTAGGATAATTCCGGACTGCAGAGTTAGTAACCTGGGACTACTATTGGCCTTTGTTACCAGATGCCAAGAGATATGTATCAGCTTACCCGGTCTATCAGCACACAAACCTATTCCCCTCTAAGCTTCGAGGGTCACTGCACCCTAACATGGTTCCCGAGAGGGTGGGGCAGAACGTGTTGGTGGACTTGATCACCAAATGACTGGGCAGCAAAGGTTGTGACTCTATTGCAGTAATTGTCAGCCAACTCAGGAAGGGGATACAGGTTGTTCCCTGCACCGAACACCTAGGAGGGGAGGGCATGGTGTGGATTTATTGGGACCATGTATGGAAGGACTTCAGGTTACCAGAGGTGGTCATCAGCAACTGAGGGACACAATTTGTGGGGCACTTCATGCGAGACTTGCTGAAGCTTTTGTGGATACTGTACTATTTCGATCAATTCGGCGGTCACGCGTCACGCACCCCCTGTGCCGCGATGAATTTTGGTCTCGGTCACTGGTCACGGGTCCCAGTGCCGAATGTAAAATCTGTGACATCCGGGCCAAATCTTCCTTGGAGGTACAAAAAGGCAGATTTTTCGTCTTGAGGGCTGAAATTTTGAAGATGTCACGCCAAAATTGGCTGGATGCCGAAGTGCCGAATCGGTGTTTTCGGTCACGGGTCACAACCCATGCCGAATTGATCGAAATAGTACAGTAAGGTCGAATGTATCCACCATGTATCACTCTCAAACAGATGGACAAACCGAGCAGGTTAATCAGAATATTGAGCAATACCTCCAGGTCTTCACCAATTTCTTGCAAGACGATTGAGCAGATTGGCTGACCCTTGTGGAGTTCAACCACAATGACCAAGTGAGCAAGACCACGGGTTTTAGCTCATTCTTCATGACTATGGGATTCCACCCACAGAAAGGGACAGAACCCTGACTGGAAGTACCAACCAAGGAAGCATTGGAATTTCCAACCCGGATGTCCAAGGTTCGAGAGGAAGCTGGTGCCACTATGTGGGCAGCTCAGGAGACGATGAAGAGGTTCTATGATGCTGGACAACAGGTGGATCCTGAATATAAACCTAGAGACAAAGTCTACCTCTCTGGGGCTAACCTTGTCACCCACCGTCCTACCAAGAAATTTGAAGATCAGTGCTATGGGCCCTTCACAGTCATGTGGAAAAGTGGGGCAATCTCCTAAGAACTGAAACTCCTGGCTTCCTGGAAAGTCTGTCCCATCTTCAACACTGTTTTTCTGTGTCCGTGGGTACCTCCCATGGCGGAACACCAGCATCACAATGACCCCCTTCCTCCTGATGTGGTAGATGGGGTGAATCTGTACAAAATCACAGAAGTCTTGAAGATATGGGTCAACAAACAGTGTAAACATTTGCAATACCTCATTTATTGGGAAGGGTATTGTATCCGGAAGGACGGAAGGCCGGAGAAGCGAATTGGCGGAAGTGCCAGATGGATGGCCGGATGACTGGATGGAGGGCCGGACGGAAGTCCAGATGTAAAGTGATACCACAAAGTGTGTGGGTACACCAATTAACTTGGCCTCGAGATCAGAGATGAGGATAAGGCAGAGATCGGATGATGGAGCAATGCAGAGGCAAAGAACATTAATTATCGACTAAGGTTACATCCAAAGTAAATACATATTTATAGTAAGTATGGAGATAGGCCGGATGTGGTTAGAGAAGTAAGTAAAGACAATAGGAATAAGTGAAGACAATAAAGACAATAAGGAATACATGTGGAGCAAATTCATATGGTTGAAGAAGGGGAAACACTCAGCAAATCATCATTGCATGAAAACCCCAAGGGCGTGCGTTGACAGCTAAAGCCGGACGCAACAGCGAGTGAGACAGACACTAGCCAGAGTATGGATGAAACATCTGGATGGAAGGTGGGTCAGATCTGAGGATTCAGATGGAGGACAGATGCGTTCGGACAAGGCCGGATGTGCATAGGTGTAACAGTATCCCCCTCTTAGGTTCCTTGCCCTCAAGGAACAGGGGGGCCAGAGGAATACAAAAGCCGGAGCTGGATGATGACGGAGGAATGACAGAGAGGTGACAGCATGAACAATGAAAGTCGAAAATGCGCAGCAGCACGTGATGGTGAGAACATTGTTATGGAAACAACAAAATTTTCACTCTTACCACCATGTTGTCCGCCAACGCCAACAACAACGGGGATAATGCCCCACCACCACAGCCTTCAGGCAACAAAGGAAAAGGACGCGAGATGTCAACGGAAGTGCGGGCCCGGGAGGATGAAGAATGAGAGGAAGAGAAGAAATGGCAGGAGAAGATTGCGGAGGAGGAAAGGGAGGCTGAAGCGAAGGCTGCACAGCAATGCATATGAGAGTGAGTCAATGCCAGCACTGCCACCAGTGCCCAAATTGAAGAAATCCGGCAACAGGTGACGGAGGCTGAGGACGCAGAGCTGGAGAAATTGGGGCCGAGCCGGAAGTGCAAGCATGAGACGGAGAGCAAAGGGAAGGCAAAAAGGGCGAGGAAGGACAAGGAGGTAAAATAGGAGATTTCAATGGTTGGTAAGTGATGGATTTGCCAGACAGGCTAGGCTGGATGTGGATGGATACTAACGGAAATTTGCAGCTTGTTCTCCATGCCACAACTGTGGCATCCCCTGCAAGGTTGCGCCAAAGCAGGGCCACCATGCGTGCTAAGAATGCGGCTGCAAGCAGACCAAATGCCCGCTCATTCCAGAAAGCGAGGTATGCTGTCAGCATGTCAAGGCCGCCCGTGTTTGGGAGTTGCAGCAAGGCCAGAATGAGTTGTCCAGCAGCAAGAAGAAATTGTGAGTTTGGGTCAATGGGACGGGCACATCGGAGCAGCTGGAAGGGCGCTGGATGCGCATTAACAACTTGTGCGAGGAAATCACCGAGCTTCACACAGCCCAATGCCTCGACCACTCCATCTTTGTTCTCTGGGTGCAACACCAACAAGACTAGGGATCATGACTCCTCGGAATACCTGGCATGCGTTGAGGTGCCCCTGCAGGACCATTCGGAGCCGGAAGGCAGGTCGGATGACGAGTCAGAAGAGGAAGATGCGGAGAAGTGAGAGATGCGGGATACATGCGAGGTTTCGCCCAAGTTGGAGGACGAAGACAAAGATGCACAGGGCAACAACAAGGAAGATGTTTCGGACGCAGGGTGGCCAATGGATGTGGACAACCCAGAGCCGGAGCACCAGCAGAGCAGACCGACCGAGTCCAGTCTGTACATTGAGATCTTGCCCAGCATGTCGGTCGTCTGGGAGCCGGATGTCATCATGAAAACCGAGACGGACATCATGGAGCGTGTTGATTACGAGGCCAACATGCTCGCTCAGTCACGATGGGTGCGGAAGGACACGCAAAGGAAGGCTGCAAAGGAAGTGGCAGAGAAGGAGAAGACACGGGTAGAGGCAGTGAAGATCAGGGAGACATTGGCCGAGCTTCAGGCGAAGCACACCTCGATCATGGAGAAGGCCGCTGGAGAGAAGAAGATCAAGGAGGAGAAGAAAGATGAGGACAACATTTTGCCGGATGTCTACGACGCGTGCACCCCGCCGTCCAGCTTCCGGGTGACCCCAAATAATCTGCCATCATATATGAGTTGTTGACAGACAATGAGCCAGAGGATGATGAACTCGTTGCAAGCGGGTCCGGAGCGAGACTGGATGCAGGTGCAGGTGAAAAATGAACAATCACAAATGCGAATAATGTAGATAGAAAATGGAGAAATGTATGATGGTTTTCTTGAGTCCAAAATGGAAATAATTTCTTGGTCATGAAGTGCATGGAGTTGCCGACGAGACAGATAATGCCGGGTAGATGTAGCCGGAGCCGGACAACTCAAAGTCGTTCCCATTTGGGTCCAGCTTGTCCGGATATCGCTCGTGAAACTCTGCTAAGAGTTCCGGAGCGTCCAAGTTGAAGGCGGAAACCTACTGGTACTGCTGTCCAGTTGAAGACCATCCCAGCCATTCAACATAGTACCAGAGCAGATAGCAACAATAATGTTGGTTGATCTTGGAGTCAAGGATAATAGCTGAGAGCTCAAAATGCTCATCTCCGTCAATGATTTCGACCGGTCTGGGTGGAACTTGTTTGCGTCCGGGAAATGGGTTCGGGAAATATGGTTCTAGCGCTAAAATGTGAAGAACGGGGTAAATGTGCGAAAGGGCTTTAGGGAGACAGATCCAGTAAGACGTGCTGGAGGTTTTCTCAAGGACTTTGTATGGATCAAAGTGCATCTCGGAGAACTTCTCCGTCAGCCGGGTGGTTGCAATGAACTCGGTCAATACAAAGACATGATCTCCTACCTCAAGGTTCGGGTTTGGAAGACACTTTTTATCAGCAACTTCCTTGTAACACTCCATAGCAATAGTTGTGCACGGAGGTATTTGTGGATGGATTGGAGGTCGTAGACGTAGTCCCGGGCTTTGTCAACATTGTTGCCCTGGATGGTAGTCTCGTGGAAAGTGAGTGCTGGATGATAACCCTTGTTAGCGAAGAACAGAGATACACCAGTCAATGTGTTTGGAGTGTTGTTGAGTGCAAACTCCGAGAGGAAGGAGTTCGGCCCAATTCTCCTGTTGATACACACAATACATCTGGACATACTGTTCGAGGGTTTGATTCATGCGTTCTGTCTGTCCATTGGCCTCTGGATGGTGGCCGGACGTGAAGTGCACAGTCATATTGAGTAGTTCGCCCAATGCGCAGAAGAAAGCAGAGACGAATTCCGTGCCGCGGTCAGAAGTGACGTGGGCCAGGACTCCCTGTTTAGAAAAGATGTGAATGAGGAAATGCCAGGCGAGTTGTACGGAGGCGATGTGGAAATAACAGGGGAAAAGAATAACCTGCTTGGATGCACAATCAATGATGACACAAATGCAATTATACTTGCTGGAGAATGGTAGGTTTTCAATGAAGTTGATAGAAATGGAATGCCAAGGATGGAGGGGAACCAGAAGAGGATGGAGGAGACCATACACCTTATGTCGAGGGGCCTTATTGCGCTTGCAGTGAGTTCAGGATTTGCAGTAGTCTCAGACGAAGTTCCGCATCTCTGGCCAGGAGTATTCAGGCCAGACGAGAGCCAGTGTGCAATTCTGTCTGAAATGGTCAGAGAGTATGTGATCATGCTTATTTTGTAAGACACATATGCGGAGAATGTCTGGAGTGTTGCCGGAAACCTGCGGGACATAGATTCGGTTGTTGAGAAGTAAAAGTCCAGTCGGATCTGTAGTCCAGCACGAGCTGGAAGAGCTGGACACTGCAGAGGTGAGCCTGGAAGTAGCGGCTGGGTTGTCCAGATAGTGGGAAATGATGTCACAGTGAAGCTGATCAACACCCATGACAACGGAGGCTCAGAGACAAACATCTTCAAGGTAGGTAGCGTTAAACGATGCGGATAATTGATCGGACATGAAAATGGGCCGGAAGTTCTGAGGATTGATTTGGCTGAACACTGTATCCCCCTCTTTTGGATAGACATCCCATCGTCTAGTCAAAGCATCGGGTTTACCTCCGAGTTTGCCCAGTTGGAACTGGATCACCATATTGAAATGGCAGAGGTATTCAGACCAGCGTGCTTGTTGATGGGTAAGGGTTTTCATCATGGTGAAGTAGTAAGAGCTGGGGTTAGGGGGTGCTCTGTATCCTCCGTAGCCAGAGGGACCGCAACAAGGGCCGGAGTAAACTCCGGGTGTGTCGACACAGTAGACTTGCTGTAGACAGGGCTGAACTTTAGTGAGGCATCTCGCCAGTCAATCAACAGATTGCAGCGGCACAGCCAGTTTAGTCCAAGAACCAAGTTGCAGGCGGAGTCCAGACAGGTGACGTAAAATTCCATAGTATGGACATCGCCGGAAGGGAACTGGGGCAGTAAATGTAACTGCCAGTCAATTATAGATGAGAAGCCGTCGAGATACCGGAGCTTAACTGGAAGGACTGCGTATGGAGAATACCCATTAGATTTGCAACTCGAGTAGACACAAAACAGTGCGAAGAGCCAGAGTCGATGAGTGTCTATACGCAGGAGTTGAATCCCGTGGCAACTTGTTGTACAAAAGATGGACACAGGGTTAGGCCCACGTCCGGAGTCAGTACATATGGCCAGAATAACTAGTTAAACACTGGGTCCATTCTACAAGTCTAATGTGTTATTCCTGGGGTGCCTATATATGGTAATTGAACAGGTTATCTGACAACAAAATAAAAGAAAGTACGCCCGGGAGTCGAACCCAAAAAACCTTGAGTCATCCAGTGAGGGGATAGAGAGATAAGTCAGACCATTGTACCATAATGTCTATATAGCATGCAGGCTTTGATCTCATTATATGGGGCAGCTCAGCACACAATAAGCAGTGTTTTTGACTTATTAGGGCCCAACTAGTGCCACCAATTAGCTGTTAGAGTCATTAGTTAGTTGTTAAAGGTTAGTGCTAGGGTTAGTGCTTAGTAGTTCACACTGGGGGCAAAAGCCGAGGCATATGGAATCCATATGCCTTACAGGCATGTCTTTCGCATGTGGGTGATTCATGGGACAAAGGTGTCAATCACCTTTGTCCCATCTTTGTTTTTGGGGGTGCCTCAAGGCCAAAAACAAAGATGGGACAAAGGTAATTGACACCTTTGTCCTACAGATCAACCACATGCGAAGGACATGCCTGCAAGGCATATGGATTCCATATGCCTCGGGTTTTGCCCCTGGTGTCAGGTTCCCAGAGATATTTTGATAGTTGCCATTTTGGGATAGGGGTTGGTGGGTACTAATTAAGGCTTCAGTGGTCAGTCTTGAGGGTGTTGTGCATCCAAAAATGCACAATTAGCAGTGTCAAACAACCTTCAAAGATATAGAATAGGGAAGCTGCCCTAGGTCTGGGTGTAAGCAGTGCCAGGTAAGCTAGGGCCTGCCTAAGGTAGTTTGGAGAGAAATACCTACTTCTATAGCTTCTTTAGTGTAGTGTTTATGTCGTGTTGCTCTTATGTCAGCTAACTCTGGTGGTCCCAAGTTTGATTTTGTTCAGCTGCATTCTTTTTGCATTGAGGGCAACCCCCCACCCATAACATGTTACATTACCAAAGACGGCACTTCAGGAATAACACATTAGACCCTTAGAATGGATCCACCATTTAACCTGTTATCCTGACTATGTGAGCTGCCAGAGTAGGGAAACCGGACAGAATGCCGGAAGGAGAGATAAAGTCCACAGAGAGTAAGGATACATTGAGATCAACATAAAAGGCATTAGGGGAAAGAGTGGACATGTTGAGAGTAACGTCCGGAAGCACCTCGGAATCAACATTGCTCGGACCAGGTGCGGAGGGTTCCGAGCTGCTGTCTATTTTTTTTTTGACTTGGGGGTAGAAGAGGTGTCAGCAGCAGCCAGAGGCGGATTAGAAACATTTCCTGCCTTGCCTTGAGCATTGGCCAGACACTTCCGGCAGTCGTTAGCCTTGTGGCCCTGACTGCCACAGAACATGCAGAGGTTGTTCTTCATACGCTGCTCATGCTCCTCGGGCTTGAGCTTACTGGAGGAGTCGAGGTTGGCTGTGTACAGCTTCGGGGTTTTCGACCCAGAGGCCTGACCCACGTTGCTGGACGAAGTCGGAGGAGTAGTCGGCAGGGGATTGGTCTTGGCCGGAGGGTTAGAATTACCTCAGCCTTTGCCCTTTCCCTTGGACTTGCCACCACCACTACCACTACCTTGTCCAGCTGGAGGAGTGCCGGAAGCATCTCCGGACAATTTGCCAGAGGGTGGAGGATTAGTGGCTGTGCGCTTTGCAGCTTTCTCGGCTGCACAATGATGATAGTGTTGGTTAAGCTGTGGAGAGAGTCTTGAGTCCAGCGAGTGTGGCCAGAAGCTGGATCTGCGTGATGGTGTCCTTGATGCGACTAGGAAAGCCCTTGTAGTATGGGAAAGTGTCTCCAAAGAAATCTGTGCGTCCCGGAAGGGGTCGTGTGGACCAAAGTTGGTCGCCAGCTCCTGAACGAATAACTCCCAGTTCCCATCCCAGTGTGGAATAGGTGCTTGACCGCCCTGATAGATATTGGGCATGAACCACTGCTGAGCAGTGCCCCGGAGATATGACCAGACATAGAAAATCTTATCATTGTCAGCTGGGAAATTTTGGGGGCGCTCCATGATGTGCAAATAAATCTGTGACATGAAAGTGGCAAAGTTAGCTGGATTCAAACCATCAAAAGTGTCCGGAGCCTTAGAAGTGCTGTGAGTAGAGTGAGGAGGAGCAACATAATTCTGTGCAAGGAGAGTCATTTCCTGTGCCATTTGCTGTATGGCAATATCAAGCTGCGGGTTGTTTGGAGTGGGAATGTGAATGGTCGGGCCCGGGGGACCAGATGGACCTGGAGGCGGAGCCGGACCAAAAGGTCCGCCACCACCACCACCACCTCCACTGCGACCAGGTCCTGGATTAGGTGCAGGCGCATCAGAACCGGATGGATGAACCGTGTCAGGGGAACCCCTCGTCTGGCTTCTCATCCAGCTCCAGCCTTTCATCCGGTGCTGGATCGTCCGGACCGTCCGGCCCCCAATCATCCGGAACCTCCTTGGGCACCTCGCTCCACCTCGCCCACATCTAGAACCTCGCTGTCCGCCCCTCTGGCCTCCACTCAGTCCCTTTCCTGTTGCTTGCACTGGCATGTGTTATGTGACCAGGGCCGGGATCATTGCCGATCCCTTTGGACATGTGCTACTGACTAGTACCTATTGGTTTATAAACTTTTACCTAGCATGGGAATCCTAATCCTTTCTTCTCTTCGGATTCCCTGCTAGGTGCATAGTACTTGTGCTGTATTTAGTACAACCTATTAATTCACTTCAGATTCCCCCGCTAGTTTCCGCATTCCCGCACTGAGCTAAGGTTTCCCTTACAGCAGAAGAAAGGATCTACGGGATTAACCAGTCAAGATTAGGAAGTTTGGTGTAGACTCGGACTTGGACCACTACACCAGCGCTCCGGCCTCTCCCACTTCCAATCTCGACCCCTCCTCCCCAAACCTGATGGACGCTCTGTCGCCCGGTAATGCGGACGCGCAACCTGAGCTCCCAGATGTTCACATCCCGGACACGGCTTCCAACCCCAAGACCCGGCTGACTGCAGTCAAAGGCTCCCTTGCTAACATTGAGTTTATACTCCTCAGCTTACTGCATAGCAGTCAAAATCCACCTGCAACTGCCCCTGTCCCTGCTGTTCCGGCTCCAGCAGTGGGTCCAGACTTCATCACCCTCACCCCTGCTGCAAAATTGGTCCTCTGACCGAACCCTCCAGCCGTCTTTGATGGTGACCGGACCCAAGGGCAGATGTTCCTCCATTCCGTCCTCATGTATCTCCAACTCGTTCGGGAGGTCTTTATGACCAGTGGGCAGGTCATGGAGGAAAAACTCGTGCAGTACGTCATGTCCTTCAGACATGGCCAGACGATGAGTGGAACAACAGTCTGCAATCATTCCATTCCCATTTCCGTCCTGGGCAGAGTTCGAGGCTAAGTTCCGGCTCCAGTTCATTGAGGAAAATGAGCAGGACCAAGCCCTCCTCTGCTTGGAGTCCCATGGCTACTACCAGGGCTCCTGCGAGGTCTACCGGTACATGGACAACTTCAAGGTGCTTGCTGCAACGGCCAGATACACTGACCAACTCATTCACATCACCAAGTACCGCGTGGGACTCGATCCGAGGATTAACGCCGCAATCACAACATCCAGGACTGCTCTGGCACTCGTTGACTACTCTGGATGGCGCCTCTGCTGATAAGCTGTGAAAACAGCCACATGTGAAATGCAGCTATTTTGCGATTTTCAGTATAAACAATTACACAGACATCCCGAGAAGCTTCCGCAAAGCCTCGCGCGGAGAGCTACCAGTCATATAGCTAGAGTCGCGCTCACACGGAGACAATCTCAAATAACCAGACAGTACCTAGGAACCCGCCTAGAAGCGCTGGCACTGACTTGGACTCATTAGAAGGGATCTATATCTGGCAATCGCGGATGGAACTCAGTGGTCGTGACCACCTCCAGAGACACCTTGTTTGTTGCAGCATTCCTGGAATTAGTAGACGTGTGTGTCACGTGCAAGCGGAGGGCTCCGAGAACGGAAAAGCAGTGAATACCCGAACGGCTATAGCTCTGAGGTCTGTCCAGATCCGGAGTATGACCAAGATGAATTAGGTGACCAATGCCAAAGCGTGCTCCAGATGGAGCTGTCCGATCAGAGATGGTAACAGCCGAAACGCGATCAATATAGTTGAACTGCAAGAGTTTGACAGTGCCCGTGAACCGTATAAGTCGCTCGCGAAGAGACCCTGACCTCAGCAGAAGAGTCTGAATAGGGCTAGGATGAAGAAGAGATGCGTCTAGGCAAGAGTGTCGCCCGAGCTGCGAGTCGCAGACCCAGCATTATCACCAAGATACCATAATATTTCAACTTCGATTGATCGAGTCTGAACTGGTGTTTGATCTACCAGTATAGGGAGCCAATAGCGTTATTCGAGCAGGGATTTCGAGTCAGATTTCACGGATAAACGGACCAGTGTATATAATATTATTTAGTCATCGCGATAAGAGAGTAGTATAAAAGAGCAGGCAGTTTAGCAGTACAGTAGCAGACCCCGCCTCTAGACACAGTAGTGTTGTAGACAGGTTTGGCTCGAGAGCTCAGTAGCCCAGCGCGACTGTTCTTTCATCTGATATAAAGTGACTTCTGGTTTGGATTAATATCTGTGTGGACTTGTGAACTTGAACTGTGGAAATTGTGTCCGTGAACGTGTCTGTGTCCTGTGTCTTGTGTTTGTCTTGTCATTGTCTGTGAACGTGTTCTTGTGTGTCCTGTGTCCTGTGTTCTGTGTCCCTGCGTCCGCAAACCATTGTTGTGTGCTTGTTAAGCCAATGTGTCAGCAAAAACCCGTTCCTCAGAACAAACCACGCCAGACCTTTGAGTCTGTTCTTATATTAAGCAACCTATGTTCATCCGTGAACAAAGGAAAGCGCTCCTTGAACCAACAAAACACACCACGCTTAACTACAAGACTCTCTTGAATGGTTGAAGCCTGCACACACTTGGCTATTTGACCTAATACTTGGTCTACACCCCCGAACTTAAACTATCATTCTTATTAAGGAAAGGTGTTGTTGAGTGGTTTTGGTTAGGGTTTGGTTTTATAGAAGTTAGCTTTGTGAACCTTTCTTGAACGTGATCCATCTGCACTAGGAGTGACTGTCTTTCACCGCACCTTCTGCAAGTATGACACCCTCACTCATATACGAGCTGGAGCACCCCCAGCTTGTACCCCAGCTCTGGCTGCACGTCCCTGCACCGGTGCATTCCTTCCGGTTCCCATCTTCGCACCTGCTCCCAGGGCTGCACCTGCACCTGCACCCACTGTTCCACCCAGCATCCCACTGGATGTCAACCGGACTCGAGTGCGCCCGGTGCCCCGCACCTGTTTCTGTTGTGGAGTAGCCGGACACCTCACCCAAGAGTGTCCAGCCACCCCGGATTTCCAGCATATGGACGTCCTGGACGAGGTTCTCTGTCAACTTGGAGACAACCTCCTCGGAGAGCTCTTTGCCTGCCTCTCTACCACAGCTGGGTTTCCGATCAAGCCAGAAGCCGGAGACATGGGGCTGGAGGGTCCTCCGGACACGACTGAGTGAGGGGTGTGCCCTCGGTTGTGTCCCCGAATTGTTACTCCTGCCTGTATGAAGAGATAGTCAATATAGATTCTGCAGTTGAGGTGAAAGGCGCACCCCCATTCTGGTTTCGGTCCCAAAGCCGGAATGCCCTGTCTCCATGCCAGAAACGAAGACGGACCCCTTGCCTTCTATCCCCTGCATTCACTGGCTGAAGTGGGAGCGTAAACTACCCCAGCAGCACCAGTATGTTATCGATTACGTTGAGGGTTGGAACTCCTTGCACATCCTGCTGGAGATACAGTCCATCAAGACTGCGGCGAAGATTTCCGTGAAGGGTCTGGTCGATTGCGGAGTGACCGGAGACTTTATTGACTCGGAGTATGTGATCTCCCAGAATCTCCCTGTCCGCTGGCTCTCTCAGCCAATTCTGGTCCTCAACGTTGATGGCACACCGAATGTGTCCGGTGTCATCTCCGGCATAGTCAATGAACAATGTGCTCTGAGCTAAACCCAAACAATCCAATTATCACCCAAATATAACCCAAGTCTTTCCGATATAAGCAGCGATGCCCGCGGAAAAAAGACAAGAGTCAGAAATAGGCCAATCAGAGGAAGCAAGGGCTGAGATCCAGACGAGTGGTAGTCCCATGTACAGGGCCTAACAATAGGTTGAAGGGAAGGTATAAGATTCCCACAGAAAGATGAAACCTTCACTACAAGATATCACCTGGGATTGACCTGAGAGATAATTGAGCAATGGAAATAAGATTTTTTAAGAGCTTCGCAGCTATGAGACAAGCAAGTGTTGTGTGTTTAGTGGTGGTTTTGTCCGGAGACGCGCAAGGAACCTCCGAGAGGCGAACAATAGACTATTTCCACAAGGATATATTGCTTCTGCCTCAGCCTTGCCCTTCTTTCCCTGAGATAGATCAGATAGATGAAATAATTATTCGGCCTGTCACTACTGACCTTCTTTGCTGTTCCAGCTGCTGCCTTTGGGTCCGCTCCTGACGTATCAATGATTCGAATCGAGAACACTTTCACAACACCCTTGCCCGTCTTCTTTGCCTTACTTTCCGCAATATATCCTGTTGCCCCTTCAACCAGCTTCTTCCATGCCCTCTCATCCTCAAGCAATTTTGGAACGGGTTTTGGAGATTTGGGGAGATAGGAAGTGATGTAGGCAATACCAGAGAGTAAGGATTTCCGGGTAGACATAGCGGTTGCGAGTTGGTCCAGGAAGGTGTTGAAGTCAATGGTCGAGAGGACCTCAAGTTCGTGAGATGCGCCATTGTATGGAACCTTGAACTGTATGATAAACTTGTTTTTACGGGCCGCAGCAGCAGACAACGGTGAGCTGGTAATTACTGTATTGCTAAGTCAGCTAATAGACAGAAGAATAGGCTGGTGCTCATACTAGCATTCATTTTCTCATCGTTGTCAGAGTCCAAAGAGGATTCGCTGTTGCTGCTATCTGATGACAACTCCGAACTGCTCTGAGAGTGTTCCCCACCATCATGGTTCCCTCCAAGGTTGTGTGCCGAGACTCCAGGAACCGTGGCTGCAAAAATGTGATCCATTTTGGCCTTGAAATGGGGTCGGAGTTCTTGCGCAATGGCTGATGTCTCCCACCAAGAGACACGAGGGCAGCGGCAGCAGCAGACTCATTGACATTGTCAGGTGGCGCCTTGTCGTTTGCCGGAGGAGCTGGACCGCGTAGGTTGAGCTGACAAGGAAGAGGCGCTGACAGCGGCGGTGATTCTGGCTGCGGATTACGAGCCACTTTTGCAGTCTTCCGTGTCCCAGTGGTACACTGTGCTTTTGGCTTCTTCTTGACCTTATTCTTTAAAGTGCCCATTGCAGTTCTAAGGCTGAAGAGGATGATGAGGCACGTTTAGTTGATGCAAAAAAGTGGCTGAATTTGATGGCATGATATCCCGGGCTTGCTATACAATGAGCCAAATGCTATTGACCATGGGGTACCCTCACAGACATATAAGAGAACAACATATAAAATTTTGGTGGCTACAAATGGGGTGGTTCTTGAGTTAGAGGTGTCTCACCTATTTTTGCGGTGCCTCGAGAACGAATTTTATGTGTGAGGAACTCGAGGCGATTCTAATGGTATATGAATCTTGCGATTTGGTGCAGTGGTTGTCGAGATATGGGCCGCCGAAGATTTGACTGAAAGATGCGCAAAAGTCACGAAAAGTCACATCCACCAACTATTCTGAAAACGGCAATAATTATCAACTAAGGTGACATCCAAAGTAAATACATATTTGTAGTAAGTATGGAGATAGGCCGGATGCAGTCGGAGAAGTAAGTAAAGACAATAGGAATAAGTGAAGACAATAAAGACAATAATGAAAACATGTGGAGCACAAGTCATATGATTGAAGAAGGGGAAACACTCAGTAAATCATCATTGCGTAAAAACCCCAAAGGTGTGCATTGACAGCTAAGGCCATGCAACAGCGAGTGAGACAGATGCGAGCTGGAGTATGGATGACACATCTGGACAGAAGGTAGGTCGGATCCGAGGATCCGGACAAGGCCGGATGGGGTTGGATGTGTACGGGCGTAACAGGTATGGACCAGAAGACACCTTGGAAGCACTGGAACACTTGGGGAATCCACGGAGTGTCTCGAAGAGTTCTGTGAGAAATACCTGATTGCCCTGAAAGAGACGGCTTAACATTGTAAATGGGTCATCCCTGGCGAAGACTTATGGGCGAAAAAACAGTAACAGACATGAAACCCAAGGCAGTTTTCACCTAGAGGGGGGGGGGCATGTCATGAACCAACTTTTCATTTACTTTTAGAACCCAAACAACCCAATCATTAATCAAATTAACTATCTGATCAATCGAACTACAAGCTCCCTTGTGGGACTATGATCAGTTTCCTGTCCCACCAGGTTCCCAATCATCCCCTCAATTACCCCTGCACTTATCTTTCATTTACCCTATCTACTTTGATATAACTTGGTACCTTAGTTATGACCCCTAGGGTCTCTAGTATAAAAGGCAGCTGACACCAGGGGCAAAACCCGAGGAATATGGAATCCATATGCCTTACAGGCATGTCCTTCACATGTGGTTGATCCGTAGGACAAAGGTGTCAATTACCTTTGTTCCATGGATCACCCACATGCGAAAGACATGCCTGTAAGGCATATGGATTCCATATGCCTAGTGTTGGGCACGAGTACAGGTTCGGGTATAAAACAGTCAACCCAGACCCGGACCCGGAGAACCTGAACCCGAACCCGGGTTCACGGGTTGTCCACGGGTTGTCCGAATTGATCGGATCACATATGCCACAGCCTCCCGAAAAGGTTCAACACCTTCAAAACATTAAATATGTCCACCAATTGAGGTTTTTAAATGCATCAAGTGGTTGATGACAGGTTGGGAGTACCATTGAGAGCCTGTAGCCATGTTCAACTGCCTTAAAATGAGCTAAATTCCATAATAAATTTAATGTTAGCAGACCTGCGGTGTACCCGAGGGTTTTCGGGTCCACTAAAACCGGAACCCGTACCCGTACCCGGGCCGACCCGACCCGGAAACCCGCCAGGTTGACCTGTACCCATGCCCAACCCTACATATGCCTGGGCTTTTGCCCCCAGTGTGAGTCTGTGACAATGGCACTCCATCAGACTCTCATTTTGCTGTGCTAGGAATGAGAGAGACCTAATTGGGCTGTACATATTCCCAACCTCCACCTGATGGCCTAAATTTCTCTGTTATGTGAGATTATTGGATGTAGCTCTGTGATAGTACATACCTCAAATCTGACAAAAAAAACCACCTGACACCAAGGGGGCGCAGTAATAAAATTCCTGGAACCTTTAGGTTACAGGTCTCCCAGAAGTCTTTTGAAGATTTTGTCCCGATATGGATATTGATACTTTGCTTATAAGGAGTGATGACCCAGTGCCATGCACGGCCATGGTAGCAATTCTGCTCCCAAAACCAGTGCCCTAAACTCAACCTAAGAATTCCTACTGGGATCAGCGGTTCCAGGCGAATTTTGAATGACCGGCCCTCCATTTTGTCAAAATTGGTTGAATTCAGGTCCAGAGGTTTGAGGACCCACTCACCCCCTGAATTAGGAAGTTATTTGAATTTATTGCAACTAGACATTGCTGGAGCGTAATGTTCTATGGAATGCATGGTGTGTCAATGAAGCATCTGCATTTCATTGTATACTCTGAATAGGGAAGCTTTCCTATAATTTACGACCTATCCCTGCATAAGAAATTTATTTCACCATTGGTTGAGGCACTATAGCCAAAGATGACCAAGCTCATATTCTATAAACGGAAGGCGTTAAGCCTGGAGTACAACCAAACCAAAGGAGACGTGGTTGGAAGAGATAAAGGATGTTTGGAAGCAATAGAACATATTCTGAGCACTTTTTAAATTCACATGAGCCCATTTGGACCCAATTTGGGACCTGCCCCCAGTCCTCCCCTTGACTGGCCTGAACCCCCTTGACTAGTCGCTTCTCTTGCCAACTTGTTTCCAAAACCACGTTGGGAAATGGATTACTTCTTTTGATCATCACTTTTTCTCTTGATTTGCTCACCAAGGCCAATTCCCGAAACAGACATGGTGGTATAGAAAAGGCAAGGTAAAAGCGATTTTTAATTTAAAAGGAAGTACATAGGTGACGGTGATTAGAGGAGGTGGAATTCACTCACAAGTGAGGATGTGCAGTGATGATGTGCTGGAGGAATGGTATGCAACTCAAGCACCAATGGGGTAGTGGTAACCTGGGTAGCTGCAATAATGATCAAATGCACTGGGGGAATTAACCCCTTAATGCATGAGACTTTCATCTTCCCTTTTTGTTCTGGATTCAATCTCAAATGATGGTGCTACAATGGCAAAATGCATTTTATTTTATTTAAAAGGTTCTCAGAAGGTGGAGGATTCCGAGATAGCATGATTTGCACACCAGTGAGGATAGTAGGAGGAACGAAAACTTGTGGATCCCCATGCATTAATGGGGTAGTGGTAACCTGGGTTGTTGCCATGTTGGAGAGCCTGAGTTCTCAACCCGCCGGGGGTTCGATTCGTCCTTAATGCACCAACATCCATTGTTCTTTTTTGTTTGGGTATCGCTTGATTCGGTTTTCAGCAAAACTCTAAAAACAGGAACAGGAGGAAACAGCAAAAAAGGTGGCATTTAAATTTGATTCAAGTGAAAGTAACAGCTGAAGAAAATGTCAAGAGGCCGGGCAGTATGTCAGGCATTAATGGGGTAGTGGTAACCTGGGTCGTTGCCATATCGTGTACCATGTTGTATTCGACCCGCCGGGGGTTCGATTCCCCCTTAATGCATTGTCTTTTCTGAGAAGCGTTTTTTTTCGATTTGATTCGTTCGGGCCCAACAGGACGCTAATAAGAATGAGTTGTAGGGTCACGCTGGGTGGTACACAAAGGAGGAAAGGCAAAATGCATTGAAAGGCACTACGTAGGCGACAGTATGGAGGCGGTCATATTTGCGGATATACTTGGATTTGAATATGTTTTGTTTGGGCAGGACCTAAGAAGTCAACGGGATTTTCACTGGCGATGGCCCGTTGAGGGGGGATGATGCGTTGTAAATCGCCAACAGGATATATATTTATGCGCGCGAGCAGAAATGGAAACTCGTAGACGGAGATACCACATTCGTCGACGGATCAGGCGTGTGTCGTACGCGAAAACTCAGGTGAGAGGAGTAAAAGGGGATTCGAATGAATTAGACGTCTGCAGATCCCCTCACAATTCCGCATGCAGCCTGATAGCTTGATAGGTACGTATGCGAATTTGCACATTCGCCCGAAGTCGGACCAATGGCGATCATGGTCTCGCGTCTCGCGTCTCGTCCCTCTCTTCCCTTGCCGCCCTCCGCTATGCTGAGATGAGATTCGAGAACAAGTGGTGAAACGGCAGGTGGAGCTGGCACGTGCGTTCCCCGAGTCATGCGGAGTATTTGTTGTATATTTGGGTGTGCTTGGCTGGAGGGCGGTCGCATTGCTTGGCTCGCCTCGACAAATCGCCTTTTGTTTTGTCGCCGTCTTGTCATTGATCGTACCGCCAAGTCTACAACGAAGCTCAAGACAAGAAGACCAAGCAAGTCGCATTTGGACACTGGGCTGCGTGCCGGATAGAACAACAGGAAGGAATACAAGAAATACAAGACTCGGAACACGCGGACTAGGATAGACCGGGGAAGCAAAAGGAAGGAAAAGGACTTATTCAACAAGCATTTACGAAGGATTTACTCGGAGCGTGGCGCAGCAATAACTAGCTGCATGGCGCCTCGCACGAAGGCGATTTCTGACGGCAACGAGGCTTCTGGGACAGACACGAGGAGCACCAGCCCGCGTCGCCGCAGCGCGCGATTCGCACTCTCTGCGCCGAGTGCGCCGGTTGCGAGTACGTCGCGCGTGCATGTGCATGGCTCGACAAGCGCCCCGGTGACGCCTGCTATCCAGCGCATCCTGCGCCCGGCGTCGGCGAGGAGGCTTTCTGCGAAGGCGCAGGCGGGGACTCATGCGGTGGACGACTTGGAGGCAGCGGATGCGGTGGGGACGCCGACGCCGAGGGAGAAGAAGCGCAAGAGCCCGGATCTACATGACGAAGGCGTGGGGGTGCGCAGCAAGCGCGCGAGGGTGCGGTGTCCGGCTGAGGTGTGTGTCGCTTTCGTTTTTGTTTGCGTTTCCTTTTCGTGGGTCATTTTGGGTCGGTGCTTGCGTTTTTATACCCCGGGTGTCAGTTTTATGGGGGAGGCGATGCGATGCGGGGTGGAACGACCGACAGGGGTATCGAGGTCTGTGCCATGCCGTGCCAAGTGCGCATGTGTCCCTGCAGCGAACCGGCCTTCTATTGCCAGTGGAGGAAAGGGGCATTGGGTATTCGGTGCTGCCGCCGCGCATCCGTGCCTGCCTGCAATATTTCCTGGGCTCCTATGCGTGCGAGGATGATGTATGGCGTAGCGCCCGTGCCCGTCATTTCATTTCATGTCCTTCTTTTGCCTTTCTGCCATGTGGGCGGGCGCCTAAGCGTCTGACGCTGGCCTTGCTTGTGCCTATTTTATCGATTTTTATCGATTTTTGCTTTTCGTGCGGGGGCGGGCGGGGGCGGGCGCTTATGCGTCTTCTGACTCGAGTGGAGCGGGAGCGCCACACCGCTCATCCCTTCCCTCTGTTTTCATTCATTGTTTCATTCACTTCCTTTGCTTTCCGTCTTTATCTCCGCCTTTTCCCACTTACTAATACTAATCCTATTACCTCCCCAGCCCGCCCCGTCCCCGCCGTCGTCGACACGCAAAGGCAAAGGCAAGGCGCCCTCGCCCTTGTCTGCCTCGTCTACATCCCCCGGCCCCGCGCCTCTCTCTGCGCGGCATCATTCCCCTCCAGACGCAGCACACCCTCACCCCCCGACGCCGACACCAACGCATAGATCGAGGCTAAAAAGCACAAAAAATACCCACGGCGCGCCGCGGACGACGCGCGTGACGCGGCTGACGGCGAGGCAGATGGCGATGCAGGGGGTGTTTCCGGCGGTACGTGCTTCTTCTTTCGTATCGTACTATACCAATACTAACTACTATTCATTTCAGACGCCCGTTCCCGCTCCCTCCACATCCACATCCGCCGCCTCGTCCTCCGCTACCGACGCGAACGACGCGAACACCGCGAACCCGATGACGCTGCGCAGCGCCACGCCCGCGCACCCCCCGCCCAATGCGCACCGCAAGGGCCGCGCGCCGCACGTGCGGGGATCGAGTCCCGCGCCGGGGCGGCTGGACGAGATCGATATGGGGGTGGCGATTCCGGGGGGGAAGTCTGCGCCGCCGTCGCCGGGGCAGGGGCACACGTCGCCGAAGATAGGAGCGCCGCCGTCGCTGCAGGGGAAGCCGAAGTTGGGCCTTGCGACGATGAATGGAAGAGGGGGTGGGGGTGGGAGTGGGATGGGAGTGGGCGAGTCGCCGCTGAGCAGCCCGCTAACGAGTCCGGTGTGGGAGCGCGGGGAGGTACTGGCGCAGTGGGATGTGCTGGGGAAGAGGGGGGAGGTGTTGGTGAAGAGGGAGCCGATGGAGGGGGTGCTGCCGCCGCCGCCGGCGCGAGAAGGAGAGGGAGAGGGAGAGGCCAAGGATGGTGCGGCGGGCGCTGGCGCTGGCGCTGATGTGGCTGTGGAGGGGACGGGTGCGGAGGATGAGGATGGGAGCGGGGACGTCGAGATGCCTTTATCGGCGTCGGCAGACGAGGAGGGTGAGCTCGTCGTTATTTCATTCGATTATGATGCTAAAGGAAGGATTTTTGCAGGACGAGCCCAGACCCAGACGCATACGCGGGATGGGACGCCGATGGACGAGGACGAGTCTACGGCTGCAAGTATAAGTACAGGTACAACGGCTACGACGGAAACGACCGCCTCGTCAGCATTTGTGCCCTCGACCTCGCCCCCCTCCACTGCTCCTCCCGCGACGATATCGACGACCTCGAGCGCGACTCCGACACCCGCGATCCGCACCAATGGCACGAAATCGACCAGCCCGCGCGCGTCGCTCTCGCCCGACGACTTCGCGCCGTCGCCGTTCGCACCGGCGTTTGCGGAGCTCAGTCCACTTTCGACGACCCCACCGGGGTCTCCCCCGCGAACGCTTTCGCTTTCCGGGCCCGCTTCTGGCTCGGGGTCTGCGTCGCCACCCCACCCGCCGCCGGCGCACCTCCTAGCCTCACCGTCGACATCGGGTCTCGACCAAGACGCCGCCGCCCCGTTGAGCGACGTCTCCCCCCTGCCGCTCGAAGACCTCGACGCGCTCGCGCTCCTCGATGCGAGCGGGATCGCGCCTGGGCCGCCGGTGTCGCCGGATTGGCCCCTGCCTAGAGCGAGGCCGCTGGCGACGTTGCCCGTGGAGACGGGGTCGGCGGGATATGGATTTGCGTTGCCATTTGGGTCGGGATCGGGATCGGGATCCGGGTACGGCGCTGGCGAGACGTCAATGTACGCGTCTGGATCTGGCTCTGGCTCCGGGTCGGGGCAAGCACCACTCTCTTCTATAGGATTCCAGCCACAGCAACAGCAGCAGCCCCACCCTTCCTTCGCTTACGCGTCTACCTCTACCGCCTCGCCCTTCGCTTCCTCCTACAGCCCCAGCTCTCAAGCAGGAGTAGGAGTAGGTTTCGGCGCGGCGCAGGTCCCGACTCCCGCGGAGCGACACTCGCGCGCGGTGGAGTGGGCGGCACTGCTCGAGCGGCGGCGGCGCGCGGGGGAGCGGGCGCTGGCGGACGAGCGGGAGGCGGAGGAGCGGAGAAGGGCGGGGGAGCGGTGGGTGGGGGAGTGGGGTGTGCCGGTGGGGAGGGGCGTGCGGGTTTGGTGGGTGAGAAGCGCGGGGGTGGCTTCGACAAGGGAGGATGTCGCCGACGCGGGTGCAGCGACTGGGGGAGGCAATGCTGAGAATGCAGGGGTGGGTGGGGATGTGGAGATGCCACATCAAGGAGCCGGGCACGACCACGCTCAAGCACACGCACAAGCCCAGGCAGCTGGGGACGACGCGCCCGGCGGGTACGCCCCCGAGGACGCGTACGCGGAGGAGGAGTACGGCCGGATGAGGCGGCGGAGCCCGCTTTGTATCGTGTCGAATGTGCCCCCAGCGGTGTCTGCCCCGTCGCCGCTTGTGCTCGACGCTCCTCCCGCGTCCGCGACTGCCGCCTCTACATCGGCCTCCCTCTCCACGAACGAGACTCCCTCTCAAACCTCCCAAGCGCACGAGGCGCAGGGACAGCACGTAGACGCCCAGCACGCGCAGGATCCCCGCCAAGAGAACGATGAACAGCAGCAGCACCACGAGGAGAACGCGGACGGGAGCCAGCGCACGGACCTCGTATACGAAGTCGCGCCCCAGCTGCGCAAACAGGATGACGATCTGGGCCCTGACCCCGCGACGCGGGTGAGCACGACGTGGGGGCCGTGGAAGATTGCGTGTCGGATGCGGGTGTGGGATGTGTGAGTTTCTTCCTTCTGTGTTTATATGGTTTTGCAATGGCGTTATTCTGGGCTCGGTTTCTTTTGGTGTGGCGAGATTCGTTCTCGGCTTCCATTCCAGTCCATTGATCCCCTTTGATTCATTCCTGTGGTTCTTTTTGGTGTGTGTGTGTAGGCGCGATCGCGTTTGCGTGTCTGTGGCGTGATGTATTTTTTTTCGAGATTAATGCTGATCATCGCAATTTGCAGTCGCCAACGCTATACGCCGTCTCTGATCCGCTCGCTCGTCGCACAGGAAGCGGACGACTACTTCTCGACGCGCGGCCTCCCGCACCCCGACTCGCAGTTCTTTATGGGCGAGGAGTACTACGACTGGGAGCTTGAGGAGAGCGCGAGCGAGGGGGATGGGGACGGCAGCGGGGAAGGGAGTGGAAGCGGGGAAGAGGAGAGCTTCGAGCTTGACCCTGCCGCTGCACAGCAGCAGTCGTTTGTGCTCGACACCACTCCCCCTCCCACCCCGTCCAGCCCGCGCGGCGATAAAGACGAAACCGGTAGCACCGGCCAGCACAACGACGCGGACGCGGACGCAGAGATGGATGTGGGGACGGGCATGGGCGGCGTGCTCTCCTCCTTCTACATCGCGCCGCCGCAGCAGACGCATTTTCCACCGCAGCTGCAGATGCAGATGCACCTCCCCCCACCGCTCCCGCTTCCGCCGCCGCCGCTTGCGAGCGTGCGCGTCCCTGTGCTGCGGCATCTATTTACGGATATACCGATTGCGCCTGCGGGCGGGACGGCGCGCGGGCGGGGGACGCCGGTGGATGTTACGCGGAAGGCGGCGTGGGGCGGGGACAAGGTGGGCTCTTCCTCGGAGGATGGGGAGGGCGGGGGAAGCGCGGGGCCGGGGCCGGGGCGCGGGACGCTGGAGAGGAGGCAGCCGCATCCAAGGCCGAGGCCGCATCCGATGTACCTCGCGATGGCGCGAGCGGTGGAGAGCGAGCGGGCGTCGTATGGCGGTGGGGTGGGGGGTCCGGTCGAGGGCGTGGTGGAGGAGGATTTACCGCCGATGCCGCGTCTGAGGGAGCCAGGGGAGCCGCCGATGCTGCCGATGCGGGGTCTGGGGGACTTGGTGCGGTCGTTGAATGAGAACACGGGGGAGGGGGGTGTAGAGTGCGAAGGGCCGCCGGAGGAGAGGAGGGAGCGCGAGAGGAGGGAAATGACTGAGGCGTTTGAGCCAGATGAGGCGGTCTGGCAGGAGTTTTTGAAAAGTGTGGGGGTGGAGGGTGCCGCGGGTGGTGAAGGGGGCGGGGACGCCATGGATGTGGATGCCGGGCAGCGAAACTCCATGGACGCGGACGCGGATGCGGATGCAGACTATGACAATGAGGAGAGCGGCGGGAATGGCGGCACGAGTGGGGGCGTCGCACTCGGGCTACCACCTGCCAATAGCGCGTCTGGTACTCCTGCATCTTCGTCTGGCTCAATGCTCAGCACCGGCGTGGGGATGGGCGTCGAGATGGGCATTGGGATGTTCGGCATGGCGATGGGCGCGATGGGCATGGGTGGCGGACTGGGCTGGTTTGGCAGCACTCCGAGCTCCCCGGTCCCCGTTGCAGTCGGCGATGGCGGGGGTGAGCGCGAGCGCGAGAGCTCGTTGAGCTTTGCATTGGGCGTATGATCCTTACATCTCTCCTCGGCTCGGCGTTCATTTCCTTCCCTCTCATCAAGCAAAGTATTGAGGGCACCTCATCAACCCGATCCCTGCCCTCCTTCCTGCCCAACCGCGCCATCCTCGCTTGATCCCCGGCCGCACAGCTGCGCCGACGTATAACTCGGCTCGCTGCGGTGTCATCTGTCCATCCATCCCACCCACCCTATCCTACTTCCGGCGACGGACTATCCAAATCGTATCGCATATCGATCAACTTAAGGCCTGTACTTTCTGTACTTTACCCACTACAGCATTATTTCTCCGCATCTTCCCCTCCACTCTCTATCTATCTGTCTGTCTCGTGCACTTACCTACTTACTTGCATCCGCCCGCGTATATACTCTGACCTCGATATCGCTACAGTACTATCTCGTTGTTTGCATATTTACTTGCATTGCGATCTTTACAAGTTACAGTTAAAAGGGATTGCAAGTTACATGTCGCTATCATACCTCTGCTGTGTATAGTATTGGAATTTATACCATATTCTGGAGTTTTTTCGACTTGAGCAGCGTGTTTCATGATTGGAGTCAGGATGACGCGTTGAGAGTCCAAATTCTTTTAGCGAAAGAAATAGCAAAATTCAACCTCGGAAATTTACAGGTGAAGCCAGGCCCTGGCCCAAGTTCGCTCTCCCGGAGTCTCTCCGCGAAGCGGCCCACCACTTCGACCGAAGAAGTGGATGCTATGACGTGCTGAACCCATGACCTATTGTGCGAGGTGGCAGATGGCTCCAAATGATCGCCGGCATTGGAGCCGAAAATCAACCTACCGTCCAAAACTCAGCTGAGCGGGTTCTACCGTGAAAGGTGACCATATATCAGGAAAATTCCATCCCAATGATACTTTCATGCTGCGTTGCAGCTACGGAATAAATAAACTAAGCTTCAGTGACCTTATAATGCTGTGGGAACGGATTCGCCCAGAGCGGACTTTAAAAGCTTCAGACACACGCAATGTTATAAAGAGGGAGTTGAGAGGGAGATTGTTAACTCGAATTCGCGCGCTCTCTATTCTTGAACCTGGATCAAACAAGGTTGGCTGTGCAACCGCCTTCGGCTGCTATACGCTTCTCCCTTACCCACCATGTCTTCAACAAGCCTCTCCGCTCCGCATATACCGCTGCAGCCATTCAGATTGCTGGCCTCGAACCCGGACTGGCTGGCATCGTTGACGTTGTCGGCAAAAACAGCAGCGACGGAATGTGTTCCATTTCCGTACTTTCAAAATGTTTTTGAGACCGCTGTCCTCCTTCTGGAGACTATCGAGGTTTGCTCCACAAGATTAATGCTGCGAAATACATGGCTGACTATCGGCACAGAAAGCTAAAAAAAATCAAGACGACTTCAAAGAGCTGTGTCAAACTGCAGTGGAGATGGTGATAATTCTCCAAAATCAGTTGTCCCTCCATCAGGATGTGGCAGCGCTAACGTTCAGGGATATGTGTGAGGAACTAGACAAGCGAGTATTCTGGTTTCTGTGGTGGTAAAATACTGAGTTGATTCTTTGTTAAGCTTGTTGCAGGATGTCATAGTAGTAACGAAAAAACTACAAACTGCCCACAGCTTCCATGGTCAAGTCAAGGAAATTTTCAAGCTCAGTAGCATTGCAGAGCAAATTCCCGAATATGAAAAAAACATTCGAGGATTATGTTCGAGACTCAAGGTGGAGTGTTCAGTTGACAAAATACCAGAATTTACTGATATTTGTCGCAGCGGAGGGCCAATGTTCAGGATGCCACAATCCACAACCCTATGCTTGGCCAAAGTAAAGACTCTGAAATTTTGAGCCTCTATGTCTCTGGTATGAGGTGAATTTGCTGGGATGATGAAATTATTCACTGAGGTGTAGGTGGCCAAGAAGGAAAAAGCAGAGTCCAAGATGTACAAAGTCATGCTGGTAGTAGAGGAGAAAGTCTCACCCTCAACTATGATATCAAGACAGAACACTTCAACTTGCTCAATCATACCAATCCACGTGTGGTGGAAGCATGTCAAATCTTCACCCAGTGTCCTCCTCCATCAAGCATCTTTCATGGTCGACGGATCATTTTGGAGGAAATGCATCAATGCTTTGCATATCTATGTGCTACATGGACTGGGTGGTGCTGGAAAAACTCAAATTGCACTGAAGTTCCTTCAAGACACAGCAAATCAGTGAGTATCAAGTGCAACTCTGTCTGTTCTGCAACGGAGTCTCAGTCAGTCTAGCTTTACAGATCGATTTTTTGTTGATGCAAGCACAACAAACACCATTGAGACAGGTCTAAGGAATATTGCTACTGCAAAGGAAATTGGAAACTCCTCCCAAGATGTGGTAAAGTGGCTTGCCACCAAAGACGAAGAATGGGTGCTGTTCTTTGATGGTGCTGATGATCCTCAAATTGATCTAAACAAGTTCTTTCCAAAATGCAACCACGGGAACATTATTATTACCTCACGCCATTGTTTTATATGGGATGGGACACATTCTCGGGTATCTGATATGACCGAGTAGGATGCTGTGGCTTTGCTCCTCAAGAGTGCTGGCCAGGAGACTTCGCTGGCCAATACACTCCTTCCAATTGAGATTGTGAAGGTGACTTGTCACTTTTGCATGCACCTAAGGGTCCCAGCAGCTTTGAGCTGCAATATGCAATAATATATCACTATGCTGGACGGTACAATGATGCTAAAGCACTTACAGTTTCTACTTTGGAGAAGCACATGAAGCATTTTGGTCCCAACCATTTGGACACTGTGCATGCTATGGATAATCTCGCTGTCATATGTGACAGTCTTGGTGAATTTGAAGAAGCCAAAAAGCTGAAACTTGCGGCCCTCGAAAACCAGGAGAAACCTCTCGGCGAGGAGCATTTGGACACCCTGCGTACAGTGCAGTCTCTTGCAGGGTCATATAACCAACTTGGGAATTTTGAGGAAGCAAAAAAGTTGGAACTTATAGTGCTCGAGAAGTTGAGAAAGCTCTATGGTGATGAGGATTTAGACACCATACATGCTATGGATAACCTTGCCATCACATATGGGGCCCTTGGGCAATTTGAAGCAGTGGAAAAACTGCTAGTCGTGGTGCTAGAAAAGCGAAGAAAGCTTCTCGGTGAGGAACATTTGGACACCCTGAATACCAGAATTCACCTGGCTGCCGTATATTCTCACTTGAATAACTCTTGAGTAGCAGAGAAACTGATGTTGTTGTGCGAGAGAAGGGAAGAAAGATTCTCAGAAATAACCATTCAGACATTTGACATGCAAAAATTGATATACACATACCATAATAGACTGAGGTAGCAGAACTTGAAAATAGTTGCCATCCACACGTCAACCGGAGAACCCCGTTCAATATGACATAATATTTTCCTGTATTTGCTTCAACCTTGAAAGAACTGTGTAATAGTGAGTGCCTGAGGACAGTAAATCAAGGTGAGGTCAATGTTTGACACTGCCAATATTCTCTTCATTTCTGTGTCGTATTTGTTGTTCATCGGCAATTTTTTACGCCTTCCCGCAATCAACATCAACTTTCAAGTCAGCCCAAGGACTGGTGCTAGTGGTTGCATGAACAAAAAATGGAATATCAAACCTGGAAACAGCCAGTAAGGACAACCGTTGTCGTCTCTATTCAAAATGAGAGAACGGAATGATGCCCCATCGAAATCACGGCGGATGCCGAAAGCCGGTGATGCGCACGGTGTCACTTATGTGGAACAAGATGGCATTCGGGATAGTACTAACTAGTACTCTTCCGTCACCGCCCAGCGGATCACTCGGACTTGCGACCAGGTCGCCCCTCAATTACCATACCATGTTAAGATTGGCGGGGGCCACGCTCTTTCAACCCCGCCTACAGCCACCCAGGGAAATGCGAATTTATGCACGATACGCCACAGAGGACGCCTGTGTGGGGCTCTGGTCTCCTGGTTCAAGACTGCGCAGGCCAGCCTATCATTACCTCTCATCAACCAATACCCACTAAAACCCTGGTCTCCCTAGTCCAATCGGCTGGGAGTCTGTCTTCGTTTCGGAGGATTCCAGTCCACGTTCTCAGCACTAGCGACTTTTTTAGTGCTTTCGCGCCGTATTTCGCTTTGTTAATCATTAGACAATCCATTCCGATCCTCATGTTCAGAGCGTGCACCCAGCGGTTCCGTATCTCGCTTATTGTTGCAGGTTCTTTCCCATTGAGGACTCGTTCGTTGCGTAGGCGCCAAATGAGGTGGGCGGATTCCGAGATGACAATTCTGTGTAGACGCGTTGTGCCTGCGTCGGTTTTACCAGGGAGGTTCCCTTTTTTCATGAGGCCACAGGCCATGATTTCCCCCATGAGTGGTGGGTCAGTCTCCGTGCCTGTTCTGAGTTTCCAGAGCTCAGACACTAGCTCCCAGATTGTCTGTTGACCATTTTCGTTGCATTGTGTCAGGATGTGGGCCATGCTTTCAGGTGCATTGCATTTGCTGCATACTCCCCGGTCTTCATATCCTGGGAGATGTTTCCAGAAATCACCGAGGGCGTAGCCATCGTGAATGACCATCCACAGGAAGTATTGGATGCTTCTAGAGATGTCTTTGTGGCGGACAGATTTCCAAATTTGAGCCGGCGCTGGGGCCTCATTGCTTTCTCCGGCCGTTGCCTTCTGGGCGAGGGTTATGTTCCTGTTAGTGGCGCGTCTATCCAAAGCTTCTTGATATGTGAGTGTCTCCATGGTCTGCATCCGAATGATTTTGTATGCTGACGATTGCGTGATAGTTCTGAGTTTTTACCCCCGGGACAAGCACATTTTGGGGGATGTGGAGGTCCACAATGGGTGTGGCGTCCATTTGCCTCCCTTCGTCCGCTAGGCGGTCTGCCCTCTCATTTCCTTCTATTCCCGAGTGTCCTTTGACCCATTGGAAGGTTGTGGGTGCCTTACGTTCTCGGAGGTGTGCCACCGTGGCCTGTATCAGGTGTCCATTTTCTGTCTTCTGAAAGCCTTCATCTTCCCACCTTTGCAGGTTTTTTGTGAGGCCATCAACTACCAGTTTGGAGTCACTTTTCACTCGGAGCGTGACGTCCTTTGGATTGGACTCTATTGCCTCTTTCACTGCTAGGATCTCGGCCACATTATTCGACTGGATTAGTTCTTCTGGCACCCTCATCGCGAGGTTTCTCAGATCATCAGGTGCGTAATATATTCCGAAGCCCGCGCGTGCATCGGTCATTCCGTTGTTTGTTGCTGAGCCATCAGTGTATACAACAATATCCTCTTCATCTGCTTCAGGCTCGATCCTGGTGTCCGGGGCAGATGTGCCTCCTCTTATGCCATTTGTGAATATCCTGAAGGTGTCTCCTAGGTTCCCTTTGACGGTGATTCTTGGGTTGAAAACCTCCTCGTCCGCCCCGAGTACTATGGGTTCTGCAGGTATGTCCTCGTAGTCTTCTGGTTGGGGTCTGAGTGGATTCCATTTGGGTTCAAGTGAGTTTAGAAGCTGGCGTGCCTTGAGGCAGCATTTGTGAGGGTTCCTGCATTGTGGGAAGTCAGCTCTGATGCTCCTGCATTCTGGGCACGCACAGTTAGATCGTGGATTGTGGCGCGGGTTCTCTAGCTTCCGGGCGAGAGCCTCAGTCTCACGGACAGTTATTATCTTGTGGTGTGCTTTGAGGCATCGGACCTCGGTCCCGTTGTTGAAGATTCGGCGGCCTGCCGTGCTTTTAATATGGTACCAGATTACCATGTCGCGCATGATCTCCCGGGAAAACGCGAGGCCATCCATTTGGACTCCGCGGGCGCGGGCGACCTTGACCATGTTGATAAGGTCATTCGGTTTAAGAGTGCGGCCTGATTCCCAGGCTTGAAGGAATACACAGGTCCGTAGGTTTTTTTCTACAACCGTCTCAGAGCTTGACTGTATACCCAGTGCAATCAGCTCGTCGGCAGCGAATCCCCAGAGTGGACGTGGTGGGCCAAGGTCAAGGTATGATTTCAGCCATGTTATGGTGATCGCTTCATTGCGAGCAACTATATCAAGGAGGTTCCGACCCCCCATATCTACTGGTGCGTAGACCGTCTCCTTATTAACTAAGATCAAGCTCTTGTCATTCCATAGGAAGGATCGTATGCGGCGCTCCAATTTCTTCTCAACTTGCAGGGGCATCCCTTGGACTTTGGCGAGGTATTGGGTCATTCCGCCTACAACCATCATGAGTATGAGTCGTCGCCCTTCCATGGTTGGATGTCCTTTCTCCCATCGCTCGAGTGCGTCGTCAATCTTATCTATTGTTTTTGTCCAGGTTGAGACTTGGTCCACCTTGTTTCCAACCCATGCTCCGAGAGTGCGGACCGGTTCACCCTCTTGGGCTATCTTAATATGCTGGGGGATTGATGTGCCATCAACCCCGTTGACTGTTCGCTTTTCTCTGACCCGGACTCTGTGTGCAAGTGAGCCTATTGGTATGATCTCTGTTTTTTCAATGTTGAACTTTGCTCCTGATGCAATGCACCACTCGTCTAAGATATCAAGCAGTGATTGGAAGTCGTCATGGGATGATAGGTAGACAAGTGTGTCATCTGCAAAGAGGGTTGCTACCACTCTGTTGTCAACTTCCTTAAGTTTGAAGCCTTTTAGGCCAGATTGTCGGAGTGCCTCTGCCAGTGGCTCTATTGCAAGGTCGAAGAGCAGGCATGACAGGGGATCACCTTGCCGGACGCCGCGTGACACCTTAAAAGGGCGCTCACTCATCATGCCGTTTACAACTACGGCGCACGGTGTCACTTTATTTTTTGCTGTACACCAAACGAACAACGATCCCCTCGTTTATGCGTTCTGTCGAGCAATTTGGCCAGTTGAGGTCCGATTGCGCCTGTCGTAGTCTGACACCTCAAGACACACCTGTGGGAAGCAAGCAAGAAGTTGAGTGGCCACTGCCAAAGAACTTCCAGTGGCGAGGTCTTTCCCTTCTAGCGAGGGCGAGTAATGGAGCCGATTCGTTGCGGCGACTACAGAGTCGAGTCGTATCCTCGAAGGTATAGTGGTCCGATATTATGATCGTCTACGCCAATTGAAAATTCCTTCGTAGCCGGGCACCTGGCCCCAGCCTAATGGAATCCGGACTCTCGTTGCGAAGCCGAATGGCTACATAGACCTCATTCTAGCACCCTCTTGGCAGGCTCTTGGAGTGTCAAAAGATGTCTTGTCCGGCTCTGCTCACCAGCCTATAATGGTTATGAACTCATGAAGCGGCCCCGCGACGCGCTCCTGAAATATTTATTTCCTTCTCTTTGTTATCCCAACTTTATCTGTGTCGAATTTTACGACTGTGCCTTGTTTTTTTTATCATTAGTCTCGCGGACATCGCAGCCCGAGGAAACGCATGGATTTTCTCGGACCCAGTCCGCAGGAAGGCTATTTAACTGCCCTCGGCTTTCATTACTGCTTTCCCCTGTCTCATTTCCCCCCAACAAGCAAAGCTTGCGACCGCATTCCGAACGACCAGGCTTTACGGGCTCCAACGCTGTTCATCTAGGTTTCCTTTGGCCTCCTTCACCGTTACGCCGAATATTCACTTTGTTCACCGGGTTGCTCTGTTTCGTTATACTTCACCGTTCATGGTACGATCGCGATACCGGTTCGGTAACATGTCTGATGCCCAACCTTCGTATTCGTCCAGGAACCGAGTTAAAACCTTGCTCCAGGCGTCATTCCGGACGAATTTCCCATCCTCCGTTCACTCACTCTTTCAGCTGCCTCGCTTTGAGATTTGACCCCATCTCCGTAAGGGTTATTCTGCTTCTTGGGATTTTCGCCTCGTGCATTCACTATCGATAGCCTCCTCAATTCGCTGGGCAGCTCCCATCTGCTTTACTCAAAATCCGGTCATCTTAGCTTTCCAGATCATTCATCGTGGTGCTAGACGCGGTGTGCCCGGGATTTAAACTACTCTGCCCTTGATCCGATCGGAGCTTAATTGACTTGCGGGAACCTCGTTTCACTTTCACGATGCAATTGACACGCAGAGCAGCAGGTTTGCATGTGTTCGTGCCACGTTGGAGGATGTCCGTCAATAGCTAAGCCCCACGCATTCACCTACTCTCCTGCGAGCAGGTCTTTTATACTCCGCTACGTGCGCCGTCTATGACGAATGGGAATGGAAGTCCGACGCACGTAAACAGCGGGGTGTGTGTGAGCATCGACTAAAATAAAATCCGAGCGTCCGTGGCCGAAACTGGGGTACGCCGTTACTCTGCTCATTGCGTCTTCCTACTCTCAGTGCACACCCATCTCGTCGTCCACTCGCGTACCCTCGAAGTGTGCATTTATTCAGGAGATAATCCCAATGTACGTGCTTGCCTCCTTCCTCTCTTCGCCGCCTGCGACCCCAGACTTAGTTTTTGTCGCACTGCAGGCCCGAAACTTTCCCTGCGCTACTCGACTCGCCGAGCACTAGTGATGCGAGGTCGCTCTCCAAATTCACGTCATACTCCTATACGGACGAAGACGCGCATGCGACACTTGATGTTACATCTTTCAGCGCGGACGGCTTTTCAGACTTCGATTTAGACCTGACGTGCCTTTCCAGGCCTCCCTCCCCTCCTCCGTCTCCCCCGCTGCCCTCTGACTTTCCCTTTTCGTCGTATCTGCCCTCAAGCCCTCCCGAGTCGTCTCGCCGCTCCGTCTCCTTTTCCACTGGCCTATCACCTAGCTTAGGACGAACAGCTTCGGCGCCACGTCTGAGCACTTCCCCGCGCATATCGCTGACGAGCGTGCCGAATGGGCCTGGGTCTGGGTCGTGGCCGCTTCCACGGGTTGGACACGGCACACCCATTGACCGTGGTCGTCGATCGGCATGGGCTGGGAACGGCGCATGCGGAGAAGACGGTGCTGACGAGGACGGGGTGTTGTTCTCGACTGTCCGTTCTACCTCTGTCGACTCTACCCCTCAGCCCTCGCAGCGGTCGATATCCCCTCTCACAGAATGGAACTGTGTATCGCCGCCGCCGCTCGTGTACAAGCCGTCCTCCGAGCGTCCCCAGTCCACCCCCGGCCTCTTACCGTTGCCAGAGTCTGTGCGAATACAACTGCCGGACATCAACCCTAATTCGTCCGCCGAGTGGGCTTCAACCACCCAACAGGTGCTCGCGTCACCGATCTCCGCCGCAGCCTCGACGTCGACGCCGGAATTGTCGTCGGAGACACACTTCGAATCGGCGATGCAGTCTGTAGAGGAGCTGCGAACGCCAGACGAGCGCGACACGGAGCGAGAGAGGGAGATTGATTTGGGACTGGAGTCCCTGCATGCAGCGGTCGACCAGGGGCTCGGGCTCATCCCTGGAGGAATGACCTGGTTCGACGTTGGGATACTCCCTGGGTCTGGGCGGGTCTCGCCTTCAGTGTACTCCTGCGACCAACCGTCGACACCCCAAATCTCTCGCTCGCAGTCTGTCGATCCGTCGGAAACAAAAACGGACACGGGATTTGCGTTGCGCGACCGGCACACGTCGCATTTGTGGTGGCAACGATTCCTGGGCCGTCTTCGGCTCTTCCGAGACATGTTGCGTCGACAGCGAACGAGCTCATAACCACTGTCGATACTTTCCATCGTTCTACCTATACCATTTACCCACGCTCCTTTCAACGATCTTGATTTACCTATCCATGTTCACGATTAGCATCAACGGAAGTAACGTCGTTCTTGTATTGACACCTTTATCCCCCCAATATACCATCTGCGATGTATAACAGCCTTGCGAGTTGAGGTCAAAAAATCAAACCATAAGAAAGTCGACACCGAAGACTGCGCGAAAATGCACCGTGGAGAACTGAGTCTTGAATCACTACTTACGGGGTTGGTTTGCTGTAGAAAGCACAGTTCAAGTCAAAATTGTTGTATAGCCCGTGCTTCAGATTCTCATATTTGCTCTACTCACAACGCCTAACAGAGAAATTTAATCGCGGGAAGAGCAATTCCAATTTTTTTCACCCTCGTCGCCTGTCCATTTTATGAAGTTCGTATGGCATTGTCGGATGCGATTTGACAACCCCGGGTAAGTCAATTTCAAGATTATATTAGGTTCGACATTGCCACACTCTGGAAATTGCAATTATTTATTCCTCTATTCCTGAACTGTCTGGTCTAACATACATATCGCTGTTCAGAGTTTGCTTTTGGAATGCGCCGAAACCTCCTTGGCGATGAGTTTCGCTCGCCTCATCATAAATTCGTGGGCATCGTGATCGTCGATAACCATGGCCAGTGGTCCCTTCACTTCTGACAGTGCTTGGGAAGCAAGATTGGAAAAATGCCAGTCCCTTCCCAGAACATGCCAGAACCTAGCATAATCACCCTCCGGGATGTGCGGATCCGATATGTACTGAAAGGCATTTCGCGCCATGTCAGGGGGTAGATGAGGGCGGATGCTATCGTGCAGCTGTGCCAGTGACCGCGGGACGTAGGACTGGGAACATGCGTGAACGACGCCAGTAGTTCTCCGCATGATGTGCAGAAGGATCAGGTTCGCGACAAGATCCACCGGGATCTCGTCAAGGATATTCGAACCCGATGTGTGCTGCGGCGACACATGAAAGACACCAGAGTCCGGGGCCGTCATGTATGCTCGGATATAGGTGGAAAGCGGGCACGAACTCCGACGATGGTAATATGGGTACGGTTGGGAGATGGCTGGGGCGATATACGTGGGGCGCACGATAAGCAGAGGTAGAGCTGGGTTCCGAGATATCAGCAGCCGCTCCGTGAGGTGCTTGGAAAACGTGTATGGCGGAAAGTTGGGCAGGCTGGCGGTGGAACCTCGAGCCAAAATGTCGGAAAGTTGGACCTCCGCATCACCGAGGTCGTATATTTTCTCGTGCACAACACCGTCCGGAAGGAAAACGTTGGCGTATGCGGTGGATATATAGACGAAAGTGGGGAGATTCCTGAATGTTGCCGCGAGCTGTGCAAGCTGAAGGGTTGGAAGGCAGTTGTCGGCAACAGCACGCTTCGCCGAAGCCTTCAAACTAATGTTTGCCGCAGCGTGAATGATGACGGTAACATTATCGACCATCTCGGAGAGCACCGCAGAATCGATACCAAAATCCTGCACGGTGACATCGCCGACGACGAACTGGATCCTCCCAGTGGCCAGCATGAGCTCGATTTGGTCCGGCATGGTCTCGGCCAATAGAGTTCGCGCTCTCGCCACGGATCCACGAACAAGGACATAAACCTTGTGCGTATCAACATGCAATGCGAGCTTGAAAAGCAGACAACCGCCGAGTATTCCGGTTCCTCCAGTGAGGAATATGGTTTGGCGTCGGAAGAACTCGGAAGGATCAGTTTGCATGATGCTGCGACAAACGAGCTGAAGTTAGAATGCGAAACACGTTTCAGTAGATATGACTTGCTGGCGAGGAAATTTTTTGAAGGAGTACTTGTGCGTACAGAAGAAAAGACGAACACGAAGGAAACCGGCAAAGGCTTGCCCGCATCCGCACAAATAATCTCGTTCATGACAGGGTTCCCAAATTGGGATGTCATGACGGATCGTTGGCCGAGACTACCGTGCCTCTTCGGTTCATTGGCGAGCGTTTGGAATGAACGTTGGCGTGATCTATGTTACCCTGACCAGGTGTTAATAAATTCACTTTGAAAAGAAACGAGTGGGACATACAAAATCAGGGGAAATGGATGAGGGTGGAGCTGATTCAATTCAGGCTGAAGGTCGATCAGTCTGCCGGAAAACCGGAAGGAAAGTCGCAGTTTGGGACTTGAAAGGTTCCGAACTCCCCCAAATTAAATAAATGCGACAGCAGTTCCATTCGTCAGAAGCGAGTATGACTTTGACGGGATACAGCGTACATGAGATAGGGTGACAGGGACATTCGTCATACCTCTATTCGGTAGCCTCACTGGACTGGTCCACATTCTCCTTCATCGGCGTCCTATTCTGCCTTAGTCTGCCGGCGCGGAAGATCCAGAGGGCATCTCTCGCTCTCACCTCTAGAGGACAAGCCAGAAATTGCGGGTCAGCGTCGATGTCGAACCGTAAGCCTGCTCAACGCGAGGGAAGGGCGCTTTCGAACTTGCAGGCTCCGATTAGGGCGCGGATGAGGTAACAGGCTGGACTTGGGTGGAATGGCCAGTGGCACGGAAACCTCTAAGACTGCTTCGCGGTGAGAAGACTCACATTGTCTCTGCGGCCGAGCGCAATGGCGTCGGTATCAGAGGAGCAGGAAACAGAGACAGCAGCGGAGAGCAAGCGCGGCCAATTGGTGATTGCATAGAAAATCAACCGGCGCAGAAACGGAATTCGGACCGAGGTTGTCCTTCACAGTCGTAAAGGATGCGGACGTCCTATGAAAGTGGCCGCGCGGCGCGAATGGACTGATAAATGATACGATTCAGAGATGTGGCACCTCGAATTTGCTCCTGTTACGGTTGATTGTTTGAGTGCAAATTATACATGCGAGGAGAAGAATGTCTGGGGCGGCCGTTTGCGAGGCCCGAAGGGATACTACAAAATCCGAGAATTATCCCACAAAGCACGCAGCGCGGTAGCAACGGAGCTGTCCTTGGCATCGATGTCGTATGCCCATGGTTCGGGTGCACGCCCGTAGCGAGAGTACGCCATTAGCCCCCCTTCTGTGGGCTTCAATACCTGCTTTTCGGCCCCCTTCCCGGTGCTGGACACAGGATCGATGATTCTGGTGATGCGTATGTGGACCACTCGCCGGCCGCGGTGCTCGGCGCTGGTCGAGGGCTCAAAACGGGCCAATCCAGAGCCTAAGAAATAAAGTAAATGAGCAATTCCGGGAGGATTGGCGAGAGGTTGCACCAGTCCATGGGAACTGCCTTCGATCTGCTCCTGCTCGAAACCCAGGATCGAATACGAAACTGTGGAGTGTTTCGCCAACAGCAGTGAGTTTGGTATCGCCAGAAAATTTGACAAGGAACTCTTGGTTAAGGCGAAACAAAATCGTTTCAGAATAAATCCTTCCTCGGTCACTGAAGACCTTGAGACACTGTAAGAGTTGTGCCACTGTCGCTAGATTCTCCTCCAACAGTTGGTCACAGAACCTAGAATATCTTGTCCGGCATGCAACCTGAGGTAGAATAATCTGCCAAGGAAGTCCAGATGGTAAGAGGAGGTCGTGTCCGGCATGGAAGGCAGACAGTGTATTTTGTGAGGTAACACGAAAACGGATGCTGCCTTCCAGTGTTGCAGCGTCCCGAGCCCGTTGGTAGTGCAGAAATCCAATGGATTCGGGCGGGAACGGCATATATGCATTCCTTGCATGATATCGAATGCTACCTCGGGCCACTCGAAAGCTGGTTCGTGGTGACTGTGGTGACTTTGGAAAGCACACCACAGCACTTTTCAGTCCCGAAAGATTGAGGTAGTCACTGGGGATAAGTAATGCTGGATTCAATGTAGAAATTAGATGTCCGCCGAGTCTGCCCAGCCTTAATACGCTTGCCACTGCTTCTAGAAGGTAAAAGGCATACCCGGTGCCGCCGTCCTCCGTGGTTTGAAGGGAGAAGCGGCGAGTGGTCCAGCGAGACATGGTTTTTGCTCCCGAAAAGCCTCGGGTTGCAGATGTGAACCGCAACGCCATGTCGTTGGCGTTGGCAAAACGAGATAATGATGTTGTGTCGCGTTTGCATGGAAAGCAAGAGCACCACGCTGATTAGCGAGATTGCCGACAGCGTGATGGCAGATGGCCGTGCTTGCCGAGGACCAGGCCCTCGGAGTGCGCCTAGAACGGAAGTGGATATCGTTTTGTTATGATTCCTTCTAGTTTCAATTATACACCAGTGAATAATTCAATTGGTTCCATAGTTTAGCCCAAATTCATCTTGAATGAATGCAGAAAAGCTCAACATACACCGCCAAATGGGCGAAACGTAGCCTACAGCTGGCACGGTCACGCGAGGGTCATCTGTGATACGACGTGGTTACAGCTGGTTTCGCGGTGGCCGCCAGCTGCATGTTCCAGGTTGCGCCACAGCTGTCATCCACCTGGGCTGTCAGATACTGACCACATCCTTCAACACTATGGGTTCCACGTGTAACAATTATTATATTATATTCGGCGCGTCCATCTCCTAATCCAAATACTCGCTGTCCGAACTGTTCATTATGTCCCCGAGTTCTGAGTCATCCGATGACTCTGTGTCGACGTCCTCCTCGCTTTCAGGCGGTGTTGCTAAGGCTTTTTTGGTTCGGGTAATTTGGCGCCTGCTTCTGTTCGCCGCGATAGACCCGACTGGAGCTGCTCTCGTGCGTCCACTTGTGTTCTTCTTCCTCTTCTTCTTCGGTCTCTCCTGCTCTTCATTGCTGTCCTCCTCCGAATGTTTCCGTTTCTCCGCCGCCTCTTTCCTCTTTGTGGCCCGTGTGGATTGCATTTCCCGCAGCTGTGCTGCGAGCTCGTCGTGTTTCTTTCGCCGATCAGGAAAGAGGGGAATGGGAATAAGCAGATCACGGGGAAGGGTCGCCCGAAGAAGATGGGCATTATGGAATGCTTGAGAATTAATGAAAAATCGGTCGAGAGGTTTGTGAACAACGAAGTTTTCGATTTGATCGGACTCGATGCGCTCCTGCATTCGTAATCGTACTCCACTGGTATCGCATTCAGCAGATTCACAATCATGCTGCACATTGAATTTGAACTTGATGTTCTGCCAACAATGGATCCCAAATCAGCACATATCCAAATTCTCGACAAAAAGTGTAGTATACCTTACTAGGCACAATAGAAAATGTTTCTTCTGAGTCTCGGCGCACTAGAACAGGGACACCGTATATCTCATCACGATCTGACAGAACTTGAAACACCTCCAATACTACCAAGACCACACCGTTGCCGTCAACTAGGATATCGGTGATTCGTCCAGGTATCATGGAGTTCTGGCAACATAATTAGGTCAGCTAAGTCATACAGTTGATTTTAATGGTCTACCTGGGCAGTCGGAGACAGTGAAAATACCCACGAACCGACAAAACACTCCTCGAGTGATTCACTGATGACATATTGGCATTTTGTCCACTTCGAATCCGCAGGATACATTCCGTAGTTCACTGCGCAAGCCGCAGTGGTTGTCCGGAGAACGTGAGTGGCTCTCTCCTTTTGACCCTGCTTTAAACTAACAAGTTTGATATCGCCTGGTCAAAATGATCAACAGGAGGACTCCAGAAAATTAATTGCGTACCATGTTTAGCTGGTTTGGGATCAGTCCAGCCAAGTAATTTCTGAAGAACAGGATGCTCTTCCAAAAAAAACCTGACATCATTCCCTGCCCGTCGCCATTTCTCATCTCCAGCCGAATACCACCAGCCACCTGTGAGACGGTGCTTCAGCCCTTCCTGGTCTGCTAATTGTCGAGCGATATCTCGACTTGGTGCAAGGTGATTGGATAGGATGGAACAATGTCGAAAGACAGCGTTGAAAGATTCGAAGATCTCCGTAATAACTCCTATTAGAGGGCCGAACTCGACCACGTCCTCGTCTGCATGTACCAACAAATGATACTTGACTTTGGAAAGAATTTTGGAAGGATCTATTGTCCCGAAGATGTCCAGCACATTTGCAACAGCAGCTTTGAGATCCTGTTCCAAAGGTAAGTGATTTGCCAGGGCCGAGTCAAAACCATAAAGTACCCGATATTCAGTGAGATTGCGTATTTCAGGGAACCAAAGCAGTGCAGCAAGCTCGCCAGTAGCTCTCCAGGCCTTGAATTGATCCTCTGTGACCAGGTCTCGAACGTGAAAGATGTTTGTCTGGGCGATCATCTTGAATTGACGGCCAATCAAGGAACCAGCATACTGCATAATGTAGTTGGCCCGAATCGCATGGACCGACAGCCCATCGGTGTCGGTGGACTGGAGGCGCAATGCATATGTCTGCTTCTGCTCAGAAGACCAGGACGTGTGCGAGACATGCCAGATGTATTTGACCACACCAAGCAAAATTGTATGCAAAAGTTCGATTGGTGTATCTTTCGCAGGATCAAAACCTAGAACAGAGTAAGTAGCTGGTGTAGGTGTACTCCACAACGAAAATACTCGCCCTTCAAAGTCAAGAATGGACCGTATATGGTGTTCTCGTTATCAACTGTCCATTGAACCAGCTCAGATTCAATTTCATCCACTGGACGATTCGGTTCTTCCTTCTTTAGCTCCTTGAAGCGCGAGAGTAACTGGTCGATGTAGAATTGTGTATACGTATCTTTGACTCCAGTTTCGGTTTGCAAGTCTTTGACATGTTTGATAACTCCCGAACATGCCAGTTTGACCTGTTTCTTGAGTTCTTCGAGAATGAACTCCTTTGTACGTGGTTCGCCAGGCTGGAGGGGCTCGTTGTGTAATCCAGTACCATATATTCAATACTTACCTCGAACAAGGCATGATATCCCTCATCGGTAGCCTTCTCTTTTTGCGTTCCGCCAACTCGGCATTTGCGACAAAGGCAGTTTCCCTTTCCACCAATATGCGCAGATATCTCACTTTGCATAGGATTATCGGATGGACCGGCGTTAACATAAATAGAGAAGCAGGCAATTTCGCCTGAGTCATCTTGAACTTCAACCGGATTGATGTGGGTCTCCCTGAACTTTGTTAGTTGAAATCAATGAGAAAATTGAAATATTCACTGGACGGCCTGCTTGAATTCATAAAACTGCTCTGAGGCGCTTGCATTCGGGGATGTTGACACAAAATGCACGTGGAATTCTTGTTGGAGGAGCTTCCTAGGAATATTACGATGTGTCATGTACGCATTCCAATGTTTATTCCATGACTTGGACCGATTGCCCGACAGGTCATCGCTGAAATAATCAACGAAACTGGTGTACAACGGACGTCCAGCAGCGATTAGGCACTTTGGATTAGGCATCCGCGCAGGGTAACCTGCTTCGACAGTTGAGGCTAGGAAGGCATTTATTTGAAATCATAACACTGAAAAGGAAACATACCTCCCCATTTCGGAATTTTGAGTGCATGCTCAAGATCGTAGTAGTTATCTGCTAAATTATCACCACAGATAAAAACCGTTGTTTGATCCGCAATTGTTGCCTTGCCCTAGTGAATGTTGCGGTCAACAAATTATTTGAGACAAGGCTGTCAAACCTGTTCATCAAGTGTGACACAGAAGGCATCAGCCCAAACCTTGCACCTAAAGGTGACCCAGCGGATTGGAATGACAAAATTTCCGTTTTTGAGGCGGGCTACTTCGTTGACATAATAGTGAGTAACCCCAACCGCGTACATTGGGCTCAAGATATCGAGATCCATATTTTTGCGCCATTTTTGTGCATGCCAGATCTCACGAATAATTCCGTCCTCTGGAATTTCGGGATACAATTGGATCAGCTTGCGCGTTGTTGGGTTTGCCCAGTCCTTAGATAGGGAGTGTACCAGTCAGTTTCAATGAATCACCTGTGAAATCAAGATACCTTCGCAATGATTGCTCGAGGGTCATTCATGTAAAAAACATTTCCCTGCGCGGACTTACAGGGAATGCTTGGGATTCCACATTGACTACGGAGTTCTTTCTGAACTTGTCGGAGAAGATCAAACAAAGGGACATCTTTGCATTCAGCTTCCTTGAGCACCCAAAGGAATACCCGCATCAGTGAGCTCGAAATTCGAAGTCTCGGAAGATTGTCCAAGGTGTCAAGAAGGAACATCTATTGCAACATTAGAATTTATCCATGGGTACTAGTAGACTGAAAAGCTTACCATCTTGGATGGATATGGAAACCATTTTTCCGAGGCCGCACCCGCGGTATTTTGTCCGGGATTTTGAAGTTCACTGGGTTCCGGCTCTCGGAGCTCTGAGATTTGGGGTGAGAAAATAATAATATATGTATTGAATGAGTGAACATAGCAAAGGCGCATTGGAACGCGACGAGAACGAGCGCGTTTCAATTCTTCGAAGACACGCTTCGCTGCCACCCGATTTGGCAACCCAGCCATCAAAAGAAACATGTGATCGAAACCGAACCACATCCCACATCTCCTCATCCTCGTTCTTTGCATCCTCCAAACCTCCGATGCGCTGTGGTTCTCAAAATCTACGAGTTCTCGGAGGTCTCGATGCCCGGCCAAGAAGAAATTTGGGTGCGCAAATAAAAGCCACGACAGGACACAAGTGTCTGAAGGCAGAACTCACCGGCATTGCACAAGATTTCAGTGAGAAGGTCGTCATCATCATCCTCCTCGGTTTCCCCCTCTATAGCATCTTCTCCGAAGCCCAGCTGTCTCGCCGTTGCATCCGGATTCCATAGACCAAAGATCTCTGCTTCTTCACGCAACTGGCGATGCCGCTTTTCTGGATCCTCAATGTCATCCCCAGCGCTGAATTCGGCGCCATTAATTCTGTAGTCCTCCCACATCTCAGCCTCCGCTCCCCCCATCACCCGTGAAGATGATGCAACTGGCCCGTCGAAATGTTGTGTCGCAAAATGAATCTCGCGAAGCTCGTCTGTGGCAGAAGGAGCCTCTCTTTCCCTCTCCTGTCTTTTTAATCTTTCCTCGCTCTCCTTTGCCTTCAGGCTTGATAACTTGAGGGCCTGCAAGTGAGACGATGTCTGTAAATGGTTGGCTACACTCCGGAAGGCTATCCAGGGACGTCGCTCTTCCGCAATTCCCGCGGTGCACACAATGCATTGCACTTGGGAAGGGTCTGTCTCGTTTCGTCTGAAATCTTCAAGCCAACATATATATCAAGCACCCTTCGCGCTACAATCACTGGACGTACTAGGATCAAGCGCTTTTCCACTCCCTTTCGGCGGCATGGGTCAAGGTGGAAAATGCAGTGTTTCTGGGTCTCCATCGGTTCCCAGACAGCAAGAACCGATGTCAATTTAAGTCTATTTGACTTCGCCTCCCGTGCCCTGGAAATAATCGCACCCGGCCTTCCAAAATAGGAACCACAAAGACGTATAAGTGCAAGTAGACGGCGATTTTCTCTCTCACCTCATCTCTCTCCCTGGCAATGTCTTCTCGCGCAACTACCCCTTCCAATGACGACGACATGCGCGCTATCATGGCGGCTATGGACCAGGAGTCCCCTACTGCCTCTGCCCCCAACGCTTCCAAGCGCACACGCAGCACGCTGGATGGCACCGATGACTCAGACGACGAGCGTGGTGTCAGTGGAAGCACTGCTCTGGTTTTAACTAACCAAAATATCACGGCGGCCACCAAACTCTACGGCGACAAGAAACGGCTTCGCGGTGATCAGATCACCGAGCTCGAAGTGTTCGTCAACGTATGTCCCATTCACTTGTCCACTTTTTTTTTTACATCATGTGCCTCAGGATCCTCCGTCGCTCCGTGAAGCCAAGATGTTCGCTAATCTATTTGTCATTGGGAACGAGCTCGGAAAACTTGTCAAAGCTCAGGCAGGATATCAGCCGTCCCCTGAGCTTATTGTACGTTTCTTATTTGTATTCCCTTGATCTCGCTGACATCCTTCGTGCGTAGATCAATATTACCAAGTACGCTCCAGCCGTTCTTTTGTCGAGCAAGATTACCTGTTACAAGGGTGATGCTGCCACGTATATCCTCCTTGTATGCTCTCTCCCTTATCCTGGTCCACTGACTCATGTCTTTGACAGGCTCTCACCAAGAAGTTTCGTTTCGACATCCCTCCCGGGTTAGAAAATATTCCGGCAGACTGGGCAAAGGTCACTGGTGTTGCTCAATACGCACTCACCCAGAGACGTGGCAAGATTAAAAAGCAGGTGTGGCGCATTCACCGATGCCTTTTAGCTGGCTGACTTCGTACAGCTTCGCGCCAGTCTGAACCCCGACGAGAAAGGTGTTTACGGGCCGGACGCAGAGCACCAGAATATCTATGACCTCGCTCAGGTCATTGTCAAAGATACACAATGCGCTGTCAACGTTGTTCTCTGTGCGCGCATTGCTCTGATGGTACAGTCCCATTTTGTTTTGTTTTCTTCAACTCTAATTTCGGTCCAGCGCCAGGTCTATCTTGTGTGCCCTGGCAAAAAAACATGGGACAAACTCGATGAACACCTGGCAGAGATCCGCGCCAACGCCAAGGGTGACGCCAAGAAAATAACGCGGTACGTTTCTGATGTGCTTGCTTTTGTTGTGTATATTCTCTAACATTTCCATGTGTTTAGGGCTTTTCGCCATGTCTTGACCCAAGACCAGGACAAGCATGGTGCGAAGAACTATGTGCTCGACGAGAACCCCATCGACGACTTCCAGCAGCAAGTCGATGATCTCATTGACGTTAACGCCATCGACGCAGCTACCTCTACCTAAATACTCTAAATAATGTATTGTACACACACGAATGACAAGAGATTTCAATTCCATAACCGCGCGATGACCCACGACTGACAGATGTGCAGCCAAAGCTGCATGCCATTCTGCGTCAACTGCTGGCTGCCAGCTGGAGCTGGTGGCACTGTGGGGCCATAGGATAATGGTACTGGCAGCCACATTGGCTGCACCTGGCCACCATTTGTTCGCAACATCTACCGCACATGTCGCCGACATCTGGTGACCACATGTGGTCCCAGTGCCGGTGTAAATTTAAAACCACAGACAACTTTAGCTACCACTCATCGACTTCGTCCGGCCCGGTACTCTTCTAGTCTCTCGTAGACAGACACTTTATATTAGCGCTCGTACCTCGCTATATAAAGTCTGTGATTACGCGCGGGGGTCTGATCGGGGTGGTCTCTTATTACCTAATTCGGAGCTTGCCGGATCACGTGCAGCTCGCGTCTTCAGGCGCGTCCGCTCCCCTGGACGCGCGCCGCCTCCCAGACAGCCACTCTGACGTGGAAAGAGTGATTATTTAGTCCGTATAAGCTACTGATGCTCTCAAGTTTGACACTTGGCCCTCCATAATCTTTTGAGGGAGGCCCAAATCCAAGTACTTGGTTTTAAAGGCGCCGGTGCCAACTCCAAAGCTGTGGAGAAGGGTGAATCTGGCTCTATTATCAAATCTTCGATTGGTGTGCCCCAAGATTAACTCAACCATGCCGGTGAGAATAACTTGAATAGTTGCAGCAAATAAAAACTTGCTTCCTTCTATTAGTTTAAGCGGTGGGACTTCCATTGAAGGCAGTCGGCGAAACGTCCGAACGCCAGAATAACCTCTCTGATTCGACGCACTCCAATTGCTTGTCCATCCGACAGTATCATTTCTCCGTCAGTTGCAATGCCGGTCGAGTTCACAAAGTCATTATATACTTGATTCAATATTCAATGATGTGCGTGCTTCCCAAGTACGTAGAGCGGCAGTCCCAGAATATCAAAATCCACCCCGCAATTCCTGTGCTCCCTCGCCTCTGCTTTGCTTCCCATGGTTTGTCGGATTCCAAGGGCGCATTCAGTCCATGAGCAGGCCCATGAAGGCGAGAATCTCGCCCCTCGTTTGTTCGCCAGCCGCGGAGCCTGTGGGATTACGACTATGCGCCAGGAACGAAGTGAGGAGCGGCCGCGGGCGGTTGCGAATTGGGGAGGGCGGCGGTGAGCTGCCGCGAGTCAGAGGGGCCAGTGTGAGCGTTGAAGGCGAGCGCAAACAGGTGGCAGAGCGGGAAGAGTGTGCAAGGTGGTCGCATTCTCATGCTGGCATCGACATGCGTGAGCCGTGAGCACTGCGCAGATACCCCTTGGTGCCTGCTGTTACGAGCACGGCTTGAGATGCATGTGCTTAGTCGTCTTTAAGGAAAGAGCCACCAGAAGTCGGCGATGAGTTCAACCGCGAGAGTTACGCCAGTGAGTGGGGAAAGTTTGATAGACCATAGAAAGAAAATGTAATGAAAGATTGGGAACACACCAGTGCAAAAGACGTAAGCACGCGAGAATGTAGTGCCCAGATACATTCCCAGGAAACCTTCCTCCTCCATACAGCTGGTTCTGTCTGGTATTTGCAATGGCGGGCTGGTCTTGAAGCATCAGACGACTCTTGAGTCCTGAATTGTGTTGGGCGAGAGTCGACCAGACGGCCTAGGCCGAGTTCATGGGGTTGAAAGCACTCGAGCCTGGGCCTATAGCATCCAATAATGATAATTCGCGTAGAACGCAAAGCCGAATGAGATTTGGTTGCGTGGAGGGCGAGAAAACGCGTCGGCGATGGGAGGAGAAAAGAAGCCTTGTCGAAACACGTGCCCCGGCAAGCTCCGAATTACATAATAAGCGCGCGCCCCAATCAGACCCCCGCGGCAAACAATAGACTAGTACTCTTCATCGGAGAAGCAAGCAAATCTAGGGCTCCGACCCGTCCGTTTTACGGAAACGGCCGTCGAGGAACAGCCGTTTTTTGGGAGCGGACGGGCCTATCCGTCCGTATAAGGTGTCTTCAGCGGTCCTCTACGGACGGAATCCGTTTACGGACGGGCACACGGCCGTTTCGACGGGTTTATCTGGGAATCATCACTGTTTTCTACTTGAGGTTCATTGTCATTCAACATCTCATCCAGGCAGGCACATTGTTGTGAATCTAGGACAAATTTGTGACTGGGAAACATTCACTGCGTTGAACCGCCTCCTAAACCGGGCCAATTCTAGGCCCTCCGAGCCGAAGGCTATGCGCGTCGATCTCCATGGAGACGCATCTAGACGTCTCCACTCGGCTAGTTCCGGTTGCCGCGACACGGGCGGAGTTGAGGCCCGCTTACCTCCGCGACGACGCTCGAGACTTGCAAAGTCTAGGAGGTCCGACACGCCTCGCCATCGTCATGCTAGCTCGCCGTGCCATCCTCAGCTACTAGCCCATTGTAGCTCCCCTCACTTTATTCTTTCTAGGTCAGAGAATGATTACCGCCGCCAATTGGCAACCAGGGATCACTTATCCCAGGTGGGCGCAACAACAAGAAATTCCCGACAGACAGCGAATGAGAAGGACGGGATATGCTGATTCAGTTCATACATGTTGGACAGATATATATACTTGATGTGATCTAGACTTGATGAGGCTGCGACGAAAACAGCGAAAGTGTCAGCTCTCTCACACCACGCAGGAATCCTGGCTTCACCGTACCAACCAGGGCCTTTGTTTAATGCCATTACTCACCAGTTCAAGGGAATCTGAAGGATGAAAACAGGTGCGAAGGATGAAAGCATGCGTATGCATACATATCAATTGACTGGGTATAGCAAGATACATGATATGGATGAGGATCAAGCCGCGGTCTTCCTGACACGCTATATTGCCGTCGTGTTCTTTGTGTGGATGGATTGATTATTGGCGCAAAGACCAAAAAACGAAGACGCACCTGAAGCCATTCTTGAACCCCCAGCGGATATATAGTTTCACGTAGTGCATCCTGCCAGCACTAGCTGTTCTCTGGCGCTTGATCTCTCCAACAACTCATACGAGTGGGGTTTAGCTGCCGGATACCCGCATTGCGCGCATGCTCGGAATCAAGGTCAAATTGACCAATGAGGACTCGGTGGTGGTGCTTGGTGAGAGAAGAGATGGCAGCCAAAGTCGGTAGAGGCCATTTGATGCAGCGTTGGGCGCCAGGGCCTCCACACAGGAATGGCAGACGCTCAAGACGACGGTTTCTGTCGAGCCGCGGCGAGGCGCCGCCGTGGGCCTAGATCAGCACGTGTCTAGGCGCCTAGACTCGGCTACGCGCCGATCAGTGGCTATGCCTTGGCTTGACGGCTCGACAGCGCCAAGTCTAGCGGACCCTTCAACGCAGTGATTATTCATGCCGCCCATATAATGAAATCTGCCTCACGTCTATGAAGCCATTCATCAAGAGGCTCCAAATGGCCGTCTACTCCCCAATCTCCGCGAATTTGCATGGACCCACTCTGACAAAGGCCTGCTCCCTTTTATGGATCTCTTTCTGGGACCGCAAATCACCACGTTTGCTATTGGACCGGTCCAGGGAAACGCACACTATTCTGTGCTTGCAAATTTAGCCCACACATATCCCGACCTCATGGGAGTCTACATTGCTCACCTCGATCCTGACCTCAATACCGAGGACGAGATCGACGAGGACGAGATCGACGAGGAAGCCTTCAATGAGGAAGGTGACGGTAACCAAGCCAAAGAGGTTCCAATGCCCACCCCCACCGATGACGATCTTTCCAGATTCGTGTGTAAACGGCTTCACTCGAGATTTTCAAGTTGGATTGCGCGGACACCGGGGACTCCAGCCCAAGGTTTGTCCACCCCGGGCACTTCCTCACATCCCTCACATGCTTCGGCAAGCTCGCCATCGTATCTATCATGATCTTCAGCGGGTATGACCTCGACGATGAGGTGGTGTCTGACCTGGCCCGCGCCTGGCCACATCTCCAGGAGCTTCGACTCCAAACGAGCGGTTATAACCATCGGCCGCGTAACACCCTGCTCAGCCTTCAGGTCCTCGCGCAGCACTGCCCCCGCTTGCACGCCCTCGAAATGACTTTTGACGCCACGACTGTACCACCGCGGGCGAGTACTTCCCAGGCGCGAATTCTCCACGACAGCTTGGTTGTTTTGGTCCCCAGCTACTCCCACATTTCCGACGCGTTCCCGGTCGCCCGGTTTCTTTCCGGTATATTCACCAACCTGACGGAGGTGAAGCAAGTCTGGGGCGAAAATCGTCAGCTTTGGGATGAGGTTTCAGTGTTCGTTGCGGAGCTTCACGAGATTCGCAAGGAAGAGGTGGTGCGTGGACAATGTTTGGCGGCGCAAACATCGGCGAGGTAGCTATCATTCAACGCATTGCATCTCTGGTTCTCACAACCTTCTCTAGTGTAGCAACGGCCGTAAAGTCATAGCTGAATGCTATCCACACGCTGCCAATATCTGCAATTTCCTTGGGTGACATTGATACAAAATTGAATATGCGTATATCACCAACTGGGAGGGCCGATCGGCTGGTCGTAAGTGATACAGTTGTGTTCATGAGGACATTTCTTCCTTTTTTCGGACGCCGCTTCAGCTAAGAATTTTTGAATCTCTGCAATTGAGCATCGTGGTAGTATTTCTTGGCGGAGACAAGGTACAAGTCATACAAGGTATACGGAAACAGTCTCTGAACGGAAATATACCAAACCCCGTCCAATGTTCCATCTCCCCTTCCGCGCTCATTCCTGCCTCGTGCCCACCCGCTCACCACCTGTCCCATACTCCATCTGCGATGACTTGAAACCGAGCCCTCGCTGCCGCTGCACCGACGAATGCACGCCTGGCGCGGACTCGACCGCACAATTGCGAAGGCGAAGGAACAGTGAGCCACTGTTTGGCGAAAGTCGGTGTCACGGCCTCTACGAGACTCTTCGCAGAGCGCACCGGGTTTGTAGGGGAAAATAAGACTGTCGCAGTCGGGGAGCTTCGGAGCGATCCTCAAGCACTGATCAAGGCACGCGCTCGGAAGCTACTGAAAAAGCATTCACGCAGCTTGCCCCAGCTGCCATAAGTGTCGCGCTTTTCGAGGTTTATTAGCTTCCAGTACTGGCCCATTACTTATCGGTGGAAGGCAGTCGGGGTCGTGGTGGGGAAGCAAGAGAGGAGCACATTGGGGGCACAAATTCAAATTTATCGCTGATGCGTTGTTCTCTTTCAAATAACTTGAATTAAATTCAGGCCGGTTTTTGCACAGTAATGGAATCCCGCAGAATTCTGGATTGAGACGAAACAATGTGGTTTCAGGACGGATAGTTCCTCGTTCGCCGAAGATCTCAAGACACTGTGAGAGTTGCTCTGCTGCGACGAGATGCTCTTCCAACAGCTGATCGCGGATCCACCAACCGGGGTAGAAGAATTTAATACCAGGTCATGAGTCATGACCATCATAGAAAGATGATGGCGCACTCCATGAGGAAAAGCGAAAACAGACGCCGCCTTCCAGTGGTCGAGTATCTCGATATCGGTGGTAGTGTAGAAATCTAATACAATTGGTCGGGAAGGGAAAAATTTTGGAATATTGGGAAGGAGTCTTGTATCGCTCATACGAAATCGAGACTTATGGGTTGTTGCCGGGCCGTGACGTCGGAAAGCAAATGTTCATTGTTTTTCGTCGAGATAGATCAAGGCAGGCACCCGGGACGAAGAACGCTGGATTCAACGTGGGAATTGGATATAGGGGAAGGCCACCAGGAGCGGATCGCTTGGGCGGCCGAGATGATCTCGATAATGGACCGAATTTTTGACAGTAAACACTGCACCCGGCACCTGAGTCTGAACGGAGCAGCAAAGAGTGTGAATTTAGTAAAGGATACGTGAATATGAAGATTCCGGTGGTGCTGGTACGAAGGGGAACACCATGGGACGAGTGAGTCTTAGTGGAAGTTCGCCAGACGCGGTATTGTGTCAGATCTAGCAGCAAGGGCGATCGGGTTGATTCGGACTTTGGCCGGCCATATCGGACGCCTTTATTTTCAACTTCAAATGGATCCTTTGCCTAGCGACTGCCCAGTGCCATGTACTCATGATCACTGTTTGGGAAAGCGATCCGAACTTGAGTTGCTCGTTGTGAGTAGCCTCCACCGTGCTCGTCGTGGGTGGCCTCTGAAAATATTTACTATAGAGCAAGATTTGTGAAAGATGTTCGCCGACACTCCAGACGATGGCGCTAACCATAACCCACGATACCGTCCGCCGAGAAGAAGACAAATAGACAAATATTTTGAGTTGGGTGCTGATACACGACGCACTACGCTACATTGCTTTCTCTTCTTTTTTTCGGTCCCGTGGCACGCACCGGTCATTTCATCTTGAGCACGAACAACCCCCTCTCGAGTGTGTTGACGAGGAGATACCCGCTCTCAAAGTACGGGTACGTCGACCACACGCCACCGAAGACGGCTTCGCCGCCCTTGGCGTCGTCTTCAGGGTGAACTGCACAAAAAGAAGGGAAATATGTGTGAACATCCGAAGGTCACGAAGGGAGAATGAAGACGAACCATCGAAGAACGCTGCCTCAAAGAAGCCTCCACCGGTGGGGTCCTCGGCTACGCTCGAAATGTCGACGACGCGGAGGCCGCTCTTATAGTTGCTCAGATAAACCAGGCCGTTCTGGGATCCGCCATCTCAGAAGACGATTACACTAGAAGGGAGAGGCACGCACGTGAACGTAGAGGTTGTGGTCAATGGCGCGCACGGGGGAATTGTAATGGCCGGTGAGCACCGGACGGGAGAGGTCTTTGATATCCCAGATGAAGGTGACGGTCTTCTGATCAATTGCCCAGCCTAAGTGCCGGTTCATCAGGGTATTGATGAAGCATGAATTGTGCTTGAAAAAAACCAACCTCGCGAGTATATCTCGTCCAGTTCATCGTTCATGAGGAGATACGACTGGTCCTTCTCGTCCACGACCCACCCCTGGTGCGAGTAGGTGACACCATGGTAGAACGTCGCAGAAATAATGGACGGGTCGGTCGGATCAGTGATGTTGTAGATGGTAAAGGTATCCTCGTTAAATGAGTAGCATACGTCGGAACCGTTGTACGCGGCATCGGGTCCGTAGTAGGTTAGGCATTGGGCACTGAGTATGGTCAAGAAAGGTCAGATAGACGCGGCAATACGCACTCGTGAACATATCCATCCTCACCCGCACAACCGACGGTCTTGGGGTTCGCGGGATCCGCCACGTCTATGAAAATGAGGCCCGCACCGCAAACACTGTGGAGTTTGTGGGGTCAGTGGAGGGTGGAGGCAGAGAGCATAGGTAGTTCGAAACACACTCTAGACGGGGTAGTGCGCCGACGGCCACAATGAGGTTCTTGTCCGCGTGTGAGACGATGTTGTGCGAGGTCCCAACGGGAAGTCCGTCGTAATGGCCTGTCAGGTCTGTTTCGATGCTGAATTCCCTCGGGCTCCCAACCAATGAGGGGTCCAAGAGCTGAACGAAGTCAAAGATAGATAAGCGATAGGGGGGAGAAAAAATGCTCCGAACGCACTTTAAGCAGATCGAAAACCTGGATGCCGTGGCCGTCCGCCTCGCTGCCGATGTAGGCGTAGTGTCCGATGACTTTGATGTCCCTCCAGATACTCGACTCAGACTGCGTCGGCAAGCGGCCCAAATACGCAATCTGCCCTGCGAAAAGCACCTCCACAAATGCAGTGCCGTCCATCTGACCGACGAGACCAAACTCCCTAGTCACACCATCGCTGGTGTGCGCCCAACCCCAGATATCGTTGCCGACCTTGACCGAGGAGCCCATGTCACCATGCGGCGTGAAAGAGTAGAGATCGAGATTATTGCACATGTACGTGTTGTTCGCCTCAATACCTGCATAACCATCGATGCAGGGCGTATACTCTGCGATCGGGTTGATACCGAGCGTCGGGTCGAATATACCAGTGGCGCGGACCACGTCGGCGCGGATTTCCTCCACAACGGACGTCATGAGGTCCATCATCATCATATGAACCTTCCCCGACGCGTAGTCGGAGACCTGAGCGAACGGGACGTGAACGAAAGGGTGCTCGTCACCTCTCCGAATACCATCCCGCTGAAAGTTGGCGGAGACGACGGAAAGCAGAGCAAACAGGACGCTGGCACGTAGCTTCATCGCGGTCGGGAAGTGACGTGGAAGTTAGTTTCTGTGACAGACCGACATATTATGATGATGCAAGTATATATGTGGAAGTTGTTGCACATGTGGCTTGGTTCCTGGCTGATGGCAAAATCGCATCATCTTCCGCCATCACAGCAATCAATAGAAATTCCCACAGTTCAACCAATGAGGGCAGAATGTAGAACGTATCTCTAGGTTTCCTCAAACGAATGAAATCCCTCACACCGGGTAATGGGAGTCTTATATTTCGACATAGCGCAAACTCATTGGAAGCCTCTGTGCAGTTTATCTTCTGCCCATCACGCCCCCGCTTGTCCCCTCGAGTTGATTCCACATGTCCTTTCATGCAGGGGCTGAACCGGCCATTCGATTTTCCTGTCATGAGTCTAAACGCGATTGTTGGCTCACGAAACGTGTCGGCAGTCGAGTCCAATCGTGTTCTTCTACGATTGAAACTGGATATGGAAAATCTACTACTACTTCCTTACTCAGTCTCCTCTTCGTCTGTTGAAGTGATTGACTTCTCGTTGTATCCGACTGGGATCTTTACCCAGGAGGCATTTCGCCGCAACAACCGCTTCTCCACTATCCATTTGCCATCGGAGGATGTCGCCAATGACATACCTGCCTTCCTCAGATGGCTGGTCGAGGGCTCTTCCACCGCTGCTATCGCATTCCGTTTTACAACATTGTCGGAGGATGTTCCAAAGGATCTCTCTGTTCTACTGCTGCGCCGAATGGAGGGATTCTTCACAGCTGACTTCGGTTTCCGGTATCCAGATAGCCAAAGAATCTGCAAGACTCCCAAAGTATCCAGTTACCTGTGGTCTTTACGTTTGGCAATTGCGGATGAAGCGGAGAAAAATAGACAGGCCGAGACCTGCAATGACCTAATTAGCCTTATGGTTAGACCATTGAACAACACATAAATCAATTTCGAACCCACCGGGAGAACTCAAATCTGGGTATACCGTTCAGCTTAATTGAAACATAGAAATTGCAGTAATTCAGTACCTGTTGAGGCGCTGCAGCTTGAATGTTCTGCGTAGTTGGCACGTTGTTCGGGTGCGCCACTGGAGAGAACCATCAAGGAAATGAGCAGAGGAGTGCACGTATGAGACAAACATACAGGTCCAATAAAACGCCGCAGCATGATTTTCCAACGCATTCTCGAGGTCGTGTAACTTCAAGTTTGCAATGGAAATATTGACGCTATCTCGTGCGTCAAATTGGGTCGCAATTAGGGATGTCCACCAGGACCAGTCTCTTTCGAGCGGTTGAATTGAGATGGCGTCCATCAAATATCCGGAAACTACTGAGTACAGAGAGCAAGGTCGGGCTGAAATTGGATACTTCTCTGTTTGCGTTTGCTCCGTGCATGCCGGAGGCCTGACTGACAGAGGGGAGGAAGACATGGAATAACTAGTGCCGGGATCGGTGCCTCCGGGTACACACAACGCTGAGCTGGAGAGCTCCGTAGTCGGATCAGAGGTTGACAGAGCGTATGCCCACTGTTGTATCACCCCACATGTGTCAGGTGTAATTTTACAAACACAAAATTGCTGATTTACCAAATATGCGGTGTTGGCCTCTGTGGGTTGCATTTCAACATATTTTTCATGTTGTGGGTACAGCAAATATACAAAGCAACGGGACACACCTAGTGTTTGTGACGCCCAGAGCGGTCTTCCACCACTTGTGCGAGGAAAGAAAATATTGGAATCAATACTGGCTTGGCCAGTGGAGGCAACATTCTCTGTCTGGAACCTCACAGGTGAGACGTTCATGGTATGTGTGTTAACAGTAGCGGTTCCCGGCCCACTCTTTTGAACAAAATCGTATAGCATGTTTTCTCGCAGGCCGAGTCCAAAACCACTACGGGTTGGAGCCTCTTGATTCATCAGCATGGTGACTATGGTCGTCGCGGAATTGATCATGTCGACAGATGATGACACCGGTCCAAGGACGCCTGTCTTGGAGTCGTTCCATCTAATGCAATTGTCAGAGGGAAAACACAAAAGGGTGGGCGCACCCACAGCGACGACAATAAAAAAGGGCTACTCAGGGTACTGGTCGATTATGAGGAAACAAATTAGTCCGATAGTAAACACGGGGCTCTTGTTAGCAGACCGTCAAATTACGTAAAAGGGTGGCTGTACCTACGGACATCCTTTCCTTTGTATTGCAATGAATACACACTGCGAATATCTTGGAATATTTATTTGTGTTAATGAGGTAAAATTGAAGAGATCTTCCAGCAAGAATGAAGTGTTTTACTGCCCTAATCCTTCCAGCCAGAATCACCCCAAAAACTGCTTAGATAATACCACACAAACAAAGTCATCTCATATCATTACAACGGCTACACCTCTTGCTTAGTTAAAAGGGAATATTTTGCTCATTGGAAGACCTTCTATGAGCTCAAATATTTGTGGAATTATTGCCCCAGAAGGCGTCCGAGAACAAGACCGCAAAATAGTGATTGGTCCCTTTTACGTAATCTGTCGGTCCGCCAACAAGTGACCCGTGATTACTAACAGACCATATACAGATACATCTTGATCGTCATCTGTATATCGGTTCTGTTACAGAGACTAGAAACAAATGTAGTAACTGGAACGAGCTGGAATATAGAGGGGTTTTATATAATGTGGGTGAACTGTATGGGCTTGTAACGGCGATCACCTTACTCTTCGGAAGTGAAAAAAAGTGTATGGGCCCCGCTCGTGTTCCGCTTCCCAAACGATGGTCACCGTACCCTGTCGATTTCCAAGTTCCCATTATTCACTTTCGCCTGTAAGCTATTTTATACCACGCAGACCATCGAGACAGGCTGTCGATTTCACCCTCATTTTTTTCCATGCCGCACCACAAAGCAGTTTCTCGATCGAGGCTCTCATTGCGGCAGGGCACCACGAACGACAGATCCGTGATCGGCATTTATTATTTAATCTCTATCCTTGACACACCAGAAAGTGAAAAAAATCACCTAAAGTGAATTTGTATATTAATTTTTAAGATTCACGCCTACAGTGAAACTGTTAGTGAAATTTTAACTTTCATATACAATGGCACGTGACCTGAATCTGTTACTGAAATTCAAAATTTCAGACACCGTTTCAAACTATATGAATGTTAAAATTTCAGTTACAATTTCAGTGCAAGAATGAATCTCAAAAATTAACATACAAATTCACTGTAAGTGAAATTATTTCTCTCCCCAAGTATGTCTTGTTCTGGTGTGGTTTGACTGTGGTGGAGGTTTCCTGTGCACAAATGGGAAAATTCACCCACAGTGAATTTGTATATTAATTTTTAAGATTCACTCTTGTACTGAAATTGTAACTGAAATTTTAACATTCATATAGTTTGAAACTGTGTCTGAAACTTTGAATTTCAGTAACAGATTCAGGTCACGTGACATTGTATATGAAAGTTAAAATTTCACTAACAGTTTCACTGTAGGCGTGAATCTTAAAAATTCCTGGGACTGGAACAGTTCTAGGTCTCCGAGTAAAAAATGTTGTCTACATCAATCACCCCCCCGATCGTGGATTACCAATCCGGCGATATCCGCACCACTACTGGCCTCCATCTGCATCAATTGGCCCACTGATTGTGGATCATAAATCCGGTGATATCTGTACAGTATCCAAACCCTCAGCTGCACAGTAAGATGAATACAGTCAACCAGAGGGTCCGCAAGAAACAACCAACCTGGCCCAATGAGAGCTGGTCGACGTTTGCGTTGACCGAGCGAGCTTTGGGCAGAAATCCAAAATCCGAAACTTGAATTTGAAGCTGCGCAATTTGTGATTGCCGACTACTACTACTTATTACCACCAGAGCACGATGACCTGGCCAGTGAATTGCCAGTCCCAGGGATGCCCGGAGGGCTCTCATGAATTAATATACAAATTCACTTTAGGTGATTTTTTTCACTTTCCGGTGTGTGATCAGGTCCACCGCGAATTCGTTTTGATCGCGTGGTTGTGATGGCGGAGTTTCAATTTGGTTAAGTTGCCGCACCAGGCAGAAAAATCAGTTAACCCGAGGTACCTGGTCCATCAGTGAGATTGTGAACGGCGACTCTGAACCAAGTGTGTTCTAGGTCTCACTCCCAATTGCCTATGAAATTTCTGCCCAGATGCTAACAATGCGATGAATTTTGATACAAGTACGAAACAGTCGCTGATAGCTGTAGTAAATGCAATCGACGAAAATGACAAGAAATCTTAGATGCAGGTCGGCAGGTACGTAGTGGTAGGTAGGTTGTATCGATACGAAGAGAAGACGAGCCGGAAAAAATGTACAAGAACAGAACGGAAGTACAGGAACGAATGTACGAAAAAGGAAAAAGAGAATAAGGTAGGAACAAAAGTGGAAAGTAGATTTAAGTGCTCGGAGGCGTAAGGCCGGACCGGCGACAAGATTTTAAAGTACAGAAAAGTAACGAATAAAATGTAGAGGGACAAGATAACGACGTGGAGGAGAGAGGAGGGAGACAGATTGTAGCGAGGGTATTAATAGATGCAGCTAGGTACGTAGGGAGAGAGGTAGGTGAGATGGTAGTACAGTACATTCATTGCGGCCAAAAATACAAGAGAGGGTGTGGGTGTGGGTGCGGGCGGATCTCCGCTGGAGGGATACGTGGGTAGGGTGTGGATGCGGGAACAGTGAATGCGGGGAATGAGGTACGTGGGTGGATATGGACAGCGCGCGCCAGGCGTTTTGAGATCTTCATCGTCTTCATTTCTTCGTCGTCATCCTCCGCTTCTTCATGTTTTTGTCGTCTGCGTCGCACTCCTCCTTCCGGTCATCTAACATCATCTCAATCCCCCCTAACGCCCACCCCAAACCCCGGCGCAGTGGGAGACGCCGGCGCGCTCAGCCTTCTTGCCCGCCGCTGCCCCATCCCAGGCACCGGCGCCCGCAGCGCAATCATCGGCCTTTCCGGGTACGCATTGACGCTCCCCACGCTCCCGCCTCCCCCGCCCCAAGGTTCATCGTCGGCGGCGCCAGCGTCAACGGCGCCAGCCCGCCGCCCAGCCCGACACCCGCCCCACGCGGATCCCGCCTCCGCTTCACCTCCATCGGCCCCAGCGTCTGGCTCGGCAACCGCTTAAACGACGGCCGCCCCCCGCTCCCCGCACTGCTCCCCTCCCCGCCCGACGCGTCCCCGCCGTCCTCGCCCTCTCCCTCACCGCCCTCTCCGTCCCCGCCCTCGCCCGATCCACGGTCCCCGTCTTCCGATACAGACGCCGACCGCGACGCAGACGCAGACGTCGGCGTCCCAGGGAAAGGGCTATTCGGATTCGAGCCCGTATTCGTCGTATGCGGCGCGTACGCGAACCCAAACGCGCCTGCCAGCGAACTCGACACCTCATGCGCCCCGGCGCCGCCGCGCTCCCGGGCGGACGCGACGCCGAATTCGAATATCGGGGGCTGCTGCTGCTGCTGCTGCTGTTGTGGGTGCGCGTGCGCGTGTGCGTGCGAGGGCGAATGCTGCTGCTGCGCGTGCGACGGCGACTGCGATGAAGGCGGGAGGTGCGACGGCGGCGGTAAATGCGGACTCTGCTGTTGCGGCTGCTGTGCCCCCGCCCCGCCGCCACTCGTCACCGGCCTCCGCGCGGGCTTGCGCAGCACGAGCTCGGGGAGCGCCTTCCGCGCCAGCACCGCCGCCTCGTACGACCGCAAGTCGTCCGCGTTGTGCATCGTCCGCGCCTGCGGTGGCGGCGGCAGGTGTTGCTGCTGCTGCTGTTGGTGTGACGGGTGCGCGGGGTGCAGGTGATGCGCCGGATACACCGGCGCCGCGTCCATCTCGCCCTCGGGCGTCTTCACGCTCGGCAGACTCGCCACCCTGTACCTCTTCCCCCCGTTCCCGTTCCCCCCGCCGGGCGCCCCGGTCGGCGTAACCCCGAGCATGTTTCCCGCGCCGGACGCAGACGGCGTCTGCAGCCCCAGCGCGTCCCCGCCCCCCGCGGGGCCCGTGAGCGGCGTGCGCATGTACGCCTTCCAGAACTCCCTTAGCTCCCTCGTCTCCGCCTCGCGCGTCCCGGGCGTCTGCTGCCCCGGCCCGCCCCCGCCCACCCCGCCTAAATGCGACGACTGCGACAGATGCGACGAGTGCCCGCTCGAGCTCGCGCTCGCGGAATGCGGCGGCGGCGAGTACGTCTGGTACGCGAGCGCCTGCGGCGGGACGAGCTGGATGCTCCCGCGCTTCCCCATCCCCCCGTGTCCGTGCGTGTTCGGGTGTTGTTGCTGCTGCTGCTGCTGCGTGTGTGGCATCATCCCCGCCTCGTGTGTATTGAGCGGGAGCGACAGCGGCGCGGGCGTCTTCCCCGCACCCCCCGCGTTGGAGAAGAACGGCACCCCGTCGGGCGCGAGGCCGGCGAGGACGTTCGGGTCGTCGAGGCTCATCAGCCCGAATGCGCTGGAGAACTCGGGCGGGCGCTCGTGCAGGGCATGGCCGTCGTGCAGGGCGTCGAGGCCGGGGTGGTGGTGCCGCAGGTCGTGCAGGCCGTTTGCGGAGGGGAGGTACGGGGCGTAGTCCTAGGAAGGGGAAGGTCCGTCAGTGTCATGTTGTGACAGATTCCAGGCGACAGAGAAAATGGAAGATAGAGAGGCAGAGAAGCAGAGAAGCAAGAGGAAAGAGGCGTATCAGAAAGAGAATCTCTGCGCGACACGACAGGCATACGGGAAGAAAAGACGAAAGAGATTCTTTCTCTGCGTCTTCCATTCCACCTCTATCATGACGGGCGCATCGGAGGAGGAAGAGAATCTATTTCGCTTCCACTTCCAATATGCCCGCCATGCCGTACACGCCCTCTCCCTTCTGCTCTGTCCGTCCTTCCTTGCTCTCCGCCCCCCGAACAAAAAAAAAAACTCTGCCTCCCCAACAAAAAACCGAATAACAACAACAACAAAAATACTCACACTCGCCGACAACCCCGCACTACTCGCCGGCCGACTCCCGCCACTCACACTCCCGCCCACGCTCGCGCTATGCCCCGAATGCTCCGAGTCCGCATAGTCGTACTCCGCATACGAGCCCGGCCCGTTCGGGAACCCCGCAGAGTAGTTGTAGGAGGCGTTGTACGACGCGACGGTGGGCGACGAGGCGGACGTGGAGTGCGAGTGCGACGAGGAGGGGCGGTGCGCGAAGCGGTCTGCATAGCGGCGAATATTAGCGTTTGATCGTAAATCGTAGATCATAATTTAAAAAAAAAAACTCGAAGGGAGAAAGGGAGAGAGAGGGATGTCGGGAGAGATAGGAAGAGAACAAGCAACTCACCAGCATACCGCTCACTAGCATACCGCTCGTTCGCCGAAAACGCCGGCCCACCTCCGCCCCCGCCTCCACCGCCGCCTCCACCGCCATACGCCCCCGCCTGCTGCTGCGCGTACAAAAACGGCGCGCCCTCCCCGCCCATCGAAAGCGAGGGGAACGGCTGCGAGCCAATCCCCGAACTCAGCGTCGGGCCCCCGATCCCGCTGAGCGAGTCGAGCGAGGGCAGGGTCGTGGCGTGCGAGTGCGAGGGGAGGGAGGCCGCGGAGAGGGACGAGGGGTGCCCGGGCCCGACGGGGGCGGTCTGGCGGTGGAATTTGACGAATGTGCAGCGCGTTTTGCGGGCGGTGCATTTTGCTGGAGAAATAAAAATGATATGAGTATGTGAATCAAAAAGAAAATTGTATAAGAGATATGAGATAGGAAAGACGAAATCCCGAGCGAGGGGCGGAGGCAAGGGCATGAAAGAAAACAAAAACCAAAAAGGAAAAAAAATCCAGTCTCATTATCTCCGCAGAGACGTCTCCGCTGGAACAGTACTCGTTCCCGTTGCGCGACGCACCGCCCGCGCCACAAAAGATAGCTCCAAATCTCCTCTCCCAAGAAAAGAATCCACCCAACACCTACATCCCCAGAGCAGAACCCGAGCCGGAGAAAAACCAAAAACCAAAACCAAAAAATCCAGTCTCATCATCTCCGTCCCCGTCTCCAAAATAACCAGGGAAACGAAAAAAAAGAGAGCCGTCGACCCTGGCGCTGGGAACGGCACTCCAATCTCCCAGGAAATGATAAATCCGCCCCACACACACCCGGAGTAAAACCCAAGAAAAGCAACCTCGCAGCGCGAGCCCGAGTGGCAGTGGCAGAAAAATCACCAGACGTGGGCACGAGGCGGGGTACATAGCAGCACGCTAGTGCCAGAAACCCCGATGCGCGCGGCGCCCCAAAATGCCAACAAAACGGAAACATTAAACACGAAAGCGCCGTCGCGGAACGTCAGAACGCAACCCCCCCAAAAAAACCATAGCAAAAACGCCGAAGAGAAATGCCCAGGCCTCCGGTATAAACCAAAACCAGAGCCCAAATCCCAGTGCCCACGTTATAGAAAAACAAAAGGCGCCTCCCTTAAGCCCATCGCGCAAGAGCAAAGAAATTCCGGCGAGGCAGAATTACCACCGCACGCAGAGACAGAGAACGTCTCCACACCCGCACCCGTAGCCGTAGAGGAAGAAGAAAATATAAGGACGGAAAGAAAGAAACACTCACCGCACGGATTACTCCCATCGCACGGCAAGCTGCTCTGCACGCACTGGTCGCACGCCTGCTTGCTGGTGGTCGCGCGCGTCGCGGCGGTCGTGCCCTTTCTGCGGCCGGTGCCCGTGCCGCCGCCTGCCAAGAGCAATAATATATTAATTAGCATCGAGGTGTCAGCGGATTTAAAATGGAGGAGAAGTGTGTAGATGATGGTCAAGGATGGAAAGTGAAGGGTACAGAAGGAGGGAAAGGCAAATCGGAAGAGAGAGAGAGAGAGAGAAAGAAAACGCACCTAATCCCGGGGCAGCGCCCGACGCGGACAGCGCCTTCTCGGCGGCGTGGCATTTGTTGACGTGGCGGGAGAGGAGGTCGGAGCGCGCAAACTGGTCGCCGCAGTGCTGGCATTTGTACGGTCTGTCGCCGGTGTCTGCGCCGAATCGTCAGCGTTCGTGTATGTCCATATACATATCCAAGGTTCCGATAGGCGAAGTGGGGAGGGAGTGGGGATGGAGTGGGGAGGGAACGGAGTGGAATGGAATGGAAGATGGAATGGACGGAACGGAGGGTAGTGGGGCTTCGGCATAACGAAAGGTGGAGTATCCGCCGCCTCCATCCGCAAATCATCCATATCAAATCTTCCGCGGAGTGCAAATTGTGGAGACCCAGCACAAGCGTAAATGGCAGAAGCGAAGGACGGACTCACGAGAGCGCATATGCCTCGCAACATGCTGGGGCCTTGTAAACGTCGCCTGGCACACCGGGCATTTGTGGTCTCCACCCATTATTGTATATCCTAGTAGTAAAGTCTTTTGTTTCGGAGAGTCAGTATCCGCTTGTAGTATGCGCGCGGTGGTGTGTGCAACGGCCGAGTGCTGTTGCGGTAACGGATCGTGTGTGGAGGTGGAGAGAGTGGAGAATTGGAGTTGCAGAGACGAGGCGAGCTGTTTTGGAGGAGTGGAGCAGACCAACCCTGTCTGATTCAGTCTCGCTTGGACTACGTCATTGTTTGGTGGCGTTTTTATCTTCGTCAGAGACACGCCTAGCGACCGCGTAATTGCCTCTCCTCTTCGACGCTTCACTCACCTCCTGCTACGACGTCTCGCCCATTTCACCCGTCCCCGCTATGTTCTTTCTTCTCACTGGCGAATCTAACTGCCCCCGAGGCCGAAGAGATCCAAAAAAACCCCGCCCGATTCCGAGTCATGACGTCACTCTTCAATTAACGACCTCGCGAATCGTTCGATCGGATCGGAGAAGCAACGACGTCATCGTGCCGTTAGCACAAAGTAATTCCCGCGCACACGCGAGCCGCGGTTTTCCGCGCCGCTCTCACGTTGCCCCAACTAGTTCGATGTTCCGTGGGTGTGAAACTGTCTCCTCCGCTCGCAGAGCAACGCCGCCTCCGAACACACAGCAACTGCCTCCCATCTTTTTTCTTGGCGATTTGTCATTCCCACCTTTTCTCCCCGCGGATCTTTGGCGGATCCTACATTATTGTCATTACGTTCACCGATACGTTTTCCGTCCCACGTCCTGTACATTCATCTGCCTGGCTAGTCTCTTCTGTTGTGCTTCCTGACTGCTTCCTGGTGATTCCGTCAAAGCAGATTGAAGCCGCCGATCAAATACGTTCGGTATGTTTTTCCCTTGCTCGGTTCCACCCCGAGGCTGATTCGAAAACGCCCCCATCCCGCCCTCCCTCCCTCCCGCGATGCTTCGAACGAACGCACGCTTCGGTGGATATTATTAGTAGTATTACGTTTGTTTCCGACCTCGCCCTCGCCTTCCATTCGCTTCAAGCTGAAATTTATGTATAAAACATATGATTTATCGTCCTTCGCGCGGTGCGTCGGTCGGTGCCCAGAACCAGAGCCGCGATCGAGGTCGAGGCTCCGTTCGAACCGTCCCTCGTAAGTCGTAAGTGATAACTGATTGGAAATTGAAATCACCAGTCCAGACTCCAGGGTCCTTCTTTCTTTTTTTCTTTCTTTCTTCGACACGTGCGCTCGGGTTCGGGTTCCTCGTGGCAAATACGATTTTTCAAATAACAAGCGATACACATTATCCTGGCAGACAGGATTACATTACAGCCCCCGACAAAACCACCCACCCAACCGAACCTCTGAAGCCCTACTTTCAATCTGCAGCAGCCGTCGAGTCAAGAACTTGCGAGTCACAGCGGCTGCAAAAATACTTACATCACGATGATGCCCGGACAAAAACTTGAAGCCCGTGAGCATTGACATATTAGGCTGGCTGGCTGGCATTTTACAGTTTACGGTTTTAAGTACACGTTCCATTCCGTCTGTAACCTCAGCGTGACGCAAGCCAGAAGACAGAGCCGTCGAGTGAAAAATTCGAACTTGGGGGCGAATCCGAGACCAGTCACAGCGGCCGCAAAAATACTTACTTATTTACATCATGATGATGCCCGGACAAAAACATGAAGCCCGTTAGCGTTAACATATTAGGCTGGCTGACATTTTACAGTTTACAGTTTACAGTTTACGGTTTATGGTTTAACATGTTCCATTCCGGCTGCAACCTAGGGGACTTTTTTCTTCTTCGCCTCAACCGAACCTCTGCACCGCATTCCCTACTTGCACTGTGCAGCAGCCTGAGCTGTCGATGGGGGCGAATCCGAATCCGAGTCATAGCGGCTGCCAAAATACTTACATCTTGCACGATGCCCGGACGGATAAAAACTTGAAGCCCGTGAGCATTGACATATTAGGCTGACTGGCATTTTAAAACTTGAAGCCCGTTAGGCTGGTATTTTACAGTTTACAGTTTACGGTTTACAGTTTAACACATTCCATTCCGGCTGTAACCACACCGTGATGCAAGCCAGAAGCCGGAAGACGCAAGACAGAAAACAGAAAACAGAAAACAGAAGCCAGAAGCCAGAAGACATACAACGCGGACAAAGGGGGGAAGCGGGCAAGAGAAGAGCGCCGTCGAGTCGTTGACGGAACGGCACAGTGTCTTTCCCCACACGTCGAAGCCGCCGATCAAAAACGGTTCGATATGTTTTCCTCTAGCTCGGTTCCACCCCGACTGGGATTCGAAAACGCCTCCATCCCTCCCTCCCTCCCGTGATGCTTCGAACGAACGCACGCTTCGGTGGATGTTATTAGTATTACGTTTGTTTCCGCGATCGCCTTCCACATTCGCTTCAAGCAGCTGAAATTTATAAGAACATATTGTATGTACCACCCTTCGCGCGGTGCGTCGGTCGGTGCCCAGAGCACAGAGCCAGAACCAGAGCCGCGATCGAATCGAATCGAGGTCGAGGCTCCGTTCGAACCGTCCCTCGTAAGTCGTAAGTCGTAACTGATTGGATATTGAAATCACCAGTCCAGGGTCCTTCTTTCTTTCTTTCTTTCTTCGACCCGCGATTCCAACCAGCGTTCGATTCAAAAAATAAAAACTTCGCTGCAAATACCATTTTCAAGCAATAATTTAAAATGATATACATTGTCCCGGCAGACAGGATTACATTACGGCCCCCAAGAAAACCACCCACCCAACCGAACCTCTACCCCATTCATGCCCATTCCCTACTTGTAATCTGCAGCAACTGTCGAGTCAAGAAACTTGGGGCGAATCCGAATCCGAGTCACAGCGGCTGCAAAAATACTTACCTACTTACATCATGATGATGCCCGGACAAAAACTTGAAGCCCGTTAGCGTTAGGATATTAAGCTGGCTGTGCTGGCATTTTACAGTTTACGGTTTACGATTTACACGTTCCATTCCGGCTGCAACCTGTGAGACCTTTTTTTCGCCCCAACCGAACCTCCAAATCCCCCTCCCCCCCCGCCCCCTACTTGCTATCTGCAGCAGCCTGAGCTGTCGATGGGGGTGGATCCGAGTCATAGCGGCTGGAAAAATACGTACACGATGCCCGGACGGATAAAAACTTGAAGCCCGCGAGCATTGACATATTACGCTGCCGCTGGCATTTTACAGTTTACGGTTTACGGTTTACACGTTTCATTCCGGCTGCAACCACCCGTGAAGCAAGGCAGAAGCCAGAAGACGCAAGACAGAAAACAGAAAACAGAAGACAGAAGACAGAAAACAGAAGCCAGAAGCCAGAAGACAGAAGACAGAAGACAGAACTTGGCATACGACGCCGGGGAAAGAGGGGAAGCGGGGAAGAGAAGAACGACGTCGACGTCGACGGAACGGCACTAAGTACTTTTCCCACACGTCGGATTTTAAAATTAAGCCTCCGCTCAATTATTTTGTCTCCGCCGCAAATACACCCACCCCCTACGTATACCCCTCCCTCTCTCCCTCTCTTTCGCACATACATAATCGCACATCCCATAGGCACTCTCTGAAAAGATCTTGTATGTATGTATACTCTAGAATCCAAACTTGAACCCTGCACCACGTGTCCAACATCCAATCGAGGCTGACAGGGAAGACGCCCAGGACGAGCGACAGAAGATGACACCCACCCACCGTTCTGTTTCGCGAAAAGAATCTGTCTTATTGTGTCAGAACGTGTCTTGTCTTGTCTGTTCTCCGTGCTTGCCGTACAACGTCATGTCATGTCAAAAATCTTTGTCCATCCAATGTCCGCAATCTCCGCGGGGATACATTGACAAGCATTTACGCGCGCCACACACGTTAGGTTTAAGATCTCTACTTGGACGGAAACGGGAATTTATTTGCGGCCAAACCTCAAGCCTGCTCGCGGAATGCAAGTTCAATTTAGATCCCCATTTGTTGGACAGGGAAGGCAAACCATATCTTTGGAGCTCATGTTGATTTTCTTGGGAACATCCTCATCGGCGAACCGAGCACCTGACATTACGGGGCCCGGGTACGAGCGTCTATCCACGACCACGAGAGACTGACCTGACGGGCAAAACAGAAAGACAAAAAGGCCCGATATTAATAAGTATTTACAGAAGATCGAGTCACCGGGACAGATCCTCCGGCTTTACTTTACAACGAGAGCCGTTGAATAAAGTTTCGATTCGATTCGCCAATCTCCGCGGAAAACGGGCGGGAGGTCGTTGTGATTTATTGGGCGCTATGATTGGATGACGCCCATTGGCTGGTTTTGATAGGTTGGGGGCGTGGGGACTCGTAAGTACAGAGAGGACGGGGAACACAATTGTGTTTGAATCAAACCTACATACTGTATATGAAAGCCTCGGGGCCTTCGCAAGCAGTAGGCCCGCCTGGAGTGTTCGAGGGAGGATACTTCCATGTGTATGTATGTGCTATAGCTAATCACGGTGACTGTCTACGCACCGGTCTCTTTTGTTCCATCTCCGCAGACGACTGGACCGCGTTCACGACAGAGAACCTCTCAGCTTAGACTGGGAATGTAGTCGGTTTTCAAATCATCACCCTTCGACATCTCCTTCCTGTTTGTCAGAAAAATAAACAACCACGATTCGGGACTCCCCGCAATTGCCCCCGCGTCGGCGACACCAGGGAAACAAATAGACGCGTCGCGTCGCGTTTGTGAAACTCGTATCAGCTCGATCAGGATACAGAGAATAATTATACGCATATGTAGCGTGTAAGGATCTGCGCTTGCGCTGATGCCGAGCCTATCACTGTACGGTCATGACATGCTTTCAAGCGCTTAGCGAGGCGCGCGAAATTCGGACCTCGGGCTCGGCTTGGCTCGGTCTTCGGCACCGCAAAAAAAACTTAAACAAGAGGAGTCAGGACGGCTTTTATCGGAAATCGTGCTAACTGGTACCCCATTCAAGGAATGAGCCCAATTGCATTATGAGATCAGACCGCTTCGGCCTTGCGCATATTTTCGAGAGAGAGCGCAACCGGAGATGAAGTTGACGTTGAGTTTCACATTTTATTATCGATACAAGCCATCGGCAACTGCCGCGGCCATACGGGTGTTCGACCGTCAGGCAACGCAGAAATGACTCCCTTTCTGCAGGTGCATGAGGAACCAACTTGGCTCTTCTTGACCGAACCAAAATTGAAACTTCGGTCAGCGCCGAGAACTCCCGCCACGAGCGGGGGGCAGCGTTGAATTCTGGCCTCAGGGCACAGCAAGCTTAATACAAGACCATCCGAGACCCACGCACGACGACTATATAGTATATTGTCCCAGTCAATTCCGTATACATACCCATCGTCCCAACATGATGGTCAAAAATCTGCAATCTTCAAGTTTGTCGAAATTCCACTTCATATGGATTCCTGCTTCCTCACGGTCCTTTGCCCGAGGTTCATTCACGACCGGACAGCGGCCTTTTTGAACGATATAGTTACAATTTATTCAGTCTCATCGGTTTTTTGGTATGACCGCCTGATGAAATGGCATCGCCTCCGACCACAATTTCACAGTCGGAGTTGCAATCAGGATGACTGCGAATTCAACTTTCCGGTGATCATATGGTGCTTTCCGTCATGCTTTCGCAGTTTTGACGCCGAACAAATTCGACATCCAGGTACCGATAAGAGACGCCGTTCGCTGATTTTGCGGCAGGTGGCACGAGAAACCCAACTGGAAATTTTGGAAGCCACATTGAAACTCCGCCATCCGCTTCGGGAGTTGTCGAATATTTCAAAATCGAGGACCTAAACACCGGGCTGTAGCTCACCAGGAAAAATTCCTCATGAAATACTGCGGCAAGGCCTTGCTGAATGGCGTTGAGAGATAGCACCACCAGGTGGCAGTTAGTCTTCCGCTCAACTTCCGCTCCGTACCGTGCCGTTGCTTTTCTTTGTGCTACCCGCCTTTCCGCTGGCGCAGTGTCGGAAGCTACAGCGGCGAATGAACCTGGGGAAAGAGTGTTCAAACGCCGATCGACTTCGTATATTATCTTATCTACCCCATCAAAAGCACTGCCACTGATCGCGTGACGTGTGTGACTCGCTTGATTTCTGCCTCGACCGTTTTCTCCCGCTATTTCCTCTGAATACGCTTTTGGACGCCGTCATGCATCGCGGGTTGGAGATCCTTGAAATCGCGGAGATGATAGCTGAACAGGTTGGCACACATTGCCACCAATCAGCTCTCGGGAGAGAGAAAACTTCGCAGCGACGTGACCTATCCGCACTTGCTAGAACCTCCAAGACATTTCTCCATCCCGCTCTCAACATCTTGTGGAGAGACCAGGATACCATTGTTCCCTTGCTGAAATGTATGCCAGCCGATCTATGGGACATCAGTGTGCGTCCAAACGAGGACGTATGGCCCGAACGCGTCCTCTCTATCGTACGTAGGATATCTCTGAATGTTTTTCCGTTTGCTCTAAAATTATTTCATTTCAGGATCTGAACCGCACCATACTTTCTGCAGATTGGGCGCGTCCCTTATTCTACCTCCATCGTATCAAGTCGTTTACGGTGCATCACGATTGCTTGTTTGAGCATTTGGAGTTTTTCGAAGCTCTCAGCTTGTGCCTCCCTGTGCAGCACATATTCCCCAACCTTGAAAAACTCTCCTGGATTCCCGAACCTGGCACGGCATTCCATCACGTCCGTCTTTTCCTCGCACCAAAGATCAAGGAGCTGGAGCTCGGTTCCATCAGAAGTATCTCAGACCATTGCATCTTTTCGGACCTGGCAGCCCGATGCCCGTCCCTAACGGCGCTTTGCGTATATTCTTCCCTGCCGGTGTTGTCAATCCCATCCATGTCCGCCTTCGTCAAGGCTTCGACGCAGCTTGAATCCCTTGCAATTCCTGGCCTGGACGACACGGCCTTCATCCACGCGGCCACACTTCCTAACCTGAAAAACTTGACGCTCCGAGGCCATGTCGCGCCGATCTCCCCTCTGCCGTTTGCTGAGGGAAGGGTCTACTTTCCTTCTCTCACCACACTGACGACATCCACAATGGACGATGCCATTACCATAATCTCCACCTTGGGAACGTGTTCGCTGCTCTGCATCACAATGTACGGCATACGTTCTCGACCCACCACGACCATCGCGCGACACTCTTATTCTACTCTCGCTCGTCATTGCTCGCATTCATCTCTCCGGGAACTTGCCGCCAAGACAGATGTTTTATTCCCGAGAACCCTCAGCGCAGATCATTACTCTCTATACGCTGTCGGAGGGATATCCTCCGACCACTGCTTTCCTTCACTAATCTTGTCGCCGTATTGCTCTCCCATCCCGTCGGGTTTGACCTAGACGACTCCATCCGGTGGCTGGTCTCGTATTGAAAGGATCTTCCTCAGAGCAGCATCCTACGCTCATGTGCCTTCCCGCGTCACGCTCCAAGGTCTTAGCGCCTTTGCGAAATCTTGTCCCCTCCTGCGCCACCTCGCAATGACGTTTGACGCCACGTCCGTTCCCAAAATAGGAGTTATTCAAAAGATACAGCACTCCCTTGTCTGTATTGAAGTTGCCCTCTCTCCGATTACCAACCCTCGCCGCGTCGCTAACTTTCTCTCCGTAATGTTCCCGCATTTGACGGAGATCAGGACATTGTATGATCTGGTGCGGCGTGGGGATGATTCAGTTAGTGGAGCCCCGGAGGTTGTCAATGGCACACATATATCTAACTCGCACAAAATCTGGAAACGGGCGGAGAAAACTCTTTGATTCTTTCTTACGCTGTGCGTATCGTCCTCCGCGCCGTCGCTCCACACCCCGCCCGTTTCTTGGGCGGTTTTTTGATCTGGCATCCCGTGAGTCACACCTGCATGTACGCCAACATCGTTCACTGATATGATCGGAAAGATCTTGCCCACTGGTGATCGTTTTTACTTACAGTTTACTGAATGCGTCGAGTATTGTGGGAATCTGGGATACATCTACAAGGGTATTTCCCAGTGCCCTTGGATTACCTTTTGCGCAATCAGTGACCGAATTCCGAGGCACTTGTTCCAGACAGCGATGAATGCGAGTAATCCCTCTTTTGTCACGTCCGACGGAGGGATATCCAATCTAGCATTGAGACCAGGTGGATTTCACTGACGTGTTCGAAGATCATGATGAAACTATTTTGTTCGGTCATCTTTGATACCAAAGAAAGTTGGCCCGGGCCAGCCCGCAATAGCGAACGCGACACTCGGGGGCCCTACGTCGTTCCTTCCCTACGATTCATTATTTGAATCCGAGCTCTTGCCTCAATAGTATCATTGATCGTGGCGCTCGAACCCTTTAGATGGAGATTCAACAGTCCCTACCGCCCCTCATCCACTCCCATCCGAACGCGAACGCGTCATTTTCGAAACCGATTCTCTCTCGTGTACATCCATCATCGTGAATCTTATGTTGATAGCTTGGGATATCAAGAACTGGTACATGTCACGTCCATTCCATCTCATCTCTCAAAAGGATTAAAAGATTTTAGGACGCTGGTGGTGCGCAGCGCACCAGGGTCCGACGCGGTTCTTGGTGCCCACTGGTCGGTTTGAGTATGGCGGCCCGGATATTGGACTTGAGAACGTTGTGGTAAAGAGAAGCATGCAGCATATTAGTGCGGTGGAAAGAAGGCGAACACGGCTCCAACAGCTGAAAAGAACGTGCGCACGAAGGGAGTCGAATCGATTGGGTTGAACCTGACAGTAGCGATGGTAAGGTAAGCGAGATAAAAGGTCTATTTGTACTCAGAAGATTTCCAATGACACCAGATATACCGAAAGGAATAGCAAACAGGAGAGCGTTTGACCAGGCACTGTGAGTCGATTGACTTATCGCGTGGAGCAAGGTAGGAATCCCGATGTTGGAGTGGATTAACCGCGAATCGCCAGTGCAAATGGTGATACAACATGGACGCGAGAACGATGGCGACGACATAAATTGTTTCGAATATTTGAGTGGAACCCGCCGTGGTACCACGGAAATCGAAGGCAGGGGTTGCGAATCATGACAGTAAGTAGAGTCGCCCATGTTGACGCGTGAGCTTTCCTAATGCGGTCTTTGGTGTTTTGCTACCCAATCGGGACGGTTTCTGTTTCCTTTTCTTTCTCCATATTTATTATACTTTTGACGTCGATCGTATCCGCACCATATAAATGATGCGGACCTGCACAACGCTTCTCAGTCTCTTACTACTACATCCTGGGTGTGACTGAGGTCTTTTACGCATCGTACTTCTACAGCCCAACGCCTTGAAGCTATCTGCTGCCACTCGAAGGTAGTGTACTATTTAAATCACTTCTCCCGGGCTTTATGTATAATGCAAGGGATCTCCATTTGTTGGACAGGCAAACCATATCTTTTAGGGCTCATGTTGAATTTCTTGGGAACACCTCATCGGCGAACCGAGCACCTGACATTATGGGGTACGAGCACCTGTCTACGAGAGACTAACCTGACGAGCAAAACAGAAAGAAAAAAGGCCCGATAAGTATTTAGAGAAGACCGAGTTGCCGGGACAGAATCTGGGACAGATTCTCCGGCTTTACGAGAACCGTTTAAATAAAGTTTGGATTCGCCAATCTCCGCGGAAAACGGGGTGTGATTTATTAATACTGGGTGACGCCCATTGGCTGGTTTTGGTTCGTTGATAGGTTGGGGGTGTGGGGACTCGTAAGTAAAGGGAGGATGAGGAATACAATTATGTTTGAATCGAACCTACTGTATATGAAAGCCTCGGGTCTTCGCAAGGCGGTAGGCCCGCCTGGAGTGTTCGAATGAGGTTACTTCCATATGTGCTATAGCTACTCGCGGTGACTGTCTACGCACCGGTCTGTTCGAAAGTCCTGCTCAGCCGCTTTCGAACGCACCATGAACAGCATAAATCAGTCGAGAATTGAGTGAGAAACGAGCAGATCAATGAGATGCGTTCAAGAGGCTTTCATCTATTTTTAGACGTCTGTCATCAATTTTACAAACAGCTGTAATATACTACAAGACAACCCTCGGCTTCGCTCCGGATTTCAAGAGTGCAAGATGGAGGAACCACAAACTGGGCAGGTAACAAAAAAGTGACTGGGAAGGCATTGGCTGAGAAGAGGAATTTATGAAAGTTGAGATTACGCTGAGGGGAGGATTGTTTCAACCCAAATATTCATCATTGAACTGGCATGGTACATCAGGGATGCGAAAATGTAGAAGGTACTGCCAGGCATCAATTGTTCCAGAGCGCTGAACTGAGACCTTTTGAACAGGAAATGATCAGCCGATATCGCAAGCAAGAAACACCGGATGATTTCAGTGGCTTGAAAAGGAAATGAGATGTTGATCTCAGACACCGAACAGGCAAACTCGAGGCGAGCAATATTGGCAGAATCTCAGAAATCTCTGAGAGCTGTTGCACTCAGACTGATATAGCCCAGAGATAGTGCAGCAGATTCATTTTGAACCCCAGTACCCAGCAGAGAGCAGATTTGAAAAATCAGATCAGTTCCAGAATTAATGTTGAGCACGGGCCAAGTGGGCAAAAGAATGAGAACTAACAACAGCAAAGCCGCCTTTATATGGGTCAAGAGTTTTGCCGGATGGGTTACATGGCTTCATGGCTGGATTGCGTAGACAGCGCTGCAATCGACTGCGACCCGTCAAGAAAAAAGCTGCGCAAGGGTCAGGTGTTTAATGGGAAATGAAAGCACAGCGTTCAAAGGGGGAGACAACAACAGAAGGGGTTCATCGAAGAGCATAGGCAGAGGAAGAATAAAAGGAGAACAGTTACATGGGGATACAGCACAGCCGAATGAGTAAAATCTCAAAGAACGGATAATCACAGATTAAATTGCTCGGGTCACAGATGTCAAAATCAACTGCGACCTTCCGGCCTACCGGAACCAGGTAGCGTACCTGGTCCACCTTCGAGACTCCAGTTTTCAGTAAGAAGTATAATCTATTATGAGAATGGTGACAGCCCAAAACTTGCTCAATTGACGCTGCCGCATTGGGCTGCTTTTAGCAACAATCCTTGGCTTCACGGTACCCTTGGTTCAGTATTTTCAATTTAAACCAAAAACCGACAACTTCATGTGTCTTTGCCTGTCCCTATTTTCGACAGGCCTTCGAGGATGAGAACAGAATACCTTTCATCGTGCTGGGGAAATGGTGGTCCCAAACTCGCTCGGTCGACTCTGCTGCTGTGGCCAGCTTCCATTGCGGCATTAGGCTGAGATAGTTTTTGTCAGTTGAACCAAAACTCATTGCCATTTTCGTGGGTGGGTTTGTGGCTCTGAAGAAATGTGGTAATGAATAAAATGATGTCGCAGGCGCAAAAGCGATAGGGTTGAAGCTATGGTGCAATATTTGAAGGTAAGTGGAGGTCCGTGAGAAGAGGCCTTCCAAATAGGATGAGCTGACAATAGAGAATTGACTGGGTTCGCGGCAAATGGACTCGGCGCAGAGTGGGGCGGAATCTTCCTACAGATGGGAAAGGATATTTGGCAGATGGGAAAGTGTGTTTGGCAGATGGGAAAGTGCTTACACAAAAAACAACGACAAAACAATTTAGTTTGCTGCAAGTTGCAAAAAATCAGGCTCTCTATAGTAATCCTTACCTAAAGGTGGCGAGAATTTCTACCCTGCACACAAAATGGTATATGTCTCTGTCAATTGTGAATCTCTCCCTCTTAACGAAAGTTCTCCGTCCACTGTAGGACAGGTCCTTCAATCCCGGTTTAAACAGGCTTAAACCCTGCCAACCGTTTAGGATGGCTTGAGTAAAACACATTATGATGCGGGGCTCAAGCGGCTTAGCCAGCTTAAGCTACTTTCAACCAAACTGCCACTGGGCCAGTGCTCTAAATCTGCGCAATGCAGCCACGCTGCCTGCGTCAGCCGTATCGTGTCCTCGCTCATAAGCCTCTGTCCAGCAGCGCCTCCTCCTCGCGCAGCTCGTGCGCCCCCGCGCGGATGAGGAACGCATTCAAATTCGGTTTACGGCCCGGACTCCGCACAAGGGGTACGCCGTACCTGGGGAGCACCGGCGCGTCGACGGCCTCGCGCGTGACGTCTTCGTTGTCCACCGGTGCAGGCTCGGACACGTCGCAGTCGCGTAGCATCGGCACGCGCCCAAAGTGCCCGCTGAGCTGCTTGTCCCAGAATGTACCAGACGTCCGCTTGCGCACCTCGTCCTCAACCGGGTTGAAGAGATCATAGGTGTCCGCACTGCAGTGAAGGCCCACGTCCCGGGCTCGCCCCATTTTGGCGGGTGGCCGTAGTCCTGAGGCAAAGAAAATGGATCAAAATCAGTGGGTGTTGAGCACCGCCGAGTACAGTCAAC
>WIQG01000317.1:0-170366 GCA_014925785.1 Mycena galopus ATCC 62051
AAATTTACTTGGGAAACACTGCTGAAATGCTCGCGGATTGATCTCAAGTATACTGGAATTTCTGGTTTATCGTTTATTGACACAGCTGTTCACCCAACCAAGCTGATAAACCCCAATCTTTCAAAAAATGACAGATCCAAAATCATGACCTCTGTTACATTCCCAATGTACTCATCACGAAGAAGTACATCATTATCAGTATAGCAGACTTGGTGTTGGAACTAACATGAATCAATTCAAACTTGAAGAGCTCGGCATCGCTAGCATCTACATTTTCAGCGAAGGTATCTCCAGCACAGTGGCTTCCTTTAATTTGCCAAAGACAATCAGTTGAAATGGAAGCTTGTGGCAAAGATAGTTTCACTATGGTCAGTAGGGAGATTGGTTGCTTTTAATTCCTCACAGAAATGATGACCTGAATGAAGCTTCAGCTCACACAAAAAACTTTGAGCCTGCAAAGCAAGAGAAAAAGCTGCACCTCATAAACAGACAACATTTGCAAAGGAGGGTCACAAGCACCAGCTCCGTAAAAATTGTTGTGCAGATTGCAACAAGTCAGCTTGGTTAAAGACAGAATAGTGCTAAAGTACATGCCAAATGCCGGCCCAGTCCATCAGAAATTGGTCCCAACTACCGATATTTTGAATGAGGTCAGAATTTACTTTTGTCAAAGTATTCACACTTATCTGTTGCCCAGAATAGTATGGGATCTATATGATACATTTATCTTGCTTATTCAATGTTGCTACCACTTGAATTGCAGAGGAATATGTCGTATCGCGCGAAAACAAGTTGATTCGCAAAAAGATGTAAAAAGTCGATCGTGTGAATTACCTTCCGTTTCTGGTTACGCTCTTGAGATCACGAGAATTTATTACTGCTTCTGGTTACGCCCAATTTGGCGTAACCGTTTACGGTTACGCCGTATGAGGTAATTTGATGCAACAAACACCGTAACCGAGCCCTTTCGCGTCCATCTCTGTCTTTGTGCCCACCGTGAGCCCATCCTTCGCGTCCTTTCACACCGATCCCTTATCTCCATATGGTTATATTGCGCAACACCAAAACACGGCACCGTCACTTGTTAGCGCCGGAGAATGCAATCATTAGAGAGTTTGTGATAGCCACCTGTAGCAACCTAGGTGGCTTCCGAGGCATGTGGAGCGGGGTGGCTCCATTGCAGCCAGGTGGCTTTTCAAATGACATCACTGTTGGTTCTGTTGGTGTGAATAGATCCCTCGGGTTCATATCCTTTGGTGAAAGACATGGAAAAATGCTTGACAGGCAAGAACAGGCAGGAATGCACACATACAAGCCTGGCAAAGGAGAGTTCAGCATCTCCTGGCCCTCCAGAGGAGAAGGAGAAGGCAATGATGACAAGCAGGCTAAGGACAACAGCATTGAGGAAGAAAACAATTGAAAGGAACACAGGGTTACAATGGGCCAAGCCACCTAGAAAAGCCACCTGGAGCTGGAGCCACCCCGCTTCACATGCCTCGGTAGCCACCCGGGTGGATCTGCACAAACTCTCTATTATATTCAGCTCCGCTCGCATGCGGAGCTGCGGACTCTGAAGAAGTGCTCGCTCGCTCTCAAATGCCGAGTATTGCGGATCAATTCTGCGGAATTATTTACTTTATACTGTTTGGTCTCCTCAGCTTCGCGTGTATTCGCTAGAGTTGCAGTTAGAGTCATAGTGTACTCCAGCTTTACCACATTTCTGAGTCTGCACATTGTGGAACATTCAAAACAACTTTCTTAGACTGCTCTCCACCCAAGAAATTATGGTATTTTTGTCACTGGCAGAGAATAAGGTAAGCAAGTGAGCGCCGGCGACCGCTTGTACTCCAGCGAAATATCCAGGTCAATAATCAATCAGCACTGAGGTTCAAACTTCCTTTTTGAATCGTACATCTCGTCGTCGTACATCTAATTTCGGTGCCTCCTTAGTTTGAATGGCCAACCCTTGTCCTGCAGACTACAGTGGCTTTTAATCGCGCCAACTTGTCGCTCTTTGAGGCCCGATCTACAAATTTTGGACGAACCTATTTAGCAGCAAGCAATAATTAATTTGTCCCGCGTGCGACATTCCCACCATCAGATTCACCAGTCGGTTCACGCCACTGCCAGTGTCGTGAGACCAATAGTCTGAAGTACATCACCATGCTCGAACCATACCCAATCTGGGCTCAATCCGGGAACTTGGCGGGCGATTCCTTTTCTGCACCTAATAGAACCCAGATTGTGGAATTTGCAACTCGACCTCAAAAGAAGGGCCACATTTCCTGAAGGACCATGAGGCTCCTCTCGTTATACAATATCCCGAACGAGTATATTTTAGCGTCTTCTTCCGTCGTGCTGGCAGCTCCCCGGTTTCACGCGGCAGTTATGCGGATATTATATTGTCTTCAGCACCCCCGCAACAGCTTTCCGTTCTCACTCAAAACGCCGCTGCCTGACGAATGCCTCATGTTGCCTCGAGTATAATAACGCACCTGGCAAGAATCTCGTGCAAGTTGCATGCAAATGCTCCTGATACTCTTCCTTGTTCGCCTCCTTGCCAGTCCCGGCACCACCGTGATCGCGCACTCGGTGCATTCCCGGGCATCAGTCGACTCCTGCGATGACCTGTACCACTGCCGAAAGCTCTTCGATATCATACGAAACTGTTTGGTTACCATATTGGCCTTCACTTGGATCTCTGTCCACCCAAACGTACCTGAGCCTAACCAGAGCTCATTTGCCCTCACCTTGCGCAGGGCCCGCATCATGCTCATTGCGATAATAGCTCCGGAGCTCATCGTGGTTTTTGCAGCAAGGCAGTTTTTGGCTGCTTGGCAATTTTCCAAAGGTACACCTGCTGTGTCTCCTCTTGGTTTCAGTGCCCTCATCATATTTAGATTTCAAGGTCTCCATGACCCACGGATTCTTCTTCTCCATGGGTGGATTCGTATCGCGAGACGGTCGCCACCCCATTACGACAACGAAACAGCTTGTTCACGACTCAGCATTCGTGCGGATCAGGAGACAAGGCTTCCGTTCTGTTTTGAGAAAGATCTTTGGATTCAAACGGAATCGCCGGGTTCGCCCCGACTCAGTGTATATGTCCGCCATAAGGGAGATCGACGCTAAAGATATTATGGACAAGAGCAAAGGAGATTCCTTGTCAAAAGGAGCTGCTCTTCTGCAGGGGCTGTGGTTCGTCACCCAGTGTATCGCTCGCCGTGCCCAGCGCCTACCTATCACCGAACTCGAAATAACCACCCTTGCCTTTGCCGTGGTTAACGTGTTCACCTGGTTACTCTGGTGGAGCAAGCCGCTCGATGTACACCGTCCCATTTTAATCGGACCACCCCTGGACCACGGGAGGTTCAACCCTTCTGGCCTGCCCCTGGCAATAGCCCCTGCCGAACCACAATCTCCCTACCGACCTTCTCCTTCTCCTCCTCTTCCTCCTTCTCCTCTTCCTTTCACTCCTTCTCCCCAGGAGTGGAATACGGGGGTCGAGTCTTCTGATTTGCCAAATGCACGCGATGAGGACGAGGGGTTCAAGTCTTTTAATCTGCCCCTGGCAACAGCTCCTGCCGAACAACACAGGAATATTACTCCAAATTCCACCATGGCTCGGCCTACATCTGACGAGCAAACTGTAGTGGCCATCGCCGATAATTTTGGTTCGATTTCAGGCGTATCTAGTACCGAAGAATACCCCGATTCGTTTCTTTCCACAACATCTGGCTCTCCGATAGCGCACCTACTTAGGCGTCCCGAAGCGCCTGATGAGCCCCTCCGAGCCTTCTCAAAGTCCCCCGTAATTGAGCCGCCTGCCTCCGATTCAGATATACTATCCAAGAACGAAGAATTCGCACGTCGAGTCATTGGCGCCATTTTTGGTTACCATAAATATGTCCCTGGCACATCCACCTCTGTTCCCACGTTCTGGTCTTCAGACCATTCGATAAGCACCTTGGCCATTATCGTCTTTCCCGTGACAATCTTAGTTGCCACTATTTTCGGGGCAATTCACTGTGCCGCCTGGTGGGGAGACTTCCCCTCTGTCGCGGAAAGGATGCTATGGCGGTCTTGTGCAGTATTTATCGCAGTATTCCCCGCAGCCGCAGTGGCTCTAATAGTGACACTAATTCGGTGGGTGAAATTTGGGACACTCATAGGAGGAGGAGGAGTAGGAGGAGGAGGAATTGCCATGTATGGCGTTGCTCGGCTCATCCTCGTTATTCTCTCCTTCACGACCCTGCGAGACCTTTCCCATGGTGTATTCATGGACGTGAATTGGACGGCGTACATACCTCATATTTAGATGTGGGTCTGGAACATATTTACATACTATACTCTCTGCTCGTATTTAATACACTAGGCTGGTTAAGTGTAGTCCTGTTCTACCGATTCCTCATTATTGTCATTGTACTCATCTGACAGTATTTTTTACATACATTTCGAGTGGCCCTCCAGCACTTAGTGTTACCGGGGTCGAGTTCTGAACCGATTCCGAACCTGAACCGGACCTGAACCGGACCTGAACCGAACCCCTCTGCTGGAGACATTCACATCTGCCGTCTCAGAATCGAATCTTCCTCAGTGCACTCCACTTTTGGCTCTCAGCGTCTCGGTTACTCATTGGGAATACAGTGACACTGGCGCCTTTTTCCCTCATGCGCGGCATTTTACTATAGCTGGCGGCACGTACACTAGCCATGTCACCCAAGTCGCCCCGACTGTCCGCCATGGTCAGTCCCTTTCGTAGAATTCATTCATTGGTGCTTACCTCAAAATTCGAGATTTTCGAATGATCCCATTAGGAGACCTCAACCTGCTGGAGGAGATCCACTTAGAGGATGAGTCCGGCAGGATAACCCGCCGACAGTCGACTAGAAAGCTTTACCGCGTCCGCCTGGATGGTCGAGTGTCAACCATGACTACTGTAATGTACCAGGGTGGAGAGGGAGAGCAGGTGCGTTAAATTAATCGAAACCCATTCGGCGCGTCTTCACGTTCGCAAGGCATGGCACCGCGAACTCCAGACTTATTCTGGAATTCGGTGAGTTCGACAATCTGAATTATACCCCAAGGAAAACGCCAACCTTACAAGGCACCCAAACATCGTCCAAATTTACGGGGTGGTCAACTCGAGTGGTCTATATGCCACAATCTTCCATGATGGCTCGTATTTACAGTCTTATTGGGCTCGCTGTTGACTGACTCGATCCAGAGTTCATATCCGCTAACCGATATGTCTACGACCTCCAGATGTACAACCCAGCATAATAAATCGGGCGTAGTGTGCGGCACACCTCCGCGTCATCTGTGGGATGTTGTTTTCAATATTAATGAGGCAAGTGGATGTTCCGGGTTCGACTCTCGGCGTCCGAATGGTCCATCGGGCTTCGGGTTCTTTTTCATTTTATTTGGTACTGAGAGCTAGAAGCTAGACGGTGTGGGTTTTTGGGTTTTGGTTACGGTTACTCGCGTCTGCCGCATCTCGTTCAACATCATGTTGAGGCCCGGGTAAGTAATGTAACGTCACTCTCAGCATCTACGATCTTCGACAAAATCACCCAACTCCAGCTTGAATCAATCCTAGTAAGTACTCAAAACCAACGAGGCAGCATGCAGGCTTATCGGAGGTCCACACCAGCCTTGCAAATCGGGCGTAGTGTGCGGCACACTCCGCTTCATCTGTAGGACCTTTCTCTTATCAAGCAAGCGGATGGATACTCCGGGTTCGACTCCCGGCGCCCGAGTGTTCTGATGTTTTGGAATTCTTTTTCTCTTCCTTCAGCTTTTGGCGAAAGCTACGGTTAAGGCTTGCATTGACATGAAATACTCAACTTGGCCGCATAGTCGTGAGCTGTGACGAGTGTGGCATGGCATGGTGGGTGGAAACTCAAATCAATGCACGACTTTGTCTCACGTATGTACTATATATGTTGAGAGAACCCTCTCGATGTACGATACAATATGAAACAATAACAACGACAATCTACATAAAATGCTCAGTGGGGTGAGTACGCAGATCAGATCATCTCCGCCCAGGTAGATAGCGCTCAATCAAAGCCCCCCATTCTGCTCAATCAGCATCAGCTCAATCTGCGCCCTCGCACTCGTACAAAAGATCGCAAGACGCCCCTCGCCAATGACGTACACCTCCGCCGCCATCAGCGCCACGCCCGCAGTCGCGACGAGAACCTGCGCAAAGACGAGCTTGGCGTAGACCTTGAGGACACAGCGGCGCGCGGCGCGGTCAAAGGAGCGCCACGCGGCGGCGAACAGCGCCTTGTTCGAGCGGGGTGCGGCGGTGGAGTCGGCACCGAAGGAGCGGTCGAAGGGGACGATGGAGTGCACGTCGGCGGGGAGGAGGGAGGCCTCGATGCGCGTGAGGGCGGCGGGGCGGGGAGCAGGACACAGAGCGCGAAGAGGGCGGCAATGAGGGGGACGGCGAGGACACGCAGGGCAAGGACACGCAGGGTGAAGAGCACGAGCGGGAGGAGGTCGTTCGTCTGCACGGCGGTGAGGACTTGGTCAGGGAGTCGAATAGGAGGACGCCGAGGGCGAGGAGGAAGAGGAGGGTGTCTTGCTTGGCGAGGGCGACGGCGAGGGAGGGTAGGAGGAGGGGCGCGCATTGCTTGAGGGGGACGATGGGCGCGAGGAGCGAATAAGGGAAGGGGGGCGCGATCATGCTGTGCGTCCAGAGCATGTGGATAGGGGCGAGGAGGATGGAGGCGAGCGGGGAGAGGAGGGGGTCGAATATGAGCATAGTCAGGTTGTGCAGCAGGCTGTAGAGGATGTAGGTGCCGAGGCCGCGCCAGCGAAAAAGCCGCCGACACGGCAGGGGTTAGTATCTCTTGACGGACGCTGTAGAATCAGTACTCACTCGTGCCCAGCGAAGCCGACGTGTCCCCGTGCGTTCAAATCTCCACGGATGGGCTTGTAGTTAATCAACGTCATCTCGATGTCTGCGTCGCTGCCACTGGCGGCCACCGGCAGGTTTGGTGAGCTTGCAGAAGGCTCTAGATATCATCGAAGGCGTGAATGATAGCTTGATAAATGATTTACAAGCTTCTGATAGTGCTAGAATTTCACGCAAGCACGGGGCGCGCCTGGGAGTTGGTTTGTAGTGGCAGAAAAGCGCGATCTGATGTGGCTATGCCGACGTTCGGATCAAATCGAGTTTCGCGGCCACTGCCTGCAGCTTGGCCCGCTTTTTTTTCTCAATGAGTCTGCTTGAACATCCGACTAGCTTCGCCCTGAGATCGACACATAGTGCACGGCAGTACGGACCGCTCGCCGCCGTTTGCGTACCACCAGAAGCTGGATGCAAAAGTTGTGCGGATCAGTGGGCGCATGTTCATTGCTGTACACTGATGATAATGAACGGTGTCTTGTACCAATTTACTCACCACAACGTACTTCGACACCCTCCCACGGGCCACGGGTGTTACGCCCGATTACACTACCTCGCAGACTTCCTTGAGGTTGCGGTGCCGGATCTCAAGCTAAAGTACAACAGCAGGATGCAGTGCAGGTACTTTGGGTATATCGGTTTCAGGTGCGTGTTGTTGTTACACTTTTCTTTGTATCCCGCGTTCGCTCGAAATTTCATCCCTTTTGGCTGCTTTGTCTTGTCTCTTATTCATTGTGTCGGGGTCAACTCCTCGCACCGCAGGTGCTCCTCTATCCGAACCTGCTCGCTTAAGGAACGTCATCGCCAATTCGTGCAGGAAATCTCTTCGGTGTGTCTCTTTCCTCTTTCCCCTCCCTTCCCTTCTTCATGTCCGCATACTGACCCCAAACGAACTACTGACCTGTAGTGCTGAAGCTTCGCTTGCACACCCGTGCTCTCCTCCCTCCGCCTTTCTTCATGTTGCCCATATATCATGCTCTTAGGACTCCTTTGTTTTCGCCTTCCCAGGAAACTGAATTTGTTTCAGCTCTCAGGTCTTACAATATTGATGAACACTCGCAGACCCGATTTCAAGTCTCCAAGTTTATTCCTTCAAAGTCAACCACGTAATTGCGGCCACATCAGGGCAATAAATCGGGCGTGGTGTGCGGCACACTTCCATCCCAGCTGGGGATTATTGGTTCGACTTGTCGGTGGAGTATTGTCGGGTTCACGCTGTTGAGGAAGCTTTTTTTTTGGCATTTGCGTCTCGGCCCGTTTGATGGAATAGGTGGGTCAAGTGTTTTTTCGCTTCGTAGGCCTTCGCGAATTCTTCATCCGATGGCTGGTAGGATTTCCGTTGATGTCACTGTTCAAGTTCCATGCATTCTTTTTGCATTTAATGCTAAGGATTGGGGAGACTATGTTTCCTTGTCTCTTCGTCTATCTACTGGGTATGCTCTATCGCATCTCCTTCATCTCGATGAAGGAACCGACCCTCAGCATGCTCTTCTTCGACGATATCAAGAGCTCGAATCCTAGTGGTTGCTTCAAAAAAAAAAAAAAGCCTCTGCACAAAGGTCAACTACGTATCTGCGGACAGGCAGGATCATTACTCGGGTGTGGTGTGCGGCACATTTCCATCTCAGCTGGAGAATGTCCGGTTCGGCTTGTCGGTGGAGCACTGCCGGGTTCGACTCCCGGCGCCCGAATCTCCATCTACGAAGCGATTTTTTTTGGCTAGCATTTTGCTCTCGGCCGGTGTGAGTTAAAATGGTTTTCCTTTGGCTGTGTCACACCCTTTGCGATTACTTCCTCCGCGATGGCCTGTCTAGAATTTGCGTTGATTCATGCGCCGTATTTTCCTTCAAAGGTGAGCCAGGCACTGTGGATACGCCACAGGTAGGAAATCGGGCGTGGTGTGCGACATCCGTGCGTTCTTTTGTATTTGTGCAGAGACCTACGTTTTCTTCGTCTATCTGTTGAACAAAAATGAGGGGATACATATGTTGCAGGTCCACAGCAGCCAACGAAATCGGGCGTGGTGTGCGTCCCGCTCTCAACTGCGGTCAAAGATCAACGAGAAATTCCGTCTGGCGCCCGAATCCGATGTTCAGCCCGAATTTTTTATTCCGCTGTTTTTCTTCCCTCTGATTCGGGGAAATGAGTTTGGATACTTCCCTCGTGATCTCAGTCTATCAGCGTCATTTATTTAAGGTTGGTTGAGGGAGCATAGACACCGGTGGAGAGGATGGCGAGAAACAGCGGAGTACTTAGGGGTTCGTCTCTTTTGGCTTGGATTTCGTTCCATTTGGTGCAGGGAACTCGAGAGGTTATGTTTTTGGGTTATGGTCTATCGCATCTCGTTCAGCTTGATAAGGGAATAAACTGTCAGCATGCGCTTCTTCGACGATATCAACCGACTCAAGCTTGAATCCTAGGGGTTGCTTCAAAAGTCAACAAGAATGAGGCCGTATATCGGAGGTCCACACCAGCCTGGGAAATCGGGCGTTGTGTGCGGCACACCTTCGCCTTGTTTAAATGGCCCCCGTTCTTCGAAGCGAATGATCTGGGTCCGACCGCCCGCGCCTGAATTGCGCGACCCATGGTCGTGGCTTTTTGGAGGAGTTTAATTCATTGTGGTTCTCTTCCAAATACGCTGATGGTTCTGGACTGAGTTTTTTTTCCGTATCACGACCAATCTTTCCCAGTTCAAAAGCGGATTTTGCCGCAGAGGTTTCATGCAGGGAGGAATCTAATAGGAGGAACGCCACAAGTAGTTTCAAGCGCGGAAGACCCCCGGTAGTACATTGACTTCCTGCCTCGTCGGTAAATTAAGTTAATATACCAGCGTGTACAATGTGTAGATAGCTACATTGACATCCTTATATCAGCCGCTGGCAGCTTCGAACGGGTAATGGCAGCAGATACATGACTTGAAAGCGTCATCGGTGCCAGGAGTTTGATATTTATGCATGAAAGTGATGTTTGTTGACCGGCGCCGTGTAGGCTCAGGCCTCTGGTCACTTGGGGTAAAGTCAGACTTTTTCGGAAATTTGGTCAGATTTACTACATGAAAATCGGTCCTCTAATTTACTCTATTCGGGACCGACTTTTGAATTCCTGGCGCTGTTTTCACCTACAACAATTTTCCCTCGGAGGCCTTCGCATCTCAAAAAGAATTCTCGGATTCCGCCTGATTTCTCCAGATTTACCCGATTCCGGACCGACTTTACCCCAAGTGACCGGAGGCCTGCCGCCTCATGTAGCACTGCCTAACCACGGAGCGGCAAGTGACACACAAAATCTTCTCAGGAAGCGGTAACGGGCGCTTAATCAGTTTGTTTCTCTCCCTCACCACCATCTATGGAGGACAGAATCCCTCTGCTGGAAATCTGAATCTCTCTTTTCTCTCTTCTTTCTCTTTTGTTTTGGGCCCCATTTTTTGTAATCCTTTTGCCAGGGAACCAATGTCCTCATTTTCCATGTCGCATCAGTGCGGCACAGCCTAACCACTGACAGGCAAGTGACATACGAAATCTTCTCAGGAAGCTGTAACGGGCGCTTAATCAGTTTGTTTCTCTCCGTCACCACCATTTATGGACGACAGAGCCCCTCTGCTGGAGACATTCACATCTGCCGTCTCAGAATCGAATCTTCCTAAGTGCACTCCCCTTTTGGCTCTCTGAGTCTCGGTTACTCATTGGGAATACAGCGACACTGGCGCCTTTTTCCCTCACGCGCGGCATTTTACTATCTCTGGCGGCACGTACACTAGCCATATCACCCAAGTCGCGCCGACTGTCCGCCATGGTAAGCCTCCTTCGTGGAATTCATTCATTGGTGCTCACCTCAAAATTCGAGATTTTCGAATGATTCCGTTAGGAGACCTCGACCTACTCCATGAGATCCGCTTAGAGGATGGGCCCGGCATAATAACCCGCCGGCGATCGACTGGAAAGATTTACCACGTCCGCCTGGATAGTCGAGCGTCAACCATGATGGCTGTAGTGTATCAGGGTGAAGAGGGAGAGCAGGTACATTAAAATAATTGAAAACCCATTCGGCGTGTCTTGATGCTCTCAAGGCATGGCGCCGCGAACTCCAGACCTATTCTAGAATTCGGTGAGTTCTAAAATCCGAATTATACCCCAAGAAAAACGCCAACCTTACAAAGGCACCCAAACATCGTGCAAATTTACGGGGTGGTCAACTCGAGTGGTTTATATGCTACAATCTTCCATGATGGCTCGTATTTACCATCTTGTTGGGCTGGCTGTTGACTGACTCGATCCAGAGTTCATATCATTGGACCGATATTACGAAGACCTCGACCAGTTTAACTTTGAGGCACCGCTCACCGCACTCCATCTTGCCTATTGCGTTGTATGTCTCTTTTTGAAATGTTAAACCCCTCAAGGGGGCTAATGTTTTCTTTATTCACAGCGTTACGAGGGGAAAGTGAGCGTGTGTTCTATTGGTTCCCTGCCGAGGTCTCACGACTCTTAGGACGCTGCGGACTATCTTGCTTCCCAAGGAGCTTCTCTGGCAAGTGATTCATTTTGTCGTTATTATTGGGTTTCCAACCATTCACAGGAGAACCTGTCACTCGCTGCTTGGATACGACAGTCAACCGGCGGACTCGCAATTGAGATCCTGAGTGAAGGCGGAGCAGAATTTATAGACAACATCCTCGCACCCGTGCATTATATACCACGCCACCGTGCTCATCTGGGCAGAAATTCTGACTCCATCATCGTCTCTTCTTTGGATTTCCAAGACTGCTATGATGTTCTTTCAGTGGCTGCGGATAATGATTTCTTTTACATGGATCCAGGACATTGTTCGGTACAGCTAGGAGCCTTCATACGCATCCCTCTCTCGGGCAGGGTCCATGAATTTGACCAGCTAGCGTGGGTATCTAATCACAAATTCTTCGATGACGGCTGGCATTGTGGCCAAAGTAGAGGGATCCCGATGCAGAATGGTTGGACTCGGTACGTCACCACGCCCTGGTACGAATATCTTTTAATCCTTGGTATTCCACAGTTTCGAGTCTTCAGAGATTTCCAATCTGCGAGTATCTCGGTGCTTGAGTTCTGGAGGGGGCTCCTTGGAACATCGCGTGTGGCTTTCCCAAGCCAATCACATATTGAGTCGCCTTCAAATCACAGACAACTGCAAAAAATATGGTATGTCAGACTGGTAATCACACCCTTGATTGACCGGGATATCGCAGGGTTGGTCAATGGGATCGACTTCACATTGCATTTCTCACAATCTCTACCAAACGGTTATCTGTTCCTATGTCCTCTAGAGGATTTTCAAACATCAGAAGGCTTGTTTCAACACATAGAGGCTCACACATACTGGTCCCCCGACCCCTCCGGCACCCCCAGATTGAGCCTTGCAGAGTCAATAAATTGCCGGTTCCCTACTCCAGGGCTGAAAATTCGGGTTTTGTTTTGTTCATGGACGAAGCGTTTTTACCAAACCCTCCGCCGATTCTACCTGGCGAAAGGGTTCGACCCAGACAGTCAGGATGTGGCCATACATTTGGGATATCCGCTGTATCAGACTCGTTGTCCCCAGCCCGAGTTATTGTTCGCCCACGGTCAGTCATTTTAAGTGGTTTGGTCCCGCTCTCACTGGTTGAACATTTAGTTGAGGAGCATTCCTCGAGTGATGCTGAATCCCCGGATAGTGATGATGGCTGCCTGCAATTAGTGGAGGATGATTCCCAGAAGCCGAATACTACTACCGCGGAAACTCATCCGACCCCGCCGAGATTTTCAAACTCCTTAATTTTAACAATGTTGGGTATTGTAGGAGTCCTTGTTTTATGTCGTTCTCGTCTCCGTGCTTAGAATCTACTTACCTTCATAATAATGAATTCTCCACCTCTACCTTGCGTCACCATGTATGGTGTTCGTGTCCAGGATCCTCCGAATGTGTTTGCTGGAACTCTGGGGAATATGGCCGCGAAATGAACCTCGCGTTGAACAAGGAGAACCCCGGAGTTAACTCTTGTTCCACTCTCAGGCACGTTACTGTATGTTGTCTTGAAGCCATTTTCCCCCTTGCGTTGACTGAAGGATTCATATTCCGGTATGTAGAATACCCTCCGCCGGGAGAGATTGGGTGGAACAAAATACGCACCTCTTGAACCGTATATCCTAGTACATACTTGTATTGTCACTAGTATATTGGTCTGTCACAGATAGCTGGGGAGGAGTTCTTCTTTGGGCATTGATTGGCATTTGCTTTTCATGCTCCTCTGCCTTCACTCCACTCCAGCCCAAGCGAACCTTTGCCTCCTTCTCTTCCCGTTGGTTTCGAGAATCCAAAGTCAGCATTGAACAACACCAGAGGCACAACCTAGCGTATGCATAAGAAGTCTGGCGTAGTGTATGGCACACCTCCGCCTCATCTGTAGCATATCTTTATTGCGGCCAGCGGATGTTCGTTTGGGTTCGACTCCCGGGGCCCGAATCGTCCTTGGGACTATTTGGAATCTTTTTCATTATATTTCGTACTTACTATTGAGAACTACAGACGGTGTGGGTTTTGCAAATAATGGTTACTTCCTCGTGTCCAATCTGCCGCATCTCGTTCAACATCATGTTGGGGCCCGGGTAAATAACTTGCTCTCAGCATGCACACCAGCCCGCTCCAGCTTGAATCCCAGGAACACGAATGCGGCAGTAAGTATGTTGGAGGTACAACCCAGTGCATACCATGCAAATCGGGCATAGTGTGCGGCACACTCCGCTTCATTTATAGAGCCTCTCCCGTTGTGAAGCAAGCGGATGAATAGTCCGGGTTCGACTCCCGGCGCCTGAATATGCCATACTTTGGACTTCTTTTGCCGTCTATATTTTTATTTTGGCTAAGGTTAAGGCTTATTGGCATTGACATGCAATACTTACTCAACATGGCTGTATGGTCGTGCACTGCGAGGACCCTCGTCGATGTGTGGCATAGACATGGTGGGTGGAAAGCGGAAAACGTCGGACGCGGTCCAAGTTCAATCCATGCACGACATTAATCTCATCCTTGACTCACACATGTATCGATGTATATTGAGAGAACCCTCTCGATGTACGATACGAAACGATAACGACGACACAATCTAAATAAAGTAGTGAGTGCACTGTGTATATGTAGATCATCACGCCCATCAAAGCCCCCCATTCGCCTCAATCGCCATGAGCTCGATCTGCGCCCTCGCACTCGTATAAAAGATCACCAGACGCTCCCCGCCAATGACGTACACCTCCGCCGCCATCAGCAGCACGCCGGCGACCGCGACGAGAACCTGCGCAAAGACGAGCTTGGCGTAGACCTTGAGGACGCGGCGGCGCGCAGAGCGGTCGAAGGAGCGCCACGCGGCGGCGAACAGCGCCTTGTTCGAGCGGGGTGCGGCGGTGGAGTCGGCGCCGAAGGAGCGGTCAAAGGGGACGATGGGGTGCACGTCGGCGGGGAGGAGGGAGGCCTCGATGCGGGTGAGGGCGGCGGAGGCGGGGAGGAGGACGAAGAGCGCGAAGAGGGCGGCGGAGAGGGGGACGGCGAGGACGTGTAGGGCAAGGAGGGCGAGCGGGATGGGGTCGTTCGTCTGTGTGGCGGTGAGGACTGGGTCGGGGATATTGGGGACGTCGAGGAGGGCGCCGAGGGCGAGGGGGAGGAGGAGGGTGGCTTGCTTGGCGAGAGCGACGGCGAGAGCGACGGCGAGGGAGAGGATGGGGAGGGGCGTGCATTGCTTGAAGGGGACGATGTGCGCAAGGAGGGAGTAAGGGGAGGGGGGCGCGATCATGCTGTGGGTCCAGAGCATGTGGATGAGGGTGAGGAGGACGGAGACAAACACGGAGAGGAGGGGGCCGAAGACGAGGATGGTGACGCCGTGCAGCAGTGCTGCAGACTGTACCGGATGTAGGCGCAGAAGCCGCGCCAGTGTGCGAGGAAGCCGCTGACACGGCGCAGATAGGCCATTGTGTCGCAAACACTCGCGGTGATGGGCTTGTGGTTAATGAGCGTGATCTCGACGTCTGCGTAGGCGGGGATGAGCGGCTCCTCGTCGGCATAGGCCGGCTCCTTCTTCTCGACGATGGCGGTCGCGGAGGGAGACTCGATCATCGCCAGAGAGGCGACGACATCACTGAGTGTGTAGCGTGAATGATAGCTTGATGAATGACAAACTTGTGGTCGCGCCAGAATTCCAGGAGGCAGAAAAAGCGCGATCTGATGTGGCTATGCCGACGTTCGGATCAAATCAGATTTTGCGTCTTGGCCACTGCCTGTAGCCACCCGCTTTTTTTCTCAATCAGTCTGCTGGAACACCCGACTAGCTTCACCTTATCGCCCTAAAACGGACCGCGTAATCGGCCGCTGAAGTCCTCTGCTGTCCAGGGGAGATCAGGTGTATGTATGAGCACGGAGTGCCACGGACCACTCGCCGCCGTTTGCATACCAGAAGCTGGACGCCAAAGTTGTGCGGATCAGTGAGCACATGTTCATGGCTGTACACTGATGGTAATGAACGACGTCTTGTACCAGTTCACTCACCACAATGTACTTCAATACACTTCCGTTCACCTTCCCACATGTGTTGCGGCCGATTCCACTACCTCACAGACTTCCTTGAGGTCGCAGTGCCAGATCTAAAGCTAAAATACACCAGCAGGGAGCAGTGCAGGTACTTTGGGTATATCGGGTTCCGGTGCGTGTTTATGTCCCGCTTTCGCTCGAAATTTCCTTGCTTTTGGCTGCCTTGTGTTGTCTCTTATTCATTGTGTCGGGGCCAACTCTTCGCACCGCAGGTGATCCTCTATCCGAACCAGCTCGCTTAGGCAACGTCATCCCCAATTCGGGCAGGAAATCTCTTCAGTATGTCTCTTTCCTCTTTCCCTCCCCTTCTTCATGTCGGCCCTATGGATGCACTACTGACCCCCGACGAACTACTGACCTGTATTGCTGAAGCTTCGCCCGCTCGCCCGTGCTCTCCTCCCTCCGCCTTTCTTCAAGTTGCCCATATATCATGCTCTTAGCAGTCGGTTATTTTCGCCTTTCCAGGAAACTGAATTTGTTTCGGCTCTCAGGTCTTAACAAATACTCGCGGACCCGATTTTAAGCTCCAAGTTTATTCCTTCAAAAGTCCACCACATAACTGCGGCCACACCAGGGCAATAAATCGGGCGTGGTGTGCGGCACACTTCCATCCTAGCTAGGGAAGGTTGGTTCGGCTTCTCGGTGGAGCAGTGCAGGGTTCGACTCCTGGCGCCCGAACTTGATCTCTGTCGGCGAAGCTTTTTTTGGGGGGGGGCATTGGGCTCTCAGCCTGTTTGATGGAATAGGTGGGTCAAGTGGTTTTTCACTTCACCGTCGACCTTCGCGACTTCTTCATCCGATGGCTGGTGAGATTTCCGTTCAGGTCACTGTTCAGTTCCACGTGTTCTTTTGCATTTGATGCTAAGGATTGGGGAGACTATGTTTCCTTGTCTCTTCGTCTAGCTACTGGGTATGCTCTATCGCATCTTATTCATCATCTCGATGAGGGAACCGACCCTCAGCATGCCTTTCTTCGACGATATCAAGAGCTCGAATCCTAGTGGTTGCTTCAAAATAAAAAAAACCTCAGCACGAATGAGCCGGCAAGGTCAACCACGTATTTGCGGGTACAGCAGGGTAATTAATCGGGCGTGGTGTGCAGCACATTTCCATCTCAGCTGGAGAATATTTGGCTCAGCTTTGTCGGTGGAGCACTCGGGTTCGACTCCCAGCCCCAGAATCGTCGTCTACGGAGCCAATTTTTTTTGGATTTTGCTCTCGGCCTGCCACAAGTTCACACACAGAATTTGAATCTGCATTGCAGAAGGTCAACCAGAACCTTGATTGCTATGGGCTCTGCCAACGAGAAGTTACTTATTTTTACGGATAATCCAGCTGCTGTCAAACAGTTCCTGGAAATATTTTTCCGTCTCTCGAAAAGGATGTCATCCCTGCGGAGAAATATCCGGGTAAGGGAATTTGATCCCACAACACCATAACCGCGCCCGTGGAGAGGCTCACCCTCAACTTTGTGTTACCGTAACATCACGCATAACACGGTCCGATTTTTCCGGGCCAGGAGAAAATGACGCGCCTGCCGCGCCTATCCTAAATTATGACTAGATATCAAATTAGCATTCCTTCAAGTTGAATTGGGTTCCTGGGGCATATAAATACCTTGGCATTCTTCAATCGAGTGCTTTAAGTCAATATTATGGTATTTATCAAGTGTCCAACCTTTCCTCAAGTTGGAGTTCACCGCGGCACACCCTCTACAAGTACGCATCAATGCCGCGTCAGTATTGCATTAGTGATGTGTCACTGCACATCATGACTGTGTCAATGCCGCGGCACTACACTACCATTGAGTACTTATATGTTTAGATGCAGGTATGGGTCAGGTACAACTGACAGGGGCCACAACTGCTGCGACTGTCACGCACTGTTGCGCTTATCCCACCGTTCAACTAATCCGTCTAATCAATACGTACTCCTCAAATCATGCTGTCGCATTATAAAACTGCTCAATAAAACTGCTCAATATACACTCCAGTATCCTCAACCAAGATCTAAGTATTTATTGCCAAGAAAATGTGACATTACAGATCACTGCAACCCCAACATTTTTGGGAAGAGTAAACACTATCCTACCTTGAACCAAGGTATCGGGAGTCCAACTGCCTCTCAACATAAACAGGCAAGAATGGTATTCTGACAGTTAGGTTGCAGTTGGGCAAGTTAGTTTCAAATACCTGACAATTCCAACACATAAGTTTGCAACAACAATCCTCGCATGGTTGCCACGATATGCCTTGTTTATTAGCTTTGAATTCTGCTCCATACATTTTTGTAACAGTGCCGTGGACCCGGAAGATTTTTTTTTGTGTCTTGTCTTCGAAATTCGCAAAATCGAACCAATCTCGTGTATGTCGGGAATATATAGCCCGTTCCTTGCATCAGCTGTGTGTCAACTCCGCCTCAGCACACGCTCATCATTGCCACCACATCTTCAACCATCCCCAGGTTGGTTTAGCTCCAATTTCTCTGACTGTATGGCTATTGCCCATGGTTGTGCCTGGTCGGCAGTCAACATCCCGGAGGGTTGAACTAATACGGAGCTTGAAGCACATCTAACGAAGCATTGGCTGACAAAACACATTCACTGGACGGTGCAGCACTGGACGCCTAGAAAAGGCAAGTCGTTGCCTGCCAGTAGTGTAACCTAAATTCAAATTGCCATGGCCATCAATTGGAATCACAATAGATTCATAATTAATTGAAAGATTCAACAAGTCAAATTTTATACACCACCGATGATCATGAGAGTAATTAAAGCCAGAAACTTCAAAATCAACATCGTAGCACCACTGAAATAACGCATTGATCCTGCGGTACCTGGCACCGTGGTCAGGACCAAGGTCTCGGAATATAGTACCTAAAATACAAGGCTTTGGAACCATCATTATGTATTAATTCAACCTAGAGCTGAAGCCTGAGTATAGCGAGGTACGAGCTCAAAAGTAAGGTCTCTGTCTACAATAAACTAATGCCTGAGGGCGTCACAGATATTCTGTGAAACCTTGATTGAACATGGTGCATTCAACATTGTACTTGGAGCGAGACACATCATGTCTTTCAGGAGTCGCCACTGTGGAATACGCAGACCTGAAACAATCCATAAGGTCCCCCAGTGAATTAAAATCCTCATGATGCAATTTATTTCGTGATTGGAGCTCAAACATGGCGGGAAATAGTTGTATAGTCATGTTTCAGTCATAAATTGGGATTGATCCAGGCCCACCTGTCGGAATGTGTTTTGACAGTGTTTTGGGACCCAAACAATGGATTATAAAAGGACCACAACTTGAATTGGGATCCAGACCTCCGTGCAATACAGCTAGATCTGAACGACTATCTTCAGATTTCACGTTTAGTACACAAGAGAGGCTGAAACGAGCCTATAGCACAGCCACTGCCGCGTCAGTGCCGCGGCAGTCGCGGTACTTTCACCCAGCCCGATTTTCCCGGTGCGTCATTTCCTCTGAATTCACTCAAAATCACCACTACAGCGATTGTGAGGAACCGCGGCTGGGTAGGAACCTGCACTCAAGATTGCTCTGTGGCCAATCTGCCGTGGCGTTCTCATGCCTATCACTATACTACGGTTGACAGCTATCATTTGATTGATATCTCCCTCTTCGTCACTGGCCTCATTTGTAACTTCCGTCCTAGGACACTCGTCCCTCGTTCCAGTGGACTCCCTGCTTCAACCTTCAAGTACATCCGCTCGGTCGGAAGAAACTGTCATGTCGCCCTCCAATACAGTGAGACTCGTTACGAGTCTCACTGTAGTCTGTGATGACTCTTGGCGACCTCAGCCTGAGGCTGTGCTGTACACAAGACCTGTATACCTAATCGCAGAAGCAAACCACTCCTTCGGCGCCACCATCTAATTGTTCCCAACTGCTTACCGTGCCCCCAATTTTGACATATACAAGAGCGCGGCCCACCACTTCGGTTAAGGAAGTGAACTCACCAGCATTTAAATGAACGCTAAAATGCGGCTGGAGCCGAGGGGTTCGACAGAGGCTGCTGACAGGGCGCACAGTAGATGTCAGATTCAAAGTGGACAGCGTAATTTTTAATAAAATTAACTAATCACATGGTGAGCGTCATGAACCCAAAACTGATAAGGATCCGAGTAGCAGTGAATCGAAGTTGATATGAATGGATCGAAGTTGATAAGGATCTGATAGGAATCAGTGTCGATTGAGACGGAGCGCCGTCGGCATTGGCCGGCAGATCGGCAAAAGCGGATGGGAAACTTGAAGAAAGCTTGGGATGGCGACGGAGTTGAAATTTAAGAGCGGAGCTTAAATAGCTTCGGACAGACAGTGTAATTTTATAATAAGAGTAATGCGAGACAAATAATTATATAATTATATTCTGGTCCCTTCTCTGGAACGACGAACAACGTGAAGAGCATACGCCTGTGGAAGAAGCAAGGAATGTGTAACAATATTATCCCTTGCCCAATGGACTGAGTCACTGAATTACCGATAGGGAAGTGGAGCCTTGTACGGATTGTGCTTTCTCGACTGAGATTTACCCAGGATGAACCCACTCCAACGTGAGAGAGGCAGCCGCAGTCAGGAACATGATTGACAGACTAGATCCTGTCATTCTCGACCACTAGTTAAGCTTTGTCAGATCTTGTCTCTCCCCGCCCACGCCAATGAAGGTACTCTCTCCGTTCCACCTCGTATTTCTCTGGCGGCTGGCCAGTGCCGCAGAAATGAATCACACTCTCGACGACATCAATCCCCTCGTCGTCTACCACGCCCCCGTGCTGGATCGAAATCTTACGGGATTCTTCCCCAGCGAGTTGAAGGATGGCACGGTGACGCACATTGCCGCGACCACCCAAGATTCGGCGACAATCAGCATGAACTTTACCGGTGAGACGAGTCTATCAGGGGATTTCAGATCATTCATGCGATTCTCAGGGACGGCAGTCTACGTCTTCGTTGCCTATCCTTCTGGCTTCCGCGGCAACGAATCGACAACTCCTAATGGATTTCTGGCACAAATCGATGGTGTCCCATCTGGCGGGTGGGCACGCGGAAATTCTACTGTTTTTTTGACCGGATTTCTGGCGTACCAAAACACGACATTATTAAACGATCGACACGATTTTGTGATGAAAATACAACCCGGATGGGAAGTTTATTTCGATGTCGTGAGGTATACGTGCGTCGTGAGTTTTCTCCTTTTCGCGAATTGAGCCTTACTTGGTTCCAGCTCTGTTGTCCCCGATTCGACTGCGATATCTAGTTCAGCGGCTGCGCAAAGCACTTCGAGTTTACCCGCGTCCACGTTACAGACGAAGCAGAAGAAAGTCCCCGTCGGCGCCATCGCTGGCGGTGTCATTGGCGGATTATTATTTCTTGCCTTGGTTGCGACGCCGCTCATCTTTCGCCAACGAGCGCTATCCAAACAGAGAGCCATATTGAGGCAGCCTCCCAAGGCCATTCCATTTATGGTAGGGCCTGATGATGGGCCCAGCCGGGCTGACAAGTCAGAGGCGCCTCCGACGCCGGTCTCGCTGCACACCCCGTCACCAGGACGACGGTTCAGAGCCCTGCACCGGCCTTCACCCACCCTCGCTATTCCGACCAGTGCACCTCCATCGAGGAACGAGGACCAGCTGAGTCCACTCTCCGCCACGAGCGACCCGAGCTTGCTGCTCATGGCTGAGGAGATGCGGCGCCTCACGGCGTCCGTCCAGCGTCTGGAGACCGGAGTGCCCCAGGCGCGCGATGGGGGCCCGATTTTGCAGCGTCCTCCCGCTTACAGGACCGGCCAGTCCGACAGTTGATTCGATTCTACATCGTACACAGCGATGGACAACACAAAATGAGAATGATCCATGATACGTAGGATGTAACAACAATAGTCTAGCGGCAGAGCAATCATGCACATCTAGTAGTGGCAAGAAACAAAAACTCTGAATGTCGTACCGTCCGTTCCTCCGGCAAGACCACGCGTTAAGGTTTACCCAAACCCGGGATTGACGAAACCTACCTGCGCGCAGATTCGGAAACAGTGCAAATTCCTATCAAACAGTGCACATTCCGTCAAACAGTGCACTTTCACCTTGAAACCGTGCACTTTGCATGTGCAGTGTTTCGTCATTTTGACGGTCCGAACCAAATCAGAGTCAACAACTCAGAGAGAGAGTCTTATTAATATTTTCTATTCGTTCCAACAAAGTGAGGCATATTCCTATTTACAGAGACAGTATTTCACTTCTAATAAAGTAAATATTAAAATAAGGCATCCATCACATATTTATGGAAATACATGGATGCTAGCGTTATTCCATCGGCGTCCACCGTTGTTCTCACTGAAGGTCAGAAAATATTGGACGGTACATTACGCCTTCCTCTTCCCCGTCATCTGCGGCTGGTCCGAGAACATCGTCTCCAGTGTCACGTTTACGAGTTAAGGGAGTTCGGGTGCGCTTTGAATTTGTCGGCAGAATATCTGCTTCGTCTTGGCAAGGACGGCGGAAGGCGCAATCACTCCCGGTTCCAAGGTGCCTGGTAGATCTCATGACGAGTGTGAACCAGATGGTAGAGGGGGAAGCAAGGGTCATGAGTCGCCAGTGGGAAGATGGAAAAATCCCTGCGAGGCACGTGAACGAGGGTTTGCCGAAGCACGCCATACTCCTACAGCCGAATGTGCCCCCTTTGAAGTCAAAGAGTGCACATTGATGGGAATGTGCACTGTTTGATTCAATGTGCACTGTTTCCCAATCTGCGCACAGATAGGTTTTGTACATCCTCCGGTTTGCCACGTGCGGGCATGCTTCGGGCATGACCTCGGGCATGCTACGTGCTGTTTGTAAGCACTGACTGCCGACTGCATCGTGCGCAACCGTGACTCGTTTTTGGCCGCGGCCCTTGTATTGAGTCCAACGCGTTAAAACGACCATTTCATACACTTCTTTCTAGCCGGAGGAAATTGATCCAACAACTATATGTAACTCCACTTCCGCTTCAATCGGCAACACCTTCATTACGAACAGGAGTTGTTCTCTTAGATTAGAGACATCCGTGAGTCGAGCCTTAGAGCAGCCCCGTCACCCATATTAACTCTTTCTGTGTATTCCTACGGAATGCTGGAATTTGTGGATCTTCCTTGCGATCAGCATCAACTCCAAATCAACTCCGAAAGGCCAATATAATGAACAGTCCTTGGGAGGCGTTGGCAAAGGATTTACATTTTGGGGTCTGTCCGCAGACACTAAAACGAGGGCATTTGATGACCGAACCGATCAAGTTATATGTATGCCCGGCCATGATTCAGGTTAACGCGCTCGGATTCTGAGCCGATACCTTCCATTTGAACCAGCTTCAGATCGACACCCAACTCTGGACTATGGTGAGCCCGATACCAATATAATAGTCTATGGTTGCATAATTGAACAACAATCATGATGGGACGTCCAGAAAAATAGATGCCACGGCCATCGACGGCACTGTGCCGGATTGAGGCTGAAATAGAAAGGCGCAGAAATCGGACTCTGGAAAAATCAGTAGGACGAATGGGCGCAAAAAATTAGCGCATTGTTCTTTCTTTGCGAAGACTTGGGACCTGGACAAAGCCCACAAAGAATTTGCAACGGTCCACGTGTTCAGTCGTCATTTAATTAGCCGATTGCCATTTAACACGACCCAGATCGACAAGCACTGCCTCTGCAACGGATTTCCTGTTCTGCGTCTTCCAATGTCCCAAGATGGTGATCGACCTGAGTACGGCGTTCCTGCGGGTTCCAACATGCCTGCAAAGAAACGGCGCGTGCAGAGGGCCTGCGATGCCTGCAGACAGAAGCGAGACGGCTTCCAGCATCCTCGCCCCAAATGCTTTTATCCTTGTTGGCGCCGACGATGCCGACGCAGACGTCCGTGTTAGCTGGGATATGTATGGAGTTGTACGTCCTGCCAGACTTGCCCTCGATTGGTCGTTGCAACGGAACTATGGCATCGGTGTGAGTGCTATCACATCCATCCCTTCATTCTCTATCTTGAAGTTAACCCCACCCTTAGAAGCCTGTATTTCGCGTTTCCTTTTTCTTCAATGCCTTGATGGCTCAGGTAGACCTTCCCAGGTGATGGCTTACGTATGTTAGAGAAGAAATGCACAGGCTGCGTTGAAAGTGGAGTACCCTGCACCTTTGCGGGATCCGTTGCAAAACGGGGAAGGTTAGCGATATTATCAAGCAAGCTGTTCATTAATCATTCTGCAGCTATGTCGACGCACTCGAAGCCCGGCTTGAAGCGACTCAGCAGCAGCTACGCAAGGAAAACCCGGATTCACTCGCACTGAATTTGGGTCTGATTCTCACAACAGGTGTCAGCGCAACATTCAGATTCACCTCCCTCCAGCGCCCCAAGCTCGGGAGGCAGCCAGTGGAGCAGAGACTCGCCGGTGTTCTTTCCTTCGAGCCATACGATCGCTACTTCCGGCAGTCCAGGGCCTGGAGTCATCCTTGCTGCGCTTAACCTTCGGTCCATGAATACGCCCGCCCCAGCGCCCCACGGCGATGACTTGGAGCACGTTGGATTGATCGACAATTTCGATGAATTGTCCATTCACCAATTCAGTAATGCGTTCCAGGTGCGTGTATTCAAACCACTGCTCGACGGCCTACAATATCCTGCCTAATAACCCGAAAAGGGCAAATCTTCTTCCTCTATGTTAGTTAAGGCAGTTAGGTTGCGCCAAGGTTACGAGGAGAAAGACCTGGAATGGTCAACGCGCTGTATGCGCTATTGGAACTATAATCCCGTGAGCGATCCGACACCTCTTCAATCACTGCTCACTGGGGCGTCCAGATCCAGGACCGAGTGCCACATTTGGGACTGTTCGTGTTCCCTGACACAGATCTGCTCTCTGCTCTCATCGATCTATATTTCGTCCATCAAAATTTGTATCGCCCAATCTTACACAGGCCGAGCTTCGAGCGCTCTGTCGCGGATGGTCTCCATACTCGTGACCAGTCCTTCGGAATCGTCGTCCTGCTCGTGTGTAGCCTAGCTTCCCGGTATTCAAACGACGTACGTGTGCGTCAACCCGAGCCCCTCAGACGCGGGTGGCAGTTCTTCGACCAGATCCCGCCCCATTCAGATCACATCTTCCAAAAACCCTCGCTTTACCACCTTCAGTATTATATTGTGCGTACTGTTCCTCCCACAAGCCATGGCGCGAGGTGCTGATTGAACGGCCCTCCTCATAGCTTGCGACCATGTTTCTCAAGTACACGACACCTAGCGCATGTTGGACTCTGATCGGCATCGGTCTGCGCCTCGCCCAGGACGTCGGCACACATCGACGGAAAGACGGCCCGCCGACCGTCGAGTCCGAACTATGGAAACGCGCATTCTGGACGCTGGTGGTGGCTGACCGCGGAGCAAGCATGGCGCAAGGCCGAACCTGTACCAGTGCACTCAATACGAGGAGTGCGTCTATCCCCCCTTCACATATTTTCAACGACTTCACAGACGTCATTGACTTATTTCATTTCTCAATCATGTAGCATCGACACGGATCTACTCATAGAGTGTGATGATGAATTCTGGGAAACAGAAGATCCAGCTCGCGCATTCGTCCAACCGGCGGGCAAGCCCGCGCTCTCCACGTTCTTCAACTGTTACTTGCGCTTGAGCAACATTCTCGCAGTTGCTTTGAAGATGCTGGTGCGTTGCCTGTCATATATTCTACATGCCCTCATATTTCCTACTGGGTACGAAACCAGTATTCGCCCAACAAGACGAAGAGCTTGCTTTCGTACCGCGATCAAGCATGGGAAGAGCATATTATTGCGGAGCTGGATTCAGCCCTCAACGGCTGGGTTGATGAGATTCCCCCGCATTTGCGCTGGGATCCGAATCGCCGAGACGACGCCTTCTTTGATCAGTCGGCTGTCTTGTACTGCAATTACTATAATGTCCAGATGACGATTCACCGGCCATTCATAGTGCCGGGCTGGCTGTCAACGGTAAGCATTCTCTTTTCAAACTAAGATGCTGTTCCCTGCTTATTATGTCGTGCAGTCCCTACCTTCGTTGGGAATTGTACGAATGCCGCTCGGTCTTGCTCGCATGTAGCTGACATGTCGAGACTCCGCAAGAACGGCGTGCCCGTTCCCGCTCTCATTGTGCGTATTTCAATCGGCACGTCATCTCATATTCGATGAATTAGTCGCCAGTCTTCACCAGTGGTCTGATACTGCTCTTGAGCGTGTGGAGCGGAAAGCGCACAGGATTGCCTCCCCACATGAATAGTGCCATCACGGAGGTTCACAAGTGCATGGCCACTATACGTGTTTGCGAAGAATTGTGCGTCGAACACCCTTCTAGTTCTTCTTCTAATTGATAGTTGCGTAGGTGGCAGACCGCCGGTCTTTGCTAGTATGTCGTGCACTATATCACCTTGGCATCTACTTCAACTATCCACAGCGATCTTCTGCACGAGCTCACCGTACTAGGAGAGTTGCCACTGCCCAAAGATGCTAGCCCAAACCCACCTCCGAGCTCGGCCCCACCTAACACTAAAAAACGCACGCGGGAGGACGACCACGACCCGCAGTATCCGCGTAGCGTCGCACCATCGGTACACTACCCGCCGATCGGAGACATCTACCACCCCACCCATCCTGCCTCTGTGCCGGCCGCCAACGTTGCGCCTGCCGCGCTTCAGTTCGGCCCTCTCCCGACGTACACCTCCGACCTGGGACAGCTGCCGGTGTTCCACCAGCACCCGTCACCCCCTCCGAATAGCATGAGCAGCTGGTACCCGGCGCAGTCCGCTGCGCCGTTCGGTCAGCCCAACTTCGCGGCGGGGATGCCGTTGCCCGGTAATGGGGGAAAACATATCGCCAATTCAACCTTCAACATGGACAGTCTCTTCGTCCCGGATGCCGGATATGCAGGTGCGTCGAACCGGGCCGTGGCTGAGGGCGGGATGAGCAGTGACATAATGACCCTGTGGGCAAAAGCGCCGACGAGTTTTCAGTAAGTGGTTCCTTCACTCCTCGTTTTATTTGCCTGACCGCTCGATTTGCGTTCTAGGGTTGATGGTTGGGGAGTGTATTTCAGTATCATGAACGAATTGAGTCAAGGGCTTGAGTGATGCTGATAAATTATCCGTTCTTTAAGATTTTCCTCGTTCGGCGGTGCCCATCACGTTGCACATGTTGTGTTTTTGCTCGATGAGGCTTAATTAGCCCGCTTTTCGGTCTCGCGCAGCGTCCTCGTGGTCCGCTACGGACTGTGCTTCTAATCGCTGTCTCCAGACCGCATCTGTCCGGTTTTGGCTCCCTCGGATTTCTGGCCAACTATAATCTCGCCCAAATCTTCGCTTTTATACCACTCAGAAGATCTGTCTGCTCCCGCGATATTCTCTTCCTCCTTCCCTTCTCCTCCCACCATCCCCGCAGCAATCCTCGCCCAGCCGCCTCTCTCTATCAACGAAAAACTGTGGCTTTGTGCACCAAGATATTATGAAAGCCCACTCATCCAACCCTATCTCAAACATCGCATCAATAATTTGGTCTGGCATCGAAGCCCTTCATTCAAGTTCGCAAGCCGGAACAGATACTTTTTCTTTCTTGACATTTGATTGCCCATCAACTAAGTTTTTTGGTGCTCCGCGTCCTTCTCCCCCGCTCGACTCAGGGCTATAACCCACAAAACTACATCGCGCTCTGTCAGACGACGTCCCGAACGACACCTACTGATGATCCGCGATGCTGTCCCCCCACACGTCAAGTGCATTCTGAAGTCTGGCTCTCGCTTTTGTTGCGTCCGTCTTCGTTCCTTCCTTCGTGACCCCTCTCTCCCCCTCCAATCGCGGTCGGCATCGAGTGTCCCCATCGCGAGAAAACAAGACTGACTCATATATTCACAGGCGGCAGCATCTCGCTCAACTTGCGCAGCACGACTGACAATATACTCTACTTCATGCTCAGCACCGTGCAGGCGAACTAGAGCTTGAAACCACTCGGGAGGTGTAATACATTTGCGTGAGTGGTTTCACTTCTGTGTTGTGGAATGGCCCTGTTATTTTCTTTGTTGGCGGAGAAAGAGATACAGAGGAGTGTGGGGTCCACATTCTCGAGTCCATCCGAATTTGGGTGCCAGGAACGCGGGCACTCTGCACCGGTGCGGCGGAAAGCACGGAGGTGTGTCCCACAGCCTCATGGGCCCCTGCATTCTTCTCCCGTTTGTTTCACTTCCTGTGGATGACATACTGAGAGAGCCTCACAGCACCGTCTTGAACGTCTTCGCCTGGGTCCCGCCAAAAGCAATTGCAAGAAGGTTAAAACCTCTGCGAGCGAAGTACCGGACATTTAATCTCAACTTTCAAGTCGGGACTGTCAGTTGTTCGCTCTCCCTCTCCACCTTTCAAATCCATATATATATACGCGAACTTTGTCATCCGAATCCTTACTCCTCCCCGTGAATGAATAAATTATGTTACTCCATCCGTCCCCCTCCCTCGCCCTTCTCCTCCTCTCCTAACCCTTCCATAACAAGAATCCATATACTTCTTCCGCAAGTACATTGCTGATATCCGCGTTGATTATCCGTTCTTCAAGTTATGCTCTCTACGGCGAGTCATGCAGTCGCGAAGCCACATTACTCTTCCGGCACGCTCTTAACATATTGACTCTGGCCCAGATCTGATTTTCAAGCATTTTGTCTCCTGGGTACTGGGCTTCGGCGCTGTGCTATTGCTTGGCGATACCAGTGCACCACCTCTCAAAGCGATCCTGAGTTTCTTTCAGCATCCCTCTTCTCGAATTACCCTGCTTTGTGGATTGGCGAGAGGGTTGATTTCATTTATTCCTCAAGGTGTTGGTGGGCCTTTTTCCAGGCTGAAATCATAGATATTGCTTGCCTGTGCTACATTCCTGTTCAAAATGTCGACGCTGCGCTTTGTAACCTTCCATATTCTCATATCTCTAATGTGCCATGCCAACGGAATAATAAAGTTCATGCCAAGCCTTTAAATTTCTCAACCGGCATATTCCGCTGACGAATACCGGAGCGAAGCGGAGGATTGTCTTGTCTTGTATATAATTGCCGTACTAGTACTAGATAGCTGCGACTCTGTCGGAAAAGACATTGCCCTGAGGTGCTTTGAACCCAACGTGGAAAGTCAACCCAGATCAACTATGTACTTATAAAGCAAGTGAACGAATAATATCAATATTTTCCGCTATCAAGTTTCAACAAGTGGATGAAACTTCCGCCAGTGAGGTAATTGCCGCACTAGTACTAGAAAGCTGCGACTCCGTCGGAACAGACATTGCCCTGAGGTGCCTTGAACCCGACGTGGAAAGTCAACCAAGATCAACTATGTACTTATAAGTGAACAAATAATATCAATATTTTCCGCCGTCAAGTTTCAACAAGTGGATGAAACTTCCGCCGGTGAAGTAACTTCCTGAAGATCCTCCAGGTCCATTGCCTCCCTCAGGCTCATTAACTCCCCAGGCCCCTCCCGACTTCAATCCTGTCTAAAACAGCGTCGGGTTTCCCCAATTTGCCCGCCGCGGCCGTGCTGAAGATATAAATTCTTGGAACATCGTCGATATTTCGGAACAAGAAAACTGCTTATTCACCTGAATACGGTATTCGCAGTTACAGGCGCCACTCTCCTAACCCATACCCTTCGGTAAACCCAAAAAGCTATGGGTTTTATTCAGCAACCGTGGAAACCTTATCGGATTCAGAGTTTCCCGCCCGCCTTTCAACAGTCAGATATAGTGTGAAGCAGGTAGATTAGGGCCTCACGCATGTGATAGGCCGAGGTCGAACCGTTTCCGCGCTCTTCCAGAATTCAATCGTTCCCGAGTTACGCCCAGTCGGCAATGGAGTAGTGTAACTCGGCGTGATGCTGAGTGACAGGTGTTAAGAATCAGTGTCCATTGATTTAAATTTCAATTTGCAGGCCATAAACTGTGGTAAATCCCCGACTTTAAACCATGTGGACCCAGAAATTCCATCAAATATGCCCCCGGGCTCATGGAACATATGATGTTTTGAATCCAAAATGCATAGTTTATGTGGTTTCACAAATTTGTAGGTTTTAATTGAGAACCCTTAGCGTTTTGGGCGATAGGCTATGGGTTTCGCAGGAAGGTTCTATTTTAGAAAGATGGTTTTCCCTGAGATTTTGCCCGGTGCTGGCTCAGTCTGAGATCTGGATCGTGAAAATTCGCTCTCTGAACCCAATCCCGCGAACGTGGTCCCTCGTGGTGGCGTGGTCCTCTCTTCACGTGACTGTTCAAGGAAGTGTCCTCCGGAGAGAGAGAGGGAGGTTTCAATGGGGGCAAATGTTTTATTTGTTCGCCAAAGCTCTCTCGCACGGACGCCGGGACAGGAAAGCCGAGCTCAAGTCAAATGGGGAGCGCGAAGTTGGGATCCCAGAACTTTAAATGGAGTTTCAATCGAACCCGATTCATACTGGACTTCGGGCCGATCGCCGCAAATTCAAGGGAATGTGGAATGTTTAACATACAGAACAAAATACGTACGGGCGGCGGGAGTAATGAATACTCGTGCAGTAGTCACATTATATTAATACATTGATATTTGATACCGACTGATTCCTTCACTTCAGTTAAAAAGGATTGGAAATGGCGAGCAATCAAGCCCGGGGGGCGTCGTTAGTTGCTGCTCCGGCACCGGTGTCCTCCATACTGCTGCCTGGATCGGTCACGCCGAATTGAGCAGCGCATCCTGCGCACGCCGAGGGCTGGAAAGCGTCATCAATCCCAGGAGTTGTGAAATTCACGCATGAATGAAAGCACTCACAAAGGCGGCAGTACCCTTTGCCGCGGCAGTAAGGCACGCGGCGTTGAAAGTGTTGTCTGACGAAATTGTCAGCAGGAAGTTCAGCGGGACAGGTTTGGGAGGATGCTTACCGGCTCCAAGCTGAGCGACAGCGGGCGCGCACGGAGGGAACGACGGCAGAGCGACGACACAGGCTACGGGCGAATGCCCATGTAAGTTGAAATGAAACATCAATGGCTCGAGATAGACTGACACTTGATGTTGCACGTGCTGGCGCGGGGACCCACGGGGGCAGCAGCAGCGGCATTTTGGGCACTTTTAGCGGGGGCTGGTGTGCCAGCAGCGGGGGATGGTGTGCCAGTAGCGGGGGCTCCATTGGCGTTGTTATTGGCAGTTACAGCCTTGTTGGTGGGATCCGTGACACCGAACTGGGAGGCGCAGGGGGTGCAGGCGGTCGGCTACAAATGGTCAGAAAAGAGAGCCACAGCGGCGAGAGCACTCACAAAGGGAGCGGTCCCTTTCGCAGCGGCAGCGAGGCATGCGGTGTTGAGAGCGGTGTCTTTTTAATGGGTCAGTGATTTCTTTGATGAAAATAAGCGGCGAATCTCACTGGCACCCTGCTGATCAACGGCGGGGTTACAGTCTGTGGGGAAGGACGGCGCCAGAGCAGCGACACAGGCTGGAGTGGTTTTCGTGAATCTCTGTACAGCGCACGGCACATCAAGGGCGCATTCCGAGGCACGTACTATTAACATTGCAGGTACCGGCCCTGCTGAAGAGAGGGTTGATTGGGGAAGCAGAGACACTGGTGGAGATGAGGGCGAGAAATGCGACGAGAAAGAACTGCATTTTATAGAGGTTTAAATGGGCTGGAGCGGAGTAGGGGAAAAAGTCAAATTATTGGTTGAGATCGAGTGAAAGACGAGAAGGAGGCGTATGTTTGTGAGTTGAATATCTGGCTCGAACTCCTCTTTATAGGTGAACGCGGACCAGTTTAGTGAGCACGCGTGCATCGGAGTCTGTTCATATTCATAACGCTTGAAGCCGGTACCCATGCCACCAGAAGGGACGCAGGAAAATATAGCTGCGCCGCAGTCGAGTGGGCGAGTGGTCGGTCACGGTAAAAAAAATCGCTGTCAAGAGTCGAAGGCAGTGAGCGCTTGGGTCATGTGGTGGGTTTAATTCCTTTGGTCTTCGCTAGCCCTACCGCCCGCTCTTGAGGTTGTTACGCCAAAGAACCAAGATTTACTCCCGCCTACAGCTGGGGTGGACCATATCTTCACGATCACTCTCGGAGTCCGATTTTCACTTGATTTCTACGCTCTCTTGGGCGTTCCGCTGCCACATTCTCTGGCCGGCCGACGAACTCCGAATTGACCAGCGGGTGATCGCATCCCGAATATATAATGTTACAGCACCGCAGTGTACTTGAATCGCCTTTTTGGGAACCAAGTGGGGACGATCAATATCTGTAACCGTGGCAATATTAGCTCGCGAATTTGGGAAGGCCTTGAATCCTGTGCTTTCATAGGCTCTTGGTGCGACAGGCCGCAAGAAGTTGGGATCGTGTTGCACGCTAGGATGACTGCGCTCTGCTATTCTACCATGTACACGGAATCTGATGACGGTGAATTGCGATGGTACTCAAAAATACATACTATACTTACATGGTGCCCATCTCTGAGCTGATTAGCACCCCCTTCGAGCAGCGCTCCTGCAGACAGCGCGGGAGCCTGGAGTCCGAGTCCTCGCGCCATAGCTACGTGTCGGCGACTTCAGATATCCAGTGGGCGACACACCATGTCCAGACACCACGGATATCTACGACGTCCATGAAATAGGACCAGGTTATCTTAAGTTTTCGCCGCTCTTTATTGACATTAGAACTGAAGTTCAAAAGAACTTGAGTTCAGGGACTGGCGGCCCAGAGCCTGTACTGAACTATATATCCAGAACTTGAGTGTTATCAGAACTCAAGTTCATGTTACATGGAACTCAAGTTGGCCAGATCTAAAGTCAGACTCAAAGGGTGAAATTTGAGCATATAATTGAAATTAATATACACAAAACTCGAGTCCCCATAAGAACTTGAGCTCGCTTTCTGGCAGGCTGAACTTGAGTCACGCGGATGACCGCCCCAGTTCGGTGACCCCCCTCAAGTTCTACCAGCCGCGCAGAAATCGAGTTGCGCAACCTTGGACTCGAGTTCGGCTCGGCGCGTGCTGAACTCAAGTGCTCGAATTCTGGTCCACAAAACTGAAGTTCGGCCAGCCGCGTGCGGAACTCGAGTCGCGAAACCTTGGACTCAAGTTCTAGAACTCTGGTGCCCAAACTCAAGTTTAGCCAGCCGCACGCAGAACTCGAGTTGCCTCGAAGTCTGGTCATATAACTCAAGTCGCCAGACACTCGACGTATTTTCTGTGCGCGTCGTGCCCTCTTCTCCACTGGCATCCGCCGCGCGCTTGCCGCGGCACGCACATAGTAGCCGAAACCATACCTTACTTCGTGACCATTCTGATCGAGTTCTTCTATGGCAGTGGCACCAAGTGAAATAGTGGCGAGTGGCACGAGGTCGGCCACTGGTACAAGTGGGCAGGAGAGCAGGGGCCACAGGCGCACATCTGGAAAACACCCTCTCTCTACCTAGTGCTAGAGAGGCTCCGGTAGGCTTCTAGAGCCCTAGGCACCCCCCCCTTCTAGGGAGAACTACCTAGATCGTCTTCTCTACCCTAGAACTCGTTTAGAGCCGGCTAGAGCACCCATTAATTCACATGCTTGCGCAGATGGCTCGCCAAGCGGCAGTGACGATTCCGGATTTTTCTTGTTCTGCACTTATCCAGGCCACATGAAAGGAGACAGAAATTTATTCAAATATATTGCTGGAATAAGAAAGACTACAGTACAAAATGGCAAAAATCAAGAGTCTGCCCAAAGTCTCCCGCAAAGATCCGTTGTCGGTGATGGATGTCTATCAGCGTAGACCTGGTTACGGACTTGTGAACTTGGTGCCCGAGCGCATTATTGAGAATGACTTGAGGATTTTCAGATGGAAAGCGTCCGGACAAGATCTTGAAGCAAAGAAGTCTTGACATGTTGACATGTTGAGAGCTTGAAGGTACTTGGAATACCAGCAGAATTTGCGAAGGGTGGGAGAACTTGAGGGAGGAATGCGAAAGACATGGAAGAGGAGGTGAAAGTGGGAAGAAAGGGAGGATGGTGACAATTTGATGAAGTCCCTGTTTATAAGTGGGCTGACTCCACCGGCGGTTGTGTAGGGCTTTAAGCGAAATTATGTGTGTTTACCCGGGGCCGCTGATTCTAGCTACAGAGAGATAGAAATAACAGATCTCTATAGAGTCGAGGATCTCTATTAGAAACACCGTTCTCGGGAGCTCTAAGGAGACGGGCGGGCTCTAGGACGATAAGCGATGTCTAACGACGCCTATCAAGAAGCCGTTGCTCTAGCGCGTCGGCGCATCTCTAGCAAAGAAAAACCGATTTCCAGATGCAGTCTCAACAAGTGGGATTGATTTGCTTTAAGAGACCAGCTGGCAGAGGAGTGTGGTGTCCACAGTATAATGGTGAGCGGGATTCACATAGTCGAGAGATCAAGGTCGTGGTAGGATGCAAGCGCGTTGATGAAGGTCAAAGAGCTTGCAGGACAAAGGTAAATCTGATTGCCGTGCGCAGCCACATCTCTCAAGTCAACGTCACATCTGTGACCCTCCGCTTCTCTCTCTTTCACTCCACCTCCACACGCCTTCTTCCGACGCACGTCTCTCTCTATTTGGACCCCGAGGCCGGCCTCACCAGTCTTGGACCTCGACTCTACGCTCCTCCTATTACAGCCGTGGCACTCAGTCCTTCAATTGCGGGGTTGCCACTTGAGGGACGTGCGAGGTGGCACCGTCGCGATGTTCAACATTATCAAGAGCCTCGAGTGGCAGGTGAGGACCAGGTATGTTCATGATTCGATTTCAATGCTTTTTTTATCGAGTTATTATTCATTCATGTTTTAATGGATGAATGACCTTGGGCAGGAGGCGACGGCAGAGCGTCCGAGAAAAGTGGGGGTAAGATCGCGGCAGTGATTCAAAATTGCTTGAGTCACTGATATTTTATAGGAAGCAGCAGCTGCTAAGACACCCGCCAGGAAGCCGAAGCGCAAGAATTAAATCTCGTGAGTGGGTCTCAAGTTTCACGACTGAAGCTCAATTTTCTAGAGTTCTCAGAGTGTATCAATTTCAGAGGCGTAAGTGGGTCTCTTGAGCTCCACAACTGAAACTCAAGTACTGAGCACTCAGATTTATGTCAGGTGTTGAGGTGTGGAACTGGAGTATGGGTGGGACTTGAGATGAGGTGTGACTTCAGATAATTGCAAGAACTGAAGTTCTGAATGAATTGATTCAATTTAACATGGTTGCAAGTTCCATCGGGAACTTGAGATTTCAGTGAACTTGAGATTTCCGTGAGCTTGAGATACAACTTTAACCCGGATTTTAATTTTAACATCCTCGTAAGTTCTATTGGGAACTTGAGATACAACTCTAACTCGAATTTTTACTGTACTGAAGTCCCATATATACCCTGAGGTATGTGGCTCGCTATGGGCTCTGAGCCGCTGGTCCCTGAACTGAAATTCACGAGGACTTCAGTTCAAATGTCGATAAAGAGCGGCTGGAACTTAAGATAATCTCATCCATTATCTGCACGTCCATGTCCACGCCCCGGGAGAGAGCCCGAGAGGAATTATCGAATTGGACGGCAAAAATTGCGTAGCACGGGTTGAGCCACTACCAGCTAGCTGCATGTCGAGGCTTTCGAGGATAGTCATAGTCAATTTAAAAGGCTCGACCAACAACAGGTAACTTGAAATACTTACAGACGAGCCGAACCGCAGGGCCGGGAAAGGTGGTAGGTTAAGTAATGACGAGCGACGCAAATGTTGTGTCGATGAACTCGGATTTTTGGTTTTTGTGATGCGGACTTGAATTACATAAGAGTGTGCGACGGGCGGGCGCGAGGACGGCGGACCCGATATTAGCACGTACCAAACTGAATTATTTATTTGAATGTGTGGGTGGCACGGCGTGGGTAGGGTAGGAGGGCAGGTAAGATAAAAAACATAGGCGTCGTGATTGAGTAGGGACGGGGATGGCACGGGAGGGGTAGAGGAGCATTGAGTGCGGGCCCCGGGTCTGGATTCGGGTGAGCGGGGGTGGAGGGAGACAGGAATAATAATGGATGGGAGGGGGGCATAGTGGATGGTGACGAGAGAAAACCAAGATCGCGCTGCTGACAAGAGCGAGCAACCGAAGACGCCGCATTATATATTTTATCCGTATCTTTCTTTACAATACATAGGGCCGCATTGTGACAAACAGCTAGTTAACGCGACGCGAGGCTGGCACAGCGCTCGATATAGTAAGAGTAATTGATTGATCAACGTTTTGTTTCTCACATCCACCTCTGTCCGCCTCGGACTGTTACATCAACACGCGGCGAAGTGCTTCAATGGCTCCAAACCCTAGCCACGACTTTCCGCTCCGGCAAAGCCCAGCCCAACTATTCGCTGCTGGCTACGATGGCGACGGACGGAACCACCGTTTTTACTTCATCACGGCGCCAATGTGCTGGCAGTCTTTAAGGCGGCCACTGACTCAAGGGAACCCTATCCCTTCTTTCATTTTACCCCCACCTCTACGCCTACTCGTATCTCCCTGTCTACACCTACATTCTTTACTCTCTCGGCCTATTACTTGCTTATCCAAAATGCCTTGCACACCACCATTCCACCCGTGTACTGGTCACGAAGACATTCGCTGTCACGAGAGAAATTTAGGCTGCAGCTTCTACACAGTTTCTGTGGGGTGATGCCGCAGGGTCTTCACGAATTCTTAAGTCGATTGTTTTCCTTTCCTTTTTTTTCCCATTCGCCGCTAACCCGATTCCTTCCTAGTTGGGTTGCTCGCCAACAGAGCGAGCGCTACGTGAATTCGCGCACGAAATCCTTCAAGACCTAGGACGACACGATTCGCTGGCGGAACCAGCAGTGTAATGAGCTCCACCAAAATGGCTGCCCCCCGTTCGAGGCAGTCACCTTCAGCCTCGCTGGTAACCCGCGTACCCAGCCCGGACCAGGCCCTTGCACGTTTTACGCCCCTTCATCTGTAGCTCGCGCGCCCGCTGGCACGGACGACATGGCAGCGCCTGCGACTGCCAATGCGGCGGATTCAGCTGTGGCTTCGTCATTGTCGACTGCAGGGACCTCTTCCGCGAGGACGGCGTTGACGGCGTTACCACCGTCACATACCATGTCATACAATGTCTCCTACAGCACCCTTCAACCTCAGTGTCAGCTCCTCCCTCGTGCGGGCTCGCCGTTCTCTTTGACTTCCTACTCCCTCTTCTCGATATCATCGGCTTCTTCCGACTCGTCCGATTCTTCTCTGGAGGGTTCCGTGTCGAGCACCAGTTTGAGCTTGACGCGCAGCCCTCGCGTCAAAACCGAGGACGTCATCCCCGACGTCATCCCTCCCCCAAAAGAGGAGCCCGTGGCCGTGATCGTTGTAATGCCGTCTTGCTAGCTGTCCTGTTGTTTGCTGCTGTCGTGTTTATCGCTGGACTTTCGTTGCTTTTTTGGTGGTTGCTGGACTGTGTGAATCTGTAGCTATTTTGTGATTGTCTTGTCTCGTCTTGATTATTTGCCTCCGTACAGCATCTTCTTAGTATTGTATAATTTGTATTTCTGTGTCAATAATTATTTTTTAAATTAACTTGCTTGAGTCACCCAATAAACTTGAGGGCCGATTAGCGTGAGCATCAATTTTCAGTGCTAAGAACAAGCCGATCTGGATTAATCGGCATTACTAGAGTCACATGCCTGGGGACTCTTCGTGTACACTGCATCCATCTTCGCGTCTAGCACGTATTCCTCCCTCGGTACTGTAGGCTTGTTTGAGTTTAAACCACAAGGTTTCCAACCTTTGCCTGGTTTAAACCAGTTTAAACCACAAGGTTTCCAACCTTTGCCTGGTTTAAACCAGTTTAAACCAAGCCTATAGGCAACTTGTTCTTTATATAATAGACTACAGATGGTTTAAGCTGTTTTGGTTTAAACCGGTTTAAACCAGATCAGTTTGAACCGGTTTAAACCAAAACAGCTTAAACCGGTTTAAACCAAAAAACGCTTGACTCATATTTTTTAGTCAAGAGTCAGATCTGTTTTGGTTTAAACCAAAAAAAGCTTGACTCATATTTTTTAGTCAAGAGTCAGATCTGCTTATATCAATCAAAAAAAAAAATATATATATATATATTCAACTATCCTCTGCTATAACAGCTGCCCAATCAATTTTTGGATCTGGGCGCTCAAATTTGATATGCTGGGCAAGTCTAACTCCAGCCTTGGGCCAAGTGCCACCAACTTTTTTGAATTGCTCTCATGCATCTTTCCCCATCTGTCGATACATACCTGCAACCTTCAATGCATAAACCTTTTTTCCTGGCTCATTTTCATGATCATGAGCAAGAGCAGTCCAGGTAGCCTCCATTTTGTTGAATCCCTGAATTGCACGACGGAACTCTTGGCCCAGAATTTCAACTTCTTCTTGCCATCGCTCCATATCTGCATGAGCACAGTGCCATTGTACTCTTGCCGCTATACAATGATGAGCTCTAAAACAATACATGAGATAGCTTGACTTACAATCCAAGACATATTCGGCTTCCTCAGCAGGAGACAAGTTTCCATAATGGCCCTGTCGTCAAATCCAGCCTTCAACCTTTGCTCCATCACCTAGCTTGTGTGGCTCATCTACATTTTTTGTGTAAAGATCCTCATCCCTCAGCTCTGGAAATCCAAACTTTGGGTCTTGTGGATTGCATCCAAGGGCAATCATTGCAGTACGAGCATGCCAGAACTTTTTGACATAATTCTGGATCCTAGTTTGGATATCCTTGATCTTTTGCACTGCTCAAGCATTCTTTGCCTGACCATGAACAGCATTATTACGAGCATTCTTGTGTTGTCTGAGGGCTTGACAATGTTCGATATGTTCGCGCAAGCTACGTAGAGCATCATTTGCTTCACCTTGCCGCAGTTTGAGTTCTTCTGCTCCCAAAGTCTCTAGACCTAATTTGGTTCGCTCGGAGCTAATAAAGTTGGTGGGCAAGAATAACCTCTCCCATTCAGGTGATTTGTAGGGCTCTGAGACCACAGATGGGAGAACCTGAGGACAAATGTGCTGTTGTTGCTGATGCCATTTCTTGATATCTGCCCCTAGACGTTGCTTTTCAACCACACTATCTTGTGTCTGGTCATCTTCACTGGTGGGATTCTGTGTTGATCTTAGAGCACACCTGATCGATTCATTATTTAGTTTTATCTATGCATAGAAGAAGTTGAGGAACATACCGTCTGGCTTGAAGTTTCAATCCAACATTGATGTAGAGAGCAACAGGAGTGGTAGCACTTGCTTGAGCTCTGTCTTCCGCTCTTTGCTCACTAGCAATCATCTCCTTCAAGATGGTCGCTTGACTAGGAGCTTGAAATACTTTAGTAATATTAAACATTCACCTCATCAAGACTCACCTTTCTGCTCCTTGTTGTTGTACAAAACACGAGTGGATGCACTTTTTTTGGTTTAAACCATGGTTTAAGCCATGGTTTAAACGGGTTTAAACCGGGTCACCTTTCTGCACAGCTTTGTTGTACAAAACACGAGTGGATGCACTTTTTTTGGTTTAAAACCGGTTTAAGCCATGGTTTAAACCGGTTTAAACTGGGTCACCTTTCTGCACAGCTTCGTTGTACAAAACACGAGTGGATGCACTTTTTTTGGTTTAAAACCGGTTTAAGCCATGGTTTAAACCGGTTTAAACCGGGTCACCCTTCTGCACAGCTTTGTTGCACAAAACACGAGTGGATGCACTTTTTTTGGTTTAAACCATGGTTTAAGCCGTGGTTTAAGCCCGGTTTAAGCCAGGCTTTAAACCGGTTTAAACCGGGTCACCTTTCTGCACAGCTTTGTTGTACAAAACACGAGTGGATGCACTTTTTTTGGTTTAAAACTGGGTTAAGCCATGGTTTAAAACCGGTCTAAACCGGGCGGTTCAAACCGGGCTAACACCAGCAACAAACATTGGCAACCTTACGGTTTAAACCAAAATGGTTTAAACCGGGCCAACGTTGCCAACGTTGCGGTTTAATCTTAAACCAGCCTGTTGCTGTCCCTCGGGATGCGTCATGTTACCGGTTTACAACTACAATGGGCTGAAAGAAAGTCCAAGACAGCGACGGTGGCGCTCCCGCTCTCAAAAAAAAGCGTGGCCCAGCCTGCAATTTTAGGGGAGCGAGGCTCGAATTTCTCACTGAGCACGTTGAAACATGTGCCGGCGGTGTATGGGTGAAATACAACTATATGCAAATCCGACGGGCTGAATGCAATAGGAAAGTGTGCTCTTGTCTAGGATTCACAAATCCCGAAACTAAAACAACAACCACCAAAACTCAACAAGTGATTCCGGATAATCCCAGAGAGTATGACTGAGTACGGGTCTTTGTGTACCGATAGATGATACACAGGAACAGTTGTTTTTAAGATTGCACAGAGCGCTATAAGCAGGCTCAATGGTTTGTCCTTAGACAAGGTTCAATTTATAGTTTTGCGACTCTGGGTCATCCAGTCTAAGCTCATAAGACAGGAGTAGTGAACCAATTTGACATGCAACACGCAACAAATCCGGAAACACATGTGGCACACTTAAAACACACACACAAGGATATTATCCCGAATAAAGCTGATAGATTTGTGATAACTCGAAAATACAAGCACGTCCTTTATTGGAGTAGCCTCAATAAATCAAGCCGGAAGTTCTTTACTCGCTGGAGAGACCGTCAACCTTCTCTCGCTGTCAGCGCCCAGGTAGGATTCCGTGCCATCTCCCTACAGACTGTCCTCCTTATATACTGTACATCTAAAAATAACTTTACAACTTGATATATAATCCACCAACGTATCCATGTCTGTGATTTAGTATATGAAATGTGATCACCAAGACCTTGCTGATTGATTTCACCAGATCCTAGGAATGTTGGTTCCAAATTAGTCCCTCAAGGTATGGTCGGATATGATCAAGCTATAAAATGCCTCTTTATAGGCACCCTGAACTAGTCTGTAGCCCAAGTGTAGCTTTAGACCGTTTAACCATCAAGGTGGGTCCTGGTTGAGCAGGATACCTATTTGTCTGATTTATCCCTGATGCGATCGAGACCTTTACTTAGCACCCGATTGGTTCTAGTATTCTGGATTTCCTGGGCTCGTTACTGGTGCCCCTTGAATTATTCTGGGAAATCCGGAACCCTGGGTCTTTTGCCTTCAATTAGACACCCTGGTCCCCTTCATAGTCCAAGTGAAAAATCAATTCCTAAATTGGGTTTGAACTTGGTTGCCATATTGAGCCGATCAATATTTGATTGGCGTATGGCGCCTTATCCGGATCCGGCCTGCTGCGGTTTGAAAGGTTCTGGAGTCATCACATGATTGAACACATCATCGTCTCGCTACAAGCATGGATAAACAATGTTGAAACCCATTCAAGATAAACTTGCCATGAGCTCAATTATTGGTACAGAGTGGATATTATATTCCCTAATGCTTATTTGGACTACCCGCAACCTCCTGCCTATGGTATGACAGTCGGATCCAGAACTGATGGCTTATTAGTAGGAGGCATCCAGTATATGTGTTTTCTGGATACTCATCCACAACCGGTTCCATATTTGGTTTTCAGCGTATAGCTCCAGGTCTACTGGATCGGGACTCGTCATAGACCCAGACGTGTGTGTATCCGCAATGGAAATCCAGAAAATGTTAAATTTCGGGCATGGGCGAATTCACGGCTTATCAACGTCCCCGAATACCTCAAACATTCAAAGAAGAAAATGATGGCAGAGTTCTGGCCAGATCTCATGTTCCATTATTGGCATCAGTTTCCCTGGCACGTCCCTCTGAACGAGGAGCTGGCCCTATGGCAGAAGATATCTTGGCTGCGGATGCGGAGGCTGCTTTCAAGGCTTTGGACCTTGATCTGATGGATGCGGAGCAAGATACAAAATTTGAGATTCAGTCGTCAATGAAGAAGGTTTGTTTTTCATATGGTATTGTTCTCTCTGTTTCGTTTATTGTCTGGGACCTGACTGATGCACTTCCATCAAAGAAAATCAAGATGTGTGGTTTAACCGGCAAAGGTTGGGGAATATGAAAATCCAACAGAATCCGTTTTTCGAGCATCTGCAGCGCATGCATGGCGAGAAGGAGATGTCCGCGCTGAAGAAAACAACGGACTACCAGTTTTACCTGCAACACGCAGACTTCAAGGATGCCATTGCAGAGCACTTCCAATGTGAGCATGGTGGCGCACCACGAGTGCAACATATCTCATTGGGCTGCAACATCATGCCGAAAATGCTTGCGGAAGAGCTGACAGAAGTGATGGAGAGATTGAAAGGGGAAAATCAGAAGGCCCATGAGGCGGCAATAGCGGAATACAAGGATGATGAGGAGGATGACAGCGAGGAAATGCCGGATGATGGCCACCTGATAATACTGCCACCCCTCGATAACTATTGACGGGTCTACCCCCTCAAGACCCGTCGATAGTTATCGAGACATGGCACGGCCACTGTACAGGTTTGGTGGCAGCTGCGGCACCCAGCGGTGGCAGAGCAGCCATGCCACCCAGTAAATACCTCCTATTGTTTGGTCGTTTTTTTCGAACAAATAATGCCACATATGCCACGGAACTGCCATGTGTGCCACAGAACCGCCAATTGGGCTGGATATCGTGCCATGGGTGCCATGAGGCCACTGACCCAGGGTCAGTAAAATTTTCTTACCCAAATAGTGCCATGGGTGCCACGAGACATTTCGACCCAGGATCAGTAAAATTTGTTACCAAAATAGTGCCATGGGTGCCACCAGACTTTCTGACCCAGGATCAGTAAAAAAATGTTGCCAAAAGTGTGGCATGGGTGCCACCGGACCTTCTGACCCAGGGTCAGTAAAATTTTGTTACCCAAATAGTGCCATGGGTGCCACCAGACTTTCTGATCCAGGATCAGTAAAAAATGTTGCCCAAAGTGTGCCATCGGTGCCACCAGACTTTCTGACCCAGGATCAGTAAAATTTTGTTACCCAAATAGTGCCATCGGTGCCACCAGACTTTCTGACCCAGGATCAGTAAAAAAATGTCACCAAAAGTGTGCCATCAGTGCCACCAGACTTTCTGGCCCAGGATCAGCAAAAATTTGTTACCAAAACAGTGCCATCGGTGCCATCAGACTTTCTGACCCAGGATCAGTAAAAATTTGTTACCAAAAGTGTGCCATTGGTGCCACCAGACCTTCTGACCCAGGATCAGTAAAAATTTATTGCCAAAATAGTGCCATAGGTGCCACCAGACTTTCTGACCCAGGATCAGTAAAAATTTGTTGTCAAAACTGTGCCACCGGTGCCACCAGACCTTCTGACCCAGGATCAGTGAAAATTTGTTACCAAAATAGTGCCATCAGTGCCACCGGACCTTCTGACCCAGGATCAGTAAAAAAAAAATTCTGAGGGGGGGGGGGGGGGGGGGAGGGATATTACTTAAATAATGCCATCAGTGCCATGGACCATCTCTTCACAGTATCCAAAAAGTCAAAGAATGCCATGAGGGCCACACCCCATCGAACCCAGGATCAGTTGGACAACTTCCAGCAAAGAGTGGTGTGTGTGGCATTCTAGCTTTGCAGGACATGGAGAGGAATATCCATTTATTGTCTAGATGAAGTGGCTCCTAGTCCTCATGCCATCAGTGCCACCCTATTATCAAGTCCAACTATCTGTCAACTCCTAGTGATGCTACTTCCTCTAATACTGCAGACAGTTCCTCTCCTTCATCATCTGGTCCCTCATTCTCATCACTGGATCCATCACCCAGAAGCCATCTGTCCTGAGATCCTTCATCATGCTCCCCTCCTATGAGCTCATCAATGTTCATCTCTGTTGTTTGAGGCTCCTCCACCCATGGCATCGGTGGCACTGGCCCTTGTTCTTGAAGATCTGGCAACGGTGGCACTGGTGGCAATCACCCAGATTCCAGGTTGAAGAGTCCCTGTGAAGGCAGGGCCCAGCTGGTTCTTCGTTGCCTGGAGCCACTTCCAGTGGACATCATCAAACCTACCCCGGCAATTATGCCAATACAGGATCCTCTGCCCTTGTTCAGCCGTTGAATTTCTTCCCTGGCCCGCTGGAGTTTGTAATATGAGTCTAGGAGCTGATGGGCCGCAGGTATAGCCCGGGCACAGATGGAGGAAGTAGTATCAGGATTCTGGAGAAGGTTGAAGTCTGCCAGGAAGGTATAGTTGACCAGGGCTTTGTCTTGTTCTTATCCTTTGGCATTGGAAAGAATGTCAGTGGCAAGAACAAATATGGATACTTACATCATTCCTGGCTTACCAATGTCAATCATTGTGCCTGGAGTGCTAGTGATGTCATGCAAACATCCAGTGGCACAGGTGGCACAGGTAGCACCAATGTCTTATAGTGTCTGCTTCAGTGTGTGCCATGGATGCCATCCAATTTGGCTCCCCGTGCCACAAATGCCATCTGATTTGGCCTCCTGTGCCACAGATGCCATCTGATTCAAAAAAAAAATTGTTACAAGTAGAAGTAGATAAAAAAGGAGGGGAAGAGTGAGAAGATTGGACTACGATAGCTATGGATCCTGCCAGTATTCATTGTCTGAATCATATGCATACTCCTTCAAAATCAACCCCTCTCCTGAATGGTGAACACCAAAAAGAGCCTTTACCTCCTCCAGGGTGTGGCCTGCTGCCACATAGGTGGCAGCTTGAGGATTGTCCACAGAGTTGATGCCCGACATCGGAGGCGCTCAAGGGGAGGGGGGGGAGTTGATCGAGAATGGAGGATGAATGGCTGCTCACACCCCTCTCGACAAGGGCAGGGTGGAGCCTGGGAGAGGTTGTTGTGTGAATAGGCCTGGAGGTTGAGGGTTGAACAGGTGGCACTGGTGGCACTGTGTGTTGACATGGTGCTGGGAGAAACTGAAGTGGCTGCATTGGGAGTAGTTTGGGTGCAGGTGGCGATGGTGTGGTGTGGTGGGCTCATGGGCATCTGGGGAGGCTGCAGGCACACAGAGGTTGCAGGGCTTGCAGGGTGGGTGTGCTCCCCAGCATCGTAACAGGCATGCCAAGCCGGGAGGCAAGCCTCCCAGGATGAGTACCTGGTGGCACCCCCCCAGGGGATATATTCGGACATCCACTGGGCACTGGACCTTTTTTGTGTCTCCTTCAGGGCTGGCCCAAAAAAAAGAAAAAGGTGACACACCAAAAGGTGTAGACACCGCGGTTGTCCAAGGCAGTGGGGCTAGAAACAAGGTAAAATGAAGGGGTTTGGATGTGGGTAGCACCAGGGTCAGTGTGAAAGGGTGGTGAGCATCGATAGAGCAATGGCATTGAGAGCGAAGAACAAGTTGATATTGGTCACGGGACTTGATCCATTTGTTTGTTACGTACTGTGCCACCCGTGCCACTGGAAATCCTTGACTATGCCACTGTTGCCACCGAAAATCCTTGATCTCAAATTATTTTTTCGAGGCACAGCCACTCGTGCTACATATGCCACAAGTTTTGTAAACAAGGAGTCTGTAAGCTACTGGCCATCGTGCATCACATACCCGTCTTTGTCCCTCCACAGAGCATCAGAAACCTTTTTCTGGAGCTCATCCTGTTTTCTGTGGGTCCAAAGTGGATATTCCAAAGGATAATCTCTTTTTTCTTCCGTCTGATAACCCTGCTTAGTTCCCTTTTGAGCATTTGCTTCCTTCCTTTTCTCCCGTTTTTCGAATGCTAGAAGATTCCGATTTCTAATTGGGTCAGTCAAAGTAGGAGAGGGCGAGTCAATGCAATTACTTCTCCCTGTAGGCTTTGTCAGCACATTTTTGCCTGTCCTTCTGCTCCTGTACACGCTCAGGATCGGCCTTGATGCTGGCTCTATATCTACCCAGCTTCCATGAAGATATCTTAAACAATGTTAGTTGCCACATACCGTGCCATCTGAATTCTACTTTTCTCCGCTTCCTCTTCTTTATGGCTGCAGCAGATGAGTATGGATTGCAGTTAGCTGACTCTGTGTACATACCTTTCACAATATTTGGCCTGTGCAAGCTGTCTGGCAGGTGGGGTATGTGATGGCACTGGTGGCACTGGGGAGCGTTTCTCCCTCTCTGGCATCCTAAATAGACAGCAGGGCATTCAGAATGAGCCAGAGGGACAAGGAGATCACTTACCAAGTCAACTGGGTCGAAGTTTTGAGGTTGATAAAATTTGGTGTCGCGGTAAGATTCAAGAGGTGGGGTACCCATATGGAAGTAGCGAACCTTTTGGGTTGTTCGATGTTTCAAAATATATCACATCACATGCTTAAAGAGAAAATGCAAAAATATTTGGGGACACCCAAGTGATGTGTTACTTTGATTCTGCCAATTCAGATTGAGTGGCTGGGGGCTTAGGATGAGATGCGACGCGAAAATGTGGCGGGACGAGTACGTGATCACGGCAGGTCGAGTTACGGGATCACGGTGTCACAGCCAAATTATATGATGGCACCGATGGGACCAGCCATTTTTTACATGGCACTCATCGCACCACTCAGTTTATTCCATGGCGCTCATGGCATGATTCACAAACTCTGTCAATTTCTTACAAGGAGTTCGTGGCATCGGTGGCATATGATATTAAATTGAAGAAAACCATGTCCAAGTGGATGTGCTACGCCTCAGCCTTCAGTTCGTCAAGAGCCGAGAATAATGCCACCCCTGCCGCTGCCACTTCAAGCCCAAATGCTCCTCCTCCACCTGTGAATCTGTAAGTGTCGCCAAAAATTCCTCCTCCGTCTGGAACCCGGGCTCAACCATCGGAAGAGACCCCCCATATACTGAGTAAAGGAGTACCAGCGTTTCCCCACTGCAATGGGTATGTTGGAGTGGAAGATGGTGGCGCTGGGAATGAGAATAGTGGTGCCAGGGCGAAACTCGAGGATAAGGCCCAGAAGATGAGATGACCTCCTCTAGAAGCAATCCTTTAGGGAAGGGAGGGAGGTGGGTGCTGTGCACATACCAGTCATTCATAACTCAGGGAGACTGTGGCCTGAGCCTCCTCCAGAGGGTGGAAAGTGGCATCATGGATGTCGGTCACAACACCCTTGTTGGGCATGCCGCCATAGAGAGGGCAGACCTTCCTGTCCGAGTCTACAATGGGATGGGCAGTGTTGGAGGAAATCATCTTAGACAAGGGAGAAAAGAGAGAATACAGCACAACACACCTTCCACTCAACTTCACAAGCCTAAAGTGTTTGTGCTTGGGCGTATCCCCAAAGATGTCCAGCAGCCTGTCGGCCCACCATCGTCATGGAGCCCAATAAACCCGGTAGCAGCAATCCAAGTGGGGGAGCCTGGTAGGAAGAGGGTCAGCGATGGCATCCATGGCTGTCACATGCAAATCAAGATATGGGTGGCACGGGTGGCATCGGTGGCATCGGTGGGTCTCATTCATTGGGAGACATTGCCGTCGAGTTCTGGGCTCAAATCTCGATGGCAGCACATGGTTCCCCGGCAGGAGTACCATGGAGGGTCTGGGTTCCCCAGGAAGAGCACCACAGATGAAAAAGGGCAGGGAAAACAACAAATAAAGGCAGGCGCAAGTTCCGGGCACGAATCTCAGCAGCCAACCAAAGCCATGGGTGTCTGTGTTCCCCAGCAGGAGTACAACAACAGAAAAGAAGGCAGGTGCGAGTTCCGGGCACAGATCTCAGCAGCCAGCCAACCCCATGGGTGTCTGTGTTCCCCAGCAAGGCAGGCACGAGTTCTGGGCACGGATCTCAGCAGCCTGCCAAAGCTTGCAGCTGTGTTCCCCAGCAGGAGTACAACAACTGAAAATAAGGCAGGCATGAGTTCCTGGCACAGATCTCAGTGGCCACCCAAAGCCATGGGTGTCTGTGTTCCCCTTTACCTTGGAGCTTGAGGTTAATTCACATGGCTCCCCCAGAGGCAAGAAAGGCAGATGGTGGCGAAAGAAGAAAAAGCTGAGTCAGCCCCAAAGAAATCACCCCAATTTGATGAATTTTACGTTATTGTGCCACCAGTGCCATGGCTGGTTGGATTTGGGGGTCAGTGCCACAGATGCCACCCAGCATCTGTGGCAAACATGACAGTCCCATGCTTGATTGGGACTTGCACAATTTTTCTTTCATTAGAATGCTGGAAGAGCCTTGAGGGCCTGGAGGAGAAGGAAGAAAGATGGCATGGGTCCACTGGAAGAGCATGTGACATGTCAAGACACAGCCACAGTTGCCCATCAATTGGCACGTGACTGCTCAAGAAATATATGTTGTTCAGCATGAGTGGAATGAACCTCTAGCAGCAAAAATCCAGAAATATGGTGGTTATTATCCATCATATTCAATTGATTTTTTGATCCTCCATGTAGGCAGTTTAAGCTTCGGAAATTGTCGCAATTGAGATACTTTCTTTTTGGGGGAGTGAAAAAAAGAATCCCACTCAGATCTAAGGGTATAGCATTCCAGCAGCCCCAAGAATTTAGAGAGAAGTCAATGATACCCCAAATATTGTTCCTACGCCACCATATGTTGGGAATTGGGCCTGAATGTGGAAAGAAAATTTGATTCATGGATGAAGACCTGTATTTGGAAGAACGGTGTATATACATTGGTTCGTTAGACACCAACAGCACACCAATGCAGGTATACAGAAGATATATCTCAAAGAATGTGATCCACAGCTGATAATAATTTAATTTGCCTGGAACTCCATTGGGGAGGACAGACAATGTAGGCTGAAAAAATAACTATAAGAATTGATACAATGGGGCCAATGGAGTCCACAGATACAGTGGAGGTGCCTTTCTCCTGGAAGCACACACTATTGCCATGGAAAATCTGTGTCAATAAATCACCTGAAATATTAAGTCAATGCATTCAGCATAGACTTGAGTCTGAGCAGAAGACAGGGAGACTTGGAGTAGAATGGGATAGGGGCAGTGGCATTGGTCTTATTAGCAAATCTGTCTGCCCATCATGCTTGTTGCACTTATCAACTGATTGACAAGTGTAAACATCCGGCTTTCCATACCAATAGGTGAAGTAAGGAATGGCATCTACAGCAAAGCAACAAACAGCACAGCTGAAATTATCACTACCAGTTGATAACTATCAACAGGTCTAAGGAAAATTCAAACATTTCACTGATTCTGGGTCCGAAAGTCTGGTGGCACCACTGGCACACTTTTGGTAACAAATTTTTACCGATACTGGGTCAGAAAGTCTGATGGCACTGATGGCACTGTTTTGGTAACAAATTTTTGCTGATCCTGGGTCAGAAAGTCTGGTGGCACCAATGGCACACTTTTGTTGACATTTTTTGACTGATCCTGGGTCAGAAAGTCTGGTGGCACCGATGGCACTTTTGGCAACATTTTTTACTGATCCTGGGTCAGAAAGTCTGGTGGCACCCATGGCACTATTTGGGTAACAAAATTTTACTGACCCTGGGTCAGAAGGTCCGGTGGCACCCATGCCACACTTTTGGCAACATTTTTTTACTGATCCTGGGTCAGAAAGTCTGGTGGCACCCATGGCACTATTTTGGTAACAAATTTTACTGATCCTGGGTCGAAATGTCTCGTGGCACCCATGGCACTATTTGGGTAAGAAAATTTTACTGACCCTGGGTCAGTGGCCTCATGGCACCCATGGCACGATATCCAGCCCAATTGGCGGTTCTGTGGCACACATGGCAGTTCCGTGGCATATGTGGCATTATTTGTTCGAAAAAAACGACCAAACAATAGGAGGCATTTACTGGGTGGCATGGCTGCTCTGCCACCGCTGGGTGTCGCAGCTGCCACCAAACCCGTATGGTGGCCATGCCACGTCTCGATAACTATCAACGGGTCTTGGGGGGGTAGACCCGTCAATAGTTATCGAGGGGTGGTGGTATTATCAGGTGATGAGGGCACCCAGGCACGGTGAGGGCATGATTTTCTTTTCCACTCAAATAATTTCAGATTCTGAGATACGTCCACAGCTGTCGAGCTGAATTTCTACCCATTGTGGGACCCCTGCAGACTGGCTTGCACGCGTACACGGGCTACACGATCAACATTGTAGCCGCCCAAGTGGACGGAACGAGCTTTGATGTCGTGCGGTACCCGACAATTTTATTCAGTGCATTCATGGGCTAAATTGATTTATTTCAGCGCAAATGCAGGGACTGTTGATGGAAAAGATTGGGCTAAGTGGGACCCATTGGGATGAGCGGAGATGCTACCACGCTTCCTGAAATTTGTCCATGCAGAGAGTCAAAAGCAAGGTATGTGTTCGGGCAATTTGGTATATAGCCGACGGCATCCTAACTGACTTCATTCAGAAGAAGTTCCAGTCTCGTCACAAGCTGCATCGACATCAACCGCCTCAACACTACCGGAAACCTGATCCAGATGCCACCCGACAAGGACGTCATCATGGACGACGTGGAGATGGTTTTGGTAGCCGCACCCATGACACCCATGGCTTCCGCCAACTCCAACGCAACGCCTGCACCGCTCGTGCTGCGCGAGCTGGTTGATGATGTGGATGACGAGGCACTTACCAACAGGTTGCTTCTGCCGGCTGTGGATATTGTGGCGGCACGCCTGCCTTCCCCTGTCCACAACCACTGGCTGCACCCATCTGCACCCATCGTACCGGCAGCTGTGCCTGCTCCTCCTCGTCCTCGTCCATGTCCGGTCCCCCGCATTCCACCTGTAGCGCCACCACTGGTCCCACCAGTGCCTCTTGGCATGGCGCCGACCATGCCGGCCGCCGAGAAGGAGCGCACGGTGGGAATGGTCAACTCCGGCCTAGAACGGGAGAAAGCACTGCAGCAGCTGATGCCGCCCGAAGAATCCTTCGGGGTGCGGATGATGTGCGTCGCTCTCCACTCGGAGATAATGGGGATGCCTGCAGGAGAGAAACACAATCCCCTCGTACAGCGTCTGCGCCGCCTGCCGACTCCAGAATTATGGCGGGAGAATAATCTTGTGCTTAATAAAGCATTGCAGGCGGATTTTCCCTAACTGGTGCTGCCTCTTTCATTGGGATGAAGAGGAAGTCGGAAGTAGAGGAGGGGAGAAAGAAGAAGAGGAAGAAAGCTGAGGACGAGTGCGACGACAATGACAGTGAGGAGGGGAGTGAGGATAGTGGAGGAGGTAGGGATGACAAGGGTGGTGACGTGCAGCCCGCTCCTCGCGTAACGCGCGCACCAGCGAAGGTTGGGGGGACGAAAAAAGCGACGGGGGAAATGGGCCGAATGTGCAAAGGCAATGCTGCTGGAAGATAACAGAGGGGACAAGTGGGCATGGTTGGTGGATTTGTGGTGGAAGCTGGAGGAATCGGTGGGTTTCAAGTCTTCGGTAAGTAAGTTTCTCTGGGAGATTATTAAATAAAGCTGATCTGTTAATATCTATATCTAGACGAAGACGTTACCGACGGCGGGCCGGCCCAAGCAGGTGTCAGAGTGGGTGAAGAACACCCACAAGGGGATCCCCGAGGTGGAAATAGAGATCTTTGCCGCCCAATGGTGGATGTGGTGGACCGCGATCAACCCCAGCTGGCGGCATGTCATCGATGGGAAGCCAGTAATGGAAGGAGAGGGGTCGTGGGCGAGCCTCAAGTGCCCAGGCCAGAATGGGCTCTTTAACGTATTGGCGTGCTTGAAGTGGTGGGGAGCTGCGTTGAACGGGGAGTCGGCGGAATGGCTCAAGGCCATGAGGGATGTTGATAAGCTGTGAAAGCAGCCACACGTGAAACGCAGCTATTTTGCGATTTTCAGTATAAACAATCATGCAGACATCCCGAGAAGCTTCCGCGAAGCCTCGCGCAGAGAGCTACCAGTCATATAGCTAGAGTCGTGCTCACACAGAGACAATCTCGAATAACCAGACAGTACCTAGGCACCCGCCTAGAAGCGCTGACGCTGACTTGGACTACAGAGGAGTTAGAAGGGATCTATATTTGGCAATCACAGACGGAACTCAGTGGTCGCAACCACCTCCAGAGACACTTTGTTTGTTGTGGCATTCCTGGAATTAGTGAACGTGTGTCACATGCAAGCGGAGGGGGCCGAGAACGGAAAAGCGGTGAATACCCCGAACGGCTATAGCTCCGAGGTCCGTGCAGATCCGGAGTATCGCGATAAGAGAGTAGTATAAAAGAGCAAGCAGTTTAGCAGTACAGTAGCAGACCCCGCCTCTAGACACAGCAGTGTTGTAGATAGGTTTGGCTGGAGAGCTCAGTAGCCCAGCGCGACTGTTCTTTCACCTGATATAAAGTGACTTGTGGTTTGGATTAATATCTGTGTGGACTTGTGAACCTGAACTGTGGAATTGTGTCCGTGAACATGTGGCCTGTGTCTTGTGTTTGTCTTGTCATTGTGTCCGTGAACGTGTTCTTGTGTGTCCTCCTGTGTTTTGTGTCCCTGTGTCCGCGAACCACTGTTGTGAGCTTGTTAAGCCAACGTGTTAGCAAAAACCCGTTCCCCGGAACAAACCATGCCAGACCTTCGAGTCTGTTTCTTATACTAAGCAACCTATGTTCATCCGTGAACAAAGGGAAGCACTCCTCGAACCAACAAAACGCACCATGCTCAACTACGAGACTCTCTCAAACGGTTAAAACCTGCACGCACTCGGCTATTTGACCTAATACTTGGTCTACACCCCCGAACTTAAACTATCATTCCTATTATGGAAAGGTGTCATTGAGTGGTTTTGGTTAGGGTTTGGTTTTATAGAAGTTAGCTTCATGAACCCTTCTCGAACGTGATCCATCCGCACTAGGAGTGACTGTCTTTCAACGTGGGGTGGGCTCTAGAACAGATAAGGTAGGATCTTTTTATTTTCTTATTATTTACTTTTTTCTCTAATATGTTACAGCTCTTTGCGGTACAACAGGCGCACACTGTTTTTTTTTTTTTTTTTTGGCAAGTTTTCATTACTTTTCATTAGAACAGCTAACCTGAGCTCAATTCTCAACCGTTTCCCCTCAAAATGGGCTCATTCAATTCGCATTGAAAATCCGCAGGTAATGAAATGCCGGTATTTTTGATCCTTTTATGTAATAGAAATTCTTCTGGAAAGATTTAGTTTTGAATAGGACACCTGTAGCACTCGGAATACTGCACCAATTAACCTAGTGTTTGGATATGCTATAAATCTAATGTGGCCCAAGGCAACCACATGTTTATTTATATAACATGCTGAGTAATTGTAATCTAGTCTACACTTTAGTGAAGTAGATGTTCAGACACTACCACAAGTAGTGCTGTGCATAGAAATTTGACTATATTAAGCTCCATAAACACCCACATTACCTAGGGTCACATTAGATGTATAGCATATCTAAACATTACACCGATTGCTGCAGTATTCTGAGTGCTATAACTATCCTATTCAAAACTAAATCTTTCCAGAAGAATTTCTATTACGTAAAAGGATCAAAAATACCGGCATTCCATTACCTGCGGATTTTCAATGCGAATTGAATGAGCCTATTTTGAGGGGAAACGGTTGAGAATTGAGCTCAGGGTATCTGTTCTAATGAAAAGTAATGAAAACTTGCCAAAAAAAAAAAAAACAGTGCGCGCCTGTTGTACCGCAAAGAGCTGTAAAACAGCGTTAAGGACGCTGCAGCCGAGTCCAACACCATCATATCGAGTCCTCTGGCTGCTACCCCCACCCCCGAGCCTGAACAAAGTGCGGCAGACCCCGTGCCAATGCCAACACCAGCGATGCTAGGCCCAAATGCGCCCCAACTGGACCCTGACCCCGTGCCCGCTCCTGCGCCCGCCCCGGGTGGTGTACGATCTGAGGAGGATGATGGCCCGAGTGCCGATGATGATGACAATGAAGAGCCCGCACTGCCCGGACCTGTGCGCAAACATGCGAGGGGGGAATGCGCTGCCAAGGCTAAGGCTACCGGACCACTGACCCAAAATGAAAGGGCACCAAGCGGCCACAAGGCAATGGCAGGGGCATCAAGGACACACAAAAGCGGCCGGAAAACGCTAGAAGACGTGGAGCTCCCTGTGAGGGCGGCTGCAGCGGAATGTAGGGCATGCGGCAGGGCAGATTTTTTGGTGAATTTATCAGCGGGCGTATTGACAGGCGGATTGTGAGCACGGCACGGGCCGTGCAGGGAGCATGAAGGGAGGTGGCGAGGTGGAGGGCCTGTATATGTGTTACAGAATGTGCCGCGGTGCGGCAGGCGCAGATTTGGGTGCGGATTTGGGTGCGGACTTCCTTGTTGATATGTATTTGATAGCAATGCTGTAGTGAGGGCCGGGAGCGGCCCAATCAAAATATAATTTCTTGATGCTTTTGATGGTCTTTTGATGCGTCCTGTGCGATGCCGAGAACCCTCTGATAGGGCTGAACAGGAGCTTACAAAGGCCTTGGTCCGCTGGGGAACTGCCGTGAAATATCTCAATAGGGTCCCCGGGACATGCCACAATATATCTAGTTATGGTAAGTATATGAGCTGGTGCAGACTCGTCTTTGGAAAAAAAGCGGGCCGAAGGCAAAAAGCAAATTTCCTAGAAATGATCAGGGCCTAGATAATTGTACTTGTTACCTACAAATAAGTGATTCCACATCACACATTGGACTAAGGAAGTTCTTATACCGCTTGGGCGCCAATCAGAAGCTGAGAACAGAACTGCAGAGACAGGCTGAGTCATAGAGAGCTTCCGGATCATTTGATTACACAGCTTTCATCGGCCGATATCTCCACTGCACAGTATTTCTTCTTCCTCCACCTCGTTCCTTGCACTTTACATTAACAAACTATGCTCCACCAATTGTCAAGCGCGATATTGTGCACCTCCAGGGCTTGAGCCCAGACTACATGGCCAAGCTGCAACAGGATGGCAGCTGTACGAGGATACCGGGGGAGGCGCTTCCAGTCCTCATCACAGCCATTGTCCTGTTCCTCATCCTTGCCTCGGCGAGTGCTCATGTTTCGATGGCGACAGCCTGCTAACATGTCCCCCAGATGCGCTACACACTGGATGATGTCGTTGCCTCTTTTGTGAGAAGAAGGAGCCGGCCTATGCTGACGAGGAGCCACCCATCCCCACCGAGGCAGACATCGAGATCACATTCATCAACCACAAGCTCATCACCACCAGTGTTTGCGCCACCATGCCCCACCTGCACCATGTCAGCGGCTTCTTTGCGCGCTGGTGCGGCCTCGGCACCTGCATCCTGTACAATGTGCAGCACGGCCTCACCATGCTCATCTTTGGCCCCCTGCTCTCCGTGTTTGCCTCCATTTTCCTTGCCCCCATCCACATGCCCTGGATGGACAGCATGACCACGCCCCCCTCCCTGGACTCCCTCCTTGCATGCATCACGCCCCTCAAGCAATGCACACCTTCGTTCTCCCCTCCCTTGCTGTTTCCCTCACCAAACAAGCCACCCTCCTCCTCCCCCTCGCCCTCACCCTCGCCAACCTCCTCCTTGATGTCCCGCACATCCCCAACCAAGTGCTCACCACTGCGCAGACAAACAACCCCCTCTGCCGCCCTCACCCGCCCTCACCCGCATTGGGGCCTCCCTCCTCCTCGTGGATGTGCACCCCATTGTCCCCTTCGACCGCTCCTTCGGTGCCGATGCCGATGATAGGGTGTGTACCAAAACACGCATGAAAACACCAGTTTTTATTCAATTTCCGAACGATCAGTAGAGATGAAGTGAGGTATTAGCTTTGAGGGTGTGCACCTGCCCAGGGTGGCAGGCTACACTGTTGATGACTGAAAGCTAGCGGTTAAGCATTATTAGCTGATTGACTTGACAACGTAACTCTTTCGAGTTACTGCAGCTCGATTGAAAGGCATTACGCTAGGCTATGAGTATGGTCTATGGCCATCTACTCTATGTGTTGGAGGTGAATTCACAATGGGAACAACAAATGATCATTGATTAGGCTGCAAATCATGCGGCGGCCACAGTAATTCTATTAAGAACCAAGAAATACCTATAGAAACAGAAACCGAACAACCATCCAGACAGTAACAAGCGTGGAGCCGCGGCATAGAAATATGCTAGTGGCATTATAGTTGTGAAGCCGTTGGATGGTCTGAATAAGACATTGAGTTAGGAAATTGCCTCGTGGCAGTCAGAGACCTGCAACCGTGAGAGCAACATTGAAGTCTGATTGCGTTAGGAATTGGGTAATGAAGATGACAGATATTAATGTCTTAGTAAAGATAGACTTAGATCATGTAGCGACCAATGATGCGGCCGCCACACTCCTGTGATTACCCGAATTATCACATGGAATCTTGGTCCCACTCAAGGCAGCAAGAGAACAGAGGAACTAAGGAATGGTCTCTGGCGGCCAGAGATATGCAGCTGCCAGAGACAGGAAACATTGGCACCAGAAATTAGATACTAAAAGATAAGATATCAGCTACCTTACTAAGGATCAGCTCGGACATTGCAGTGGCTCGGTCATGCGATCACTGTGTACATGTGATTATTCAAATTATCACAAGGGACTTGGTCCCGTTGGAAACCACTAGAAGAGGAGAAACCAAGAAATGGTCTCTGGCGGCTCAAGACATGCAGCCGCCCGAGACAACTCAAGACCTCATATCCGTAATGGTATAAGGGGCAGGATAGGAACACAAGAAATAGGAAGGGCCTACCTAATAAAGTTGGTACCTGATCCACCAGCACACACTATGGCGTGCTCAAGATAGAGCACATTGAATAGCTCCGGCGGGGGCAGTATTGTGAATACTCGCAATCTAATTGGCTGTCCACCCGCCAGAGCCTTGATCCTAGAGAATTCCGAGTATCCCCTTTTATTATCATAAAGTGTATATAAACCAGCCATACCGTTTGTATTAGTAGCATACTATCCCCTAGATATCAGGACAATATAGTGGATTTGATATCAGTAAAGATATCATAAGAACTGCAGAAGCAACAGATAAGAATAGAGGATACGGGACACTTGACAAGACCGTCTCGGACGCCAGTATAAGAGCCGGCTCAACCCTTTGAAGTGAAGATTGTATAAGTGCCGGGTGCTGAATCCTGTGCGGGCTTGTTCCCGGGAGACACTCCTGCTGCCCTCAACATAGATAAGGAAGTGGCACCGCCGCCTCCCATACTTGTACATTTGGGCCCTGCCCTCCCACTTGTCTTGTATAAAAGCCAGTGTTGTTGAAGCTGCTGCCAGCTGCTCGTTCGGACCGCTCCGGGTAAAAGTCTGTCTGAGGATATTCATCCTGCACTACTTTGCCTCGGCGCGCCAACAGTCAGTGTCAGGGTCTGTACGCTCACAGATACGTGAGATTCTTGAAAGTCTTGAGTTCATTGTGGAGTCTTTGATCCCTCGAATGGGTGAAGTCCCTGCTCTAGCATAACAAGTGCTCAGATCGCACAGTTATTGCCTTCCTCAATTACCCCCGTTGCACACCCTTCTTGAAGAGTGATACGTACTCTACTTCCCTGAACAACAACACAAAGTATTAGATTGGAGTTTGTGATATATTTTGATTTTGGGTTAGTTGGTGTTAGTGATTCGTCGCTTCGCTCTATTTCTCTTATCATTAGATTTCACGGCTGCATGCTAGTGCACTGTTTCACCGACGCCACCACACCCTGCTCGAACAAGGCCCTGTTCGCCGCTGTGTGGCGCTCCTTCGACCACTCCGCACACTGCCACGTCCTCAAGGTCTACACCAAGCTCGTCTTTGCGCAGGTTCACGTTGTGGTTGCCGGTGTGCTGCTGATAGCGGCGGAGATGTACGTCATCGGCAGGGAGCACCTGGCGATCTTTTATACGAGTGTGAGGGTGCAGATCGAATTGATGCTGATTGAACAGAATGAGGGGCTTTGATTAGGCGCTACATACCTGGGCGTGGATGATCTGATTTGATCCACGTTCTCACACCACTTAGCACTTTATGTAGATTGTCGTCATTATCGTTTCGTATTGTATTGTACAGTGAGAGGGTTCTCTCAATATATATGTATATGTGTGTGTCCAAGATGAGATTAATATCCTGCATGGATTGAACTTGGACCGCGTCCGACGTTTTCCGATTTCCACCCACCATGCTATCATATCGACGAGGCTCATCACAGTTCACGACCATACAGCCAAGTTAAGTATATCATGTTGATGCCAATAAGCCTTAGCCAACAGACAAAAGAAAAAGATAGATGGCAAAAGAACTCCACTCAGGCACCGGGAGTCGAACCCGGAATATCTGCTTGAGTCACTGAAGATGGCAGCAGATGAAATAGAGGTGTGCCACACACTAACATGGCGGACAATCAGCTGTCACTTTCCAAATGGGTTTCTCCTGTCATAGAACAGGTGGCCGAACTGTCACTTTGCTAAATCCGGCCAGTTCCCCTTTTTAGTCCAATATTCGGACTTTTCCGTGGCCATGACTTAGCCTGGTGTTTTGGCGGGATTTCCTTTTAGAGAGGCAATCTTTGGCCTTTCGAAATTTGCCCCGAATTGTGCCAAAAAATAAATGCATAGGGTTAGCCAAGAGTTAGCTACAAAACTGTATGTCGCCACAAGAAAAATAAATAAAAAGCAAGAAATGAAAGAGCGATTATTCAAGTGGGTATTGAAATTAAACTGAGTCATCGGAGTCGTTGCCGTTGCCGAATATCTGTTGCTCAAGGTCGCCCATAGGAACGTCATACGCTGCGGCGAATTCCGCCTGGGCGGCCCAAGTGCCGTCCTCATTGCCATCCTGCTCGTGGCCCACAGCAGCGTCCTCGTCGTACATGAGGTCATTCTGCTCCTCGTCCGCCTTGTAATCCTCCCCCTCATCCGAGGCGCCATCTTCATCAAGGAAAGAGGCTACGCTGCCGGCGTCGGACGATTCAGCCTCTTCCTCGCTGTCCTCGCTGCCAACACTGTCCCCCTCGCCTTCATCATCAGCGTCGTCAAGGTCATCGTCACTCGACGCCTCGGCATCAGCCTTCCCCTTCCCCTTCCCAAAATCAAGATCGTATTTAGAGAAGACGGCTTCACCATACTTCACGGTCAATTCCTCCACGGACAAGATGTTGTCGCTACGGCGACGAGAAAAGAAGTCTGTGTAGCCGGGGGGAAAACAACAATGAGTTTGGCCTCAAGTTTGGCCCTAGCCTGAGGAGGTCGAGCCCGGGTCGTAGTATTGAATCGGCATTGCTTTAGGTACCTAAATAGATACATTTAAAAAAAAACAGGATGGGAAAAGAGAGGATGATCTCACCTCTTGAAATTGCCCAGCGTTACGCTCACCAAAGGGAGCGACCTGGCCTCGACTCTTGTTGTTGGCAGTGCGTGTCTTGCCGTCTCCAATAAGGTCTTCCACGATGAGACGATCCACTGCCCGAATGTCTTGATCGGCAGCTTGAGACCTCTCCTCGCGTGCAAGGGCCCGGGGACCTAGCGCCGTGCTTTCGTCCTCAGAGGTGGCCTTGGTGGTGAAAAGCAAGTGAAGTCTCTTAGGAATCTTGGTGTCCTTGAGGTACGCCGCTCGTGCTCCATAGAGCTGGAAAAAACCAGTTAAAGAAAATTGAAACATGGCTGAAAACTCACATGAAGACGAGCCTGAGAGTGTTTGTTTCGCTGAGCGTTGATTTCGTTGCCACCTGGCGTCCGTATTTCCATCTTCCACTTGTCGAACATATAGCGGTGGACAAAGTGGTCATACAAGTGGAGGAGCAAGGCAGAATCTTTGACGTAGCGGGTGTCCGGACGGAGGAAGTCGTAGTATGTACCAGCAATCAAGAAGCGAAATGTGTCGATGGCGAACATGCGCATGGCTGAGTTGTACATGGAATAGGGGCTTTGGCTGAAGTCGACTGCCCAGGTGAAGATGCCAAGTTTGGCGAGGTAAGACTTGACGTGGAGAATGGCGCCCTCTTGCAGTTGAAAGAACGCACGTACTATCCGGTTTTTAGTGCGTATAGAGTCTTCGACGGAGACGCCAAGCTTTGCAAAATCCTTAATAATAGTTCAAGGAGGTCAAGATACTGGACTAACCTTGACATCGCTGGGCTTGATCCTTAGCTGGCCGATTTCACCCATTCTCTTCAGCTCAGTAACGGTAAGGCCTTCGAACCGGAGTTCAAATTGCTCGACAACGGCTCGTGTTGCCGAGGGAGGGGCACGGGAGGACTCCAGGCAACTCCAGAGAAAATGGATGTGCGTTTGGAAGGTGGTCTAGCCCAGAAATGAGCTAATGTCAGAAGGATTGACAGGTGTACTATACCTTGAAGGATTGGGCCTCAGCGTCAATATTGCCTTTGAGCATCTGATGCTCGGCGAGCTTTTTTGGAGTGCCTTGCGTGGTTCCGTTCTTAGTTCCGCCCTTGGTTTTGGTTCCGCTCTTGTTCGCGGACGAGCCCGACGGGCTGGAGGACGGACGCGGCGGGTTGGCGGACGCACAAGATGTGTTAGTCGATAAACGAGGCTGCTTCGGCGATGGATCGGGCCCCGAGTCTTTGGGGCCTTTGGAAAGAGGAGTGTTAGGGGACGAACGAGGCTGCTTCGGGGATGGAACGGGCCCCGAGTCTTTGGGGCCTTTGGAACGACGAGGAGTGCTTGGGGCCTTGGCTTTCTGGGTCGGTGTAGCTAAGGGATGCTTTGCCGAAGTGGACTTGGCGGTGGACTGAGCATTCGCGGGATGAGCCTTGGCATTGGACGATGTAGGCTTGCCGCGGGGGTCGCGAGTATGTTCGTGCACTGGATGGTCCGTGGGCGCACTGATAGGACATGATTTAGTGAACAAAGAAAAAAGTGGAGTAATGCTATAAAACGCACTGTTCAAGACCCTCAAGCCGAGCGATAGTAGCAGCCATTTGCGCAGCTGCTGCCTGGGCCTCAGCTTGCGCAGCATCCCTGTCGTAGGATTCGGGGGGTGGATTGTTCGAGTCCATATTCGAGAGAATTTGGGGGTGGAATTGGGTTTGATGTTGTGGTAAGTGCGAGAAAGGTTAACTGCCGTTCAAGGTGGTGAGTCCTCCTTTTAAATATCGCCTCGACAAAGCGTATACCATTTAGGACTCTTTGTAGTCGCATAAAGGCTCGGTCAGTTTTTGACAAGCCGGAATCACACCTAACCAAGGCACACGTCCGGACGGGGAAGATCGGCTTGACGTCGCCAAGTGCGCGGTTTGTCGAGGCATAAGGGTTGGCGGGCAGGCACGCATTGCAAAAAGCCGGGGATCCGAGACTGTGAAGTTGCTGCATGAAATGATTCTGTAAGTAGATACCAACACGAAGTTGGCACAGGCAGCGAGCGCGAAGCTCGCTGTTGGGGATTGGGGAAGAGATGGAGACGGCATGTTCTTTGGTGAACTCGTGATCGGATCCCGTGATGATCGTCACTTTGTGACGCTCACTCACCTTCCCTCCTTCTTCCCCTCCATTGGCTTCGCACCAGTGTACCCATCTCATTGGCTTCGCGCCAGTGAGCCATCCTCCCGTATCCCTGTCTCTACTCTGTCTTCAGGCGACTCGGTCCCCAAAATGAAGCTCAGCGACATTCAAATAGATTTGGAAGAGAACCCGCTCACCACGAGACTAACTGTGCGCGGTACATTTCATTCCGAGCTAACCAATAGCATTCTCTGACCCGAGATAGATGCCTGGAAAGTCAGAGACGCCCCTTCCGTCTGCGAAGGCATCAATCTTCTCAAAAACAGGCGACTAGTACCTACTGTTGCCGGCTCGTTGGACGGAAAGGTCGCCGCATATATTGTGATGGGCAAGCATCGTATTTTGTCACTGCACACGCTCACTATGTTCCCCGCCTGCCCGAGACCGACCCTAAAACGATTGTGGTACAACGAGACATGCGCTTCGGGCCTGACGACCCTGTCCTGTGGCCCCGCATCTACAGCGAAAGATTCTGCCATTTGGCAGCCATTCCGAAGGCCCCAACCTCTCCTCAGGCTCAGGAGGGACTAGGTGTAATGTGGTGGAACCCGACCCCCGCCAATTTTGTCTGCCCTGCGTCGGGAACGACCCTCACCCATGGGCTTGGCAGACTCGCTGGAGAATGGTTCACGAAACTGGCGGTCCGTTCCAGCGCGCTCATCGACGAGTATGAGCAGTACGTGAAATCCCTCCCCACTGGCACCAAACCTCTATTGCTACTCTCTCAACTGGGTCAGAGACTCCGACTGAGTTTGGAGCGTCTCAAAATCCCATCAACGTACATCCGAATGGTGATCAGTGTCACCACGGTGCAGCGTGAATATCTCGAGCTCACGGGGCTGCTGCGATACATGACAAAGTACAAGCCACGCCTGGAAGGCATCGAGGACCCCGATGCAAACCCCGCCCTTCCCGACAACTGCCTTGGCTGCTTCACCAACGATCCCTGCATTGCACAGCTTTTCTGGAAGGCATACCTACTGTGCTGGTTATTCCAGCCCCTCAAGGTGTTCGCTGATGAATACATCAGGAGGGTGGTCACGCCCTTTTCAGCAATCAATTCCTGGAGATGAAACCGGCTGCTGGGTTTTCTCCAGTGCAAGCAACAGATCGACTTGACAATCGTTTATCCCTGGTGCACCGCTGCACTGAGAATACGCTGTGGTATCAGAATCCATTTGAAGATACCAGCCCAGATGTCGCTAGTTCTTCTGGTGCTGGAAGTTCTCGGGCGGGAACGGCAGGAGAACAGTCGGCCAAAGCAGGTCCTAGTCGGAACGCGTCATCAAGGTCTGCACCGTCAAGCGGGAAGGGATCGCCATGTGAGTTTTTTTTTCATTTTCAAGCTGACTTGGGGCAAGATTTAATCATTATACAGATGCTGCAGCACAAGCGCAAGTCAAGGCACAGAAGGAGGCAAAAGGGCTGAACCCCAATGCCAAGCAGTCCCGCGACAAGTTTTTGCCCATTGATCGCCCAGAAATGCCGTCCACAATCGCTCCCGGGGCCACTGCACTTGCGGCAATTGACAGAAGCCGCCCCCCATTCTGCGGTATCGACCTGCCGCAGCGTTATGTGATGCCAGAGCCCGCCCTGCTTGCTTCTCCAGAAGACGTACTTCGCCGGCGCATGCTGTACCATCACTACAGGCTACTGCGTGACGCACTCATGTTTCGCCTTGCGGATCGCAGTCAGCCGCACGCGCTGCTGACTACGCAACAGTGGCGAGACATCTTGCAGGGCAAATTCGTCACACAGGGCAAGGACGGTACTCGTGCGCAAGCATGCAGCCCAATTCTGGAGGACCTTTTACGACCTGCCTTCAGCGCCTGTGGCATCGACACTTTGACGGAATTCCCAGTACCACCAGAAACCGTGCCGCCACTGCACGTGCACCGCACGAAGGAGCTCTTGTGGGAGCTGGCGGAAATCAATTTTGCTACGAGTTCCTTGCTTTGGATGCACGTGCTTCTGGGCTGGATCGACCCGACGAGTGTCACAGGTGTTTTGCAGGTGAGGGACTGATTGGGATGGATTTCCGTGAAAGCCAGAGATGACTGGCATCCCACGAAGCAATGGAACGCCTGCCGTACCTTCTCTGCATGGCGGGTCTCATGTGTGACTGGTCTGCTCATTGCGAACGGCCCAAGCAAATCGACACTGCAAAGGCGCGTACGGAATGGGTTGCAAGTTCTGTCCGCCACTTAGAGCAGAAGGTCGCCCAATACTACACCCAACGCTTTTACGAACTCTTTGGATGACCCGCAGTCGTCCCCATGTGCCTGGAGCACAAGATCGCATCCTGAATCTCTACCAGACAATATCTACAATGTATTATATCAAGGCTAGTAACGTATGTCCAACGCCTGTATGTATATAGAATGTATAATGACTCGACTCTATTTTGTTCGAAGGACTTGAGATATGTTTGGTCCTGTTATGATTGGATGCCTCCTGTTCTCGCCAACTCATCATCCGCACACCACTTTCCTCCACTGACTTCGTGTCGGTGCTACTTAATGCTCGACTTCGCGTCAGGTGGATCTGCAACTTCGCGTTGCATTAATCTCGGTTCCTATGAAGCGAATCCACGAAGATAGTAATCGCCTGCTTGATGCCAAACGTCCCCTTCGGCCGCTGATGGTATGCACCATGGGAGATGATGTGACGAGGCTCAACGATGAGCTGAGGTTGCGGAAACAGTGGCTCTGAGTACCCCACAGTGCATTTAAACCGTGGATGCGTGGGGTACGGAGTTTTTGCAGCATCCGTCGGGATCAGATCTGTATGGGGTTGGATGACAACGAAGGTCCGGCGCTGTCCCTGAAGAGCCTGCGCCCATATCGATCGGATGTACCCCATGCCCTTCCGTCCGGTCAGGGGATGTCGGAAAGATATGGAGCTATTGCCGTGGTGTTGTTTGAAGGTGGAGAATAGCCGTGTTTTATGCATGAAATTGGTAAGTTGTACCCCTCGATTCGGAAACACGTTAACGCCTGCATCCACAAGGTCATATGTGAGCTCTGCCGAACGAATATATGAAGGGGAATGTGTGTGGTTCCAGTAACCCAAAATCAGCTCATAAATCAGCACATCGAGTACGACTCCGGAGCCGTTGAAGGCGGTTTCTTCGGCTGGTGAGAGCTGTTGAAGGCTTTGTGAATTCGCACTAACAGGGTCTCGAGGGGATAGGACTCGCATAGCCTCACTAATGGGAGACTTCGAATCCGTTTTCTGGGCGCTATCGCTGATTGACGCAAGTAACCTCCCCCGTCGACATATTTGACGAAGCATCATCAAGTCAAGTTCCCCTACTTCACGTTAAGCTGATGAATGCCAGCATTAAACTCCAACTTACACATGTGGTTTTTCGTCTTGATCTTCTGCAGGCTTCCATTGTGGCTTTCATACATGAATTCGCTGAGCTTGATAAGCGGACCCCACCACTTCATCTGGTCCCTGTTATGTATGGGATAATGGTGGTTAGGACGAGTTGTGAGACCTGGGAAAAGCGACTTGGAGGACTGGAGATAGTCAAGATACATCTTGACATAGTCATCGGCCTCCGCTGGGCTTGTTGTATAACAGAGGATGTTTGTCGCACCAATGAGATTGTGAAAGTTGTCGAGTAATTTGTTGTCTCTCCTCGACGACGAAGGATGGTGCCAGAGCTCGGGGATAATCAAGGGGAAGAAGATGGTGAACAAAACAAACCAATTATCAGCTTTCAGCTTTCCATGTGCTTTCTCCCCGAGGTTGACGGGTGGCCGATCAATCCAGGCAGGGATCACGACACCGGCAAGCCCTGCATGGATAATGGCCATCGAGTCGCTTTCGAACACCCTCCGCGAAGGCTTCTCGCTGTCATAGATTGCATCCTCATCATCTGCCTCGTCATCATCCTCCTCCTCATACTCCTGTATTATCTTGTCATCAGACTCAGGGATAAAGATGAATGATGCACGGCGGAGAAGGGAGGCTGGTGCGTCGTGCTGGATGAAACTGTCTTCATGGAGGTCCTCAATTTCGGTTGCAATGGTGTTGTCATCTAGGTCCATCATCTCCACATCGGAGTCAGAGGAGGATGGTGTATCGAAAGCGTCAGCTCCGGTGCTCCTAGCCGTCGAAAAATCGGAACCAACCCCCATTTAAGACGGCAGTGGTGTTGAAGGATACCTTCAATCCAGCCGTGCATGGGTCCGAGCACCGTGTGTTTTACTGGGTCGCGGTATGGTACGAATATCTTTTAATCCTTGGTATTCCACAGTTTCGAGTCTTCAGAGATTTCCAATCTGTCAATATCTCGGTGCTTGAGATCTGGAGGGGGCTCCTCGGAACATCGCGTATGGCTTTCCCAAGCCAATCACATATTAAGTCGCCTTCAAATCACAGACAACTGCAAAAAATATGGTATGTCAGACTGGTAATCACACCCTTGATTGACCCGGGATATCGCAGGGTTGGTCAATGGGATCGACTTCACATTGCATTTCCCACCATCTCTACCAAACGGTTATCTGTTTCTATGTCCTCTAGAGGATTTTCAAACATCAGAAGGCTGGTTTCAACACATAGAGGCTCACACATACTGGTCCCCCGACCCCTGCGGCACCCCCGGATTGAGCCTTGCAGAGTCAATAAATTGCGGATTCCTTACTCCAGGGCTGAAAATTCGGGTTTCGGTTTGTTCATGGACGAAGCGTCCTTACCAAACCCTCCGCCGATTCTCCCTGGCGAAAGGGTTCGACCCAGACAGTCAGGATGTGGCCATACATTTGGGATATCTGCTGTATCAGACTCGTTGCCCCCAGCCCGAGTCATTGTTCGCCCATGGTCAGTCATTTTAAGTGGTTTGGTCCTGCTCTCAGTTGTTGAACATTTAGTTGAGGAGCATTCCTCGACTGATGATGAATCCCCAGATAGTGATGATGGCTGCCTGCAATTAGTGGAGGATGATTCCCAGAAGCCGAATACTACTGCTGCGGAAACTCATCCGACCCCGCCGAGATTTTCCACCTCCTTAATTTTAATGATGTTGGGTATTGTAGGAGTCCTTGTTTTATGTTGTTCTCGTCTCCGTGCTTAGAATCTACTTACCTTCATAATAATGAATTCTCCACCTCTACCTTGCGTCACCATGTATGGTGTTCGTGTCCAGGATCCTCCGAATGTGGTTGCTGGAACTCTGGGGAATATGGCCGCGAAATGAACCCCATGTTGAACAAGGAGAAACCCGGAGTTAACTCTTGTTCCACTCTCAGCCACGTTACTGTATGTTGTCTTGAAGCCATTTTCCCCCTTGCGTTGACTGAAGGATTCATATTCCGGTATGTAGAATACCCTCCGCCGGCAGAGATTGGGTGGAACAAAATATGCACCTCTTGAACCGTATATCCTAGTATATACTTGTATTGTCACTAGTATTGGTCTGTCACAGATGGCTCGGGAGGAGTTCTTCTTTGGGCATTCATTGGCATTTGCTTTTCATGCTCCTCTGCCTTCACTCCACTCCAGCCCAAGCGAACCTTTGCCTCCTTCCCATCCCATTGATTCCAAGAATCCAAAGTCAGCATTGAACAACACCAGAGGCACAACCTAGTGTATGCATAAGAAGTCGGGGCGTAGTGTACGGCACACCGCTTCATCTGCAGGGCATAACTTTGTTGCGGCAAGCGGATGTTCGTTCCGGATTTGACTCCTGGCGCCCGAATGGTGCATCTGCCTTCAAATATTTTTCATTTCATTTGGTTTGGAGAACAAGAAGCTAGGCGATATGTGTTTTTGGCTTAGGGTTACTTACTCGCATCCAATCCGCCGCATCTCGTTCATCATGATTGGGTAACTAACTTGCTCTCTCCTTCAGCGCAGTGCACACCAGCCCACTCCAGCTTGAATCCTAGTACTCAACGCCAATGAGGCAGTACACAGCCTTATTGGAGGTCCACACCAGCCTAGTTAATCACTGCATTCAACCGGCTCCTAGATAGACCCGCCTAGAATTGGCTATCTAGGCGGGTCTAGGCATTTCTATGCTCCTAGCACCGCCGTGTCTAGGCATCCACCGGCCTCTGCGGACCTCAGCGGGCCTTGCCGGGTGCCAGTCTAGGAGCCGGTTAAATCCAGTGAATCGGGTGTAAGGTATGCGACATCCGCATTTATCGAGTCACGTGAAGCGTGACTGACGTCTGACAGTAACATGGGAAAGTGCAAATTTCGGAGACAAAAAAACAAAAACATGTTTTTCCGCACTTTAGACACTATAGAGCAAAAACAAAAAAGACTGGACAATATATTAGCTATACTACATGCTTATGCTGCCTCAAGTCTTCACGATATTGAGGAGGAAGAGTCCTATGACCCTTATATTTCTTGTTGGCCCAAACTGCATCTGCTCCATCAAGCCCATGAAAATATGCATCAGCAAACTTAGAAGACCGCACAGCAAAGCAACACATGGAGGCAAGCGGAACTGAATCAAGGGCCTCAAGCATGTTCCGTTCCAAGTCCTCTTCTGGTGAAGATTCTGGAAACATCCTATAGATGTGTTTTGCATATCCCCAGCATTGCTCAATGAAATTGAGCTCTGGGTGGAACTTGGAAAAAAAGATAACCTCATAGCCCCGCTTTGCACAATGCTCCTCCAACATTGATTTTTGAGCTTGAAATCAGGTTCCATGTAGAGAATCTTTCTCAAACAGCACTGAGTTGAAGTTGTGTGATGACATTTGAAGCTACTCCCACATGGAAGCCTTGATTTTCTTTTTGGAACCTGAATTTGGTGCAGGAGCATCGGGGTCTGGGAGATCATGGCCTTTTTCCCGGTGCTCTAAGATAAGAACCTTCATCCCATTGAAGCATCCATCTGGAAAGTAGAGGCATTATGGAGTTCCATCACAGAAAGTTGCATCAATGAATTTAGATGAACATCACTAAGCTGAAGCCATCGTAGCAAATCTGCCTGGTCTCTAGGATGAGGTAGATCATCCTTTCCTTGTATTTCAATTTCTGCCTCAGTTTCAGAGTCAGAATTATTGGAGGGATCTGGATCAGCATTCTGCTGGTTGTCACCACTGTCTATTGAAGAGTTGCTTGGAGAGACATTTCTGGAGTGTTTTCTGGGCTGAACTTCATTGCTTTGCTGAACCTTGTCACCCTTACACTGTTTACACATTTAGATTTGAATTTACATCAAGTCAAAGACTAAACACTGACTTTGAGTGCAAAATTCCCAAGATTCTGAGCTTTGGACTGTTCTTTCTTCCTTGGAATATGTGCAGAAGTGGGTAGAGATGTAGTAGGAAGATGGAAGTAAAGAGCAAGTGCTGCAAACACGTGTTAGAGGTGAGGCAGAGACAGTGTGACATAATCACGTGATCGTGTGAATTTCCCTTTTGGGCAGCGCGAAATTTTTGGTCTCACAATAAATTTGTGTCTAAAACAACTTCTTTTGGCTTTCTGAGAACGGTTTCTCCAAAAGGCAATAAACTTTTTTTTGAAGATAGCTATTGAAAATCTGGAACCACAGGATTGTTCCAAGGGTAGTGCTTTATATTTCTGTGGCTTTAACTTTTCAATCCATCGTGATGGCCACATGTAGTTGGGCAAATAGTAAATGTCACGCTATTACATCACATGACTCAATGAATGCAGATGTCACATACCTTACATGGCGGACAATCAGCTGTCACTTTCTAAATGGGTTTCTCCTGTCATAGAACGGGTGGCTGAACGGTCACTTTGCTAAATCCGGCCAGTTTCCCTTTTTAGTCCAATATTCGGACTTTTCCGTGGCCACGACTCAGCCTTGTGTTTTGGCGGGATTTCCTTTTCAACAGATTCCAAGCACAAAAACATTTTTCAATCATTTTCTCGATTTGCGCGGATTGTCCAAGAAAAAAATGTATAAGTAGCAGAATATTAATGATTAAAAGAAATATCATAATCTAATTCAACAAGGGACTTGCCAATCACTCATATCGATCATGATTGATCGTTGGAGATTGTCCAAACTGGGACACTCTCTTTGACGTTCAGTACTAGTGCAGTGGCACACTCCGTTACTCACCTACATGGACGAACATCCAGAGGGAAAGAAGAATTATCTCCTGTGCCATTGCCGCTCTCATGATTGTGGGGCGCAAACCTGGCAGGCAAAGGATGGAACACCGAAGAAAGGCAAATGGTACTCCAAAGGCACAGTGTCTAAACACCAGAGGGAGGATAGAGACCTTGTGGCAGCTGGAGTGTTGCCTCCTGTAAGAGTTCATAGCAGTCAACCAATGGTATATTAATTTGTGTTCAGGCTCACAATGGAGTGGTGGCGAAACCGCCAGTGGCGGAGCATAAGCTGCCTACGGCTCTTAGAATCGTTCGCGATGAAGATGATATATTAGAGGACGGTATGGGTTAGTCTAATGATTTTGGGTTCGAGTTCAAGTCGTTGATTTTTCTTTCAGGCCTCGTAGCCCGTCGTCATCTTGTTTTTCTGGTTTGCACGCTCGTGGCCTGGCTGCATCTTGTATGCGGTCTCAGTCGAGATGCAAGCAACCGGGTTCTCAAGGTCCTTGGTCTCATCATCACAATGGTGGCTGCATCAGACACCAATCATAAGATTCCTGTGCACGGCAGCGAAGCATCTTTCGATTGAGCCAGTCATCAACCGATCAATTGCTGTCCAACATGCTATTGAGCGTATTCCTTTGAAGACCTTCCACAAGTTTGCCGTGCTCGACAAATAGCTACCGCGCGCCCATGCAATACTCCACTCTGGGTGGAACGACAAACTCATGCAGGCCCCAAAATTGTGCCCCGGCGTTTGTATTCGATGCAGAATTTTCAGAGTTGGCTTGCATATTTTCTATCTCGGCCTGGGATGGAGGAGCTTCTTAGGAAATCCCACCTCCATCGGCCGAATCCAGACAGGATGTCATCCATTTGGGATAGCCCAGCCTGGCAAAGCCTAGGCACCTTCACCTCCCAGGCCAATAATCTTGTATTCACCTTCTAGATCGACTGGTTCAATCCCTTCATGAACAAAATTGCTGGCAAGTCGGCGTCCTGCGGGGCTATAATCGCAGTTTGTGTCAATCTTCCCTACGAGATGTGGCATCTCCAGGAAAGTGCGTACTTTGTCGGAATAACACCGCCCCCCAAAGAGCCCACGGTCACAACCATGACTGCGCTCCTCAACCCGGTCCTGGACCAGTTTCAGGAGATGTGGCGCGGAAAGATGGTGCCGACATATAATCACCCCGAGGGCGACTTCTACCGGGCTGCGATCATTGCTGCCATTGGTGATCTCCTCGCCCTCAAAAAAGCGCTAGGCTGTGCCGGTCACGCGTCCCATAATTTTTGCTCCTTTTGCAAGCTCCAGCGTTGCGACATTGATCGGGTGGATCACACAAACTTCGAGCCGCAACGCGGGGTGGAGGTCCTCCAGGCGGCTAAAGCCTGGCTCGTTGCCCAAACGCAAAAGGCTCGCAAATCTATCTTCGCACAACATGGGAGTCGCTGGTCACCCTTCCATGCCATAACAGGTGCGTTAAATTAATCAAAAACCCACTCGGCGCGTCTTCATGTTCCCAAGGCATGGCGCCGCGAACTCCAGACTTATTACGGAATTCGGTGGGTTCTACAATCCGAATTATACCTGAAGAAAAACGCCAACCCTATCAAGGCACCCTAACATCGTCCAAATTTATGGGGTGGCCAACTCGAGTGGTCTATATGCTACAGTCTTCCATGATGGCTTGTATTGAAAGGCTTGTTGGGCCCGCTGTTGCTGACTTGATCCAGAGTTCATATCCCTTGGCCAATATACCTCCGACTTCTTCGAACAGCATGACTTTGAGGAGGCACCGCTCACCGCACTCTATCTTCCATATCGTCTTGTATGTCCCTTTTTGAGGGGTTTCAACGGGACTAATTGTGTTCTTTATTCACAGCGTTACGAGGCGATAGTGAGGGTGTGTTCTATTGGTTCCCTGTTGAGGTCTCACGACTCTTAGGACGCCGTGGGCTATCTAGCTTCCCAAAGGGCTTCTCTGGCAAGTGATTCGGTTCGTCATTATTAATGGTGTTTCCAACCGTTCGCAGGAGAAACTGTCACTCGCTTCTTGGATACGACAGTCAACCGGCGGACTCGCAATTGAGATCCTGAGAAAAGGCGGAGAAGAATTTCCGAACGACATCCTCGGATTTCCAATGCCTTATAGACCGCGCCACCGTGCTCGTCTAGGCATAAATTCCGACTCCATCATTGTCTCCTCTTTGGATTTCCAAGAGTTCTATGATATGTTTCCAGTGTTTTCGGATGATGTTTTTTTTACTTGGATTCAGGAGATCGTTCGGTACAGCTGGGAGCCTTCATACGCATCCCCGACTCAGGCTGGAACCATGAATTTGACCAGCTAGCATGGGTATCTAATCACAAACTCTTCGATGACGGCTGGTGTTGTGGCCAAAGTAGAGGGATCCCGATGCAGAGTGGTTGGACTCGGTACGTCACCACGCCCTGCTCTCCCTCTCCACCCTGGTACACTACAGCCGTCATGGTTGACGCTCGATCATTTAGGCGGACGTGGTAAAGCTTTCTAGTCGACAGTTGGCGGGTTATCATTCCGGACTCATCCTCTAAATGGATCTCATGCAGCAGGTCGAGGTCTCCTAACAGGATCATTCGAAAATCTCGAATCTTGAGGTAAGCACCAATGAATGAATTTTACGAAAGTGGCTGACCATAGCGGACAGTCGGCGCGAATTGGGTGACATTGCTAGTGTACGTGCCAGAGACAGTAAAATGCCGCGCGTGAGGGAAAAAGGCGCGAGCGTCGCTGCATCCCCATTGAGTAACCGAGACGCAGAAAGCCAAAAGAGGAACGCACTGAGGGATATTTAATTCTGAGACGGTAGATGTGAATGTCTCCAGCAGAGGGGCTCCGTCTTCCATATATGGTGGTGAGGGAGGGAAACAAACTGATTAAACGTCTGTTAAAAGCTTCCTGGGAAGATTTCTTATGTCTTACCTGTCAGTAGTTAAGCTGTGTGGTACATGCTGTTTTCAACAAACTGATCAAGTGCCCATTACAGCTTCCACTTGCCTGTCCGGTGTGTGAAAACCATAATGAATTGAATTACTCCAAAACCCAACGACGGCGAGTCGCGCAATTCGGGGCCGGGGGTTGAATCCAGATCTTTCACTGCAAAGAACAGGGGCTATTCAAACAAGATGAAGGTGTGCCACACACCATGCCCCATTTCCTAGGCTGGTGTGGACCTGCGATATACTGCCTCATTCTTGTCGATTTTTGAAGCAACCGCTAGGATTTGGGCTTGAGCCGGTTGATATCATCAAAGAAGAGCATGCTGAAAGTCAGTTCCCTTATCAAGATGAACGAGATGCGATAGACCATAACCCAAAAACATACCCTCTCGAGTTCTCTGCACCAAATGGAAAGAAATACAAGCCATAAGACGAAGCCCTACGTGCTCCGCTGACAGGTAGAAAGCGAAGCCGAGGCATCGAAGTGATCGCGTGCCACACACCACACCCAATTTCTTAGGCTAGGCTGCTCCGCTGGTATATTGCTTTGGTTGTCCGCACCTTCGACTTCACGAAAGGAATCAGTCGAATTGAGTTTGAACTGAGGTAGACAGGAGCATAGAAGTCCTACTTGAAGGAATAAAATAATGATGGCACGATGGCATGGGGGTAATACTATTGCAATATTATTGCAAAAAACACGGAATTTACACACCCTTTTTCTCTCTTGGTGTTAAATGACTGTTCAATTTAACAGCTGGTCTATACACAGTTTTCTTGGCAGAATGCTGTTAATAGCTGCTATAATCGCAGCCAAATCGCAGCTGTTATGGACTATGCCAGAGGCAAACAATTGTAATTAAGCGGGAAGGCTACGTAGTTCTCTCCCGTTCTCCATATCAAACTCAGATAATATAAACATGGTTGGATGCAAGATTGAGAATTCTTCATTTGCATCCTTTTGTTCCTTCAGTATCCCCGGGTACCCGACATTCATAGATAGGTCGCAGGGAAGTTGTTGATATCAAATGAGTGTCGATGAGCAAGACAATATGGGCCACCGAGGAGGGGGCCATACTTAGGACTCCTGTGCACTTTGCAAATGTTGAAACTGGGAAAATAGATGCACCATTTGCTTCTGAGAGCGACTGAAAGGCATAAGGCATAGCAGTAACCTTGACGTGACAATTTGTCAGGAACTGCCAATGAAACAACGCTCACAGACCAGACGAATTGTGTACCTTATAGCGTTGGTCGTGGGTCATGCATTTTGAAGCGGGACTGTGAACGGAAGCTGTAGATGAAGATTTCGGACAGCCCTTGAGGCCAGGCCTTGTTTGCTCCAGCCTCCTGGGGCTTGAATTTGAAGCTCATTTTGCGGTGTGAAAAGACAGCATCACCAATTTACAAGGACTTGAAGCCATGCTTGAAGAGTGGATTCAGGTGCAGGAAGCCGCAGTTTTGCGTTGCAAGCAAGGCAGTTGAGTAATGTTTGCTGTGCAGCATAATGTTGAGGAGGAAGAGGGAGAAAGACTTGTTTGCCAGTTATGGAGGTGCAGACAGTGTCGGTCAGGTTGCAGCTCAAAGGTTGGGGAAGCCAAAATGGGTAGCTGGGTCAGTTTCAACCAAGCCTGAACACGCAGCCCATAAGTAATAGATCATGGGGGCACTGTACAATGTCAATCAAGGGAGGACCGATGCAATATGTGCAAAGTGATGAGTGCTGCTGAGTGAGCAAAATCTTAATTGCAAGCGGTGTGCTTAGGCCCCGTTCGGGTGCCCTGCGTACGTACGCATGTGCTTCAGACGCAGATCGAACAATAGCTGAACGCAGTTCGGCTCATACCCGAAAGCATATTCCCACAGAAAACGCGTAGAGTCACCCTGTTACATACACGCGTTCAAATTTGACAGGTATAATGGCATTTTTTCTTCGTGTTTCCTGACGTGTTTCCAGCCTTCCTCTCACTCTAATGGCTGGAAATAATCCAGGTTTATCACGGCTTATCGCGCGCAAGGCTTTCGAGGCTCGACAGCGTGAGAAAAAACACCAGGAAAAGGAGCGACGCCGCAGACTGTGTGCAATTGCTGCTGTGCTCTGCACTTTTGCTGCGTATTCAGTCTCACTCGCCCTCGATTGCCCTGATCCTACCGTATCATCACGATCAAATCGACAGGGGTTGTGACGCGCGACAGAATTTACCTATTCGACATTTCGACACTGGCCAAAATTTTGCGTAACCCCCCAAAATTTCAAAGATTTCCCCTTTTTCGCATTCCGGGACTACTTTTTGGGACGATGTCACACTCGTGAGGTTCGACAACGGCCCGCATGACGCGTGACCTCGACCAAATTTCGACATCAACACCGGGGTGCGTGACGCGTGACTCTCAATTTGATTGAAATGATGTGGTATTCCAAAACACACCTCCCTTCTCACAGGCCAGCGCTGGCTTGATGAGCTTCTTTTCGGACACCCAGGTCGCTTTCGAGAGCAATTTGGAATATCAAAACGCGCATTCTACCACCTGTCTTTTGAACTCCAGACCAACTCGGGACTTACCGCCAGCAAATTTGTCACTGCTGATGAAAGGACGAAGGGACGAGGTCATCATCAAGATCAACTACAGGTGTCTGTAAATTGTCAATCACCGTCGAGATAAAAAATTGACGTAGACGCACCGTCTTGATTTCCACGTCCCTGTCCTTGCCCAGTGTAGTGTTACCGGGGTCGGGTTCAGAACCGATCCCGAACCTGAACTGGACCTGAACCGAACCCCAGGTCCGGTTCGGGCTTCGGAGGTTTCTGGATTTTCCCGAACTTGTGCGAACATGTGCGAACCCTTAGCCAATTTTCCCCAGTAAAATTTTCAAATTCTCAACATTTTGCCTTGAAATGGGGGATAGGTGCTGCCCTCATATCAAGGAAGACTTTTGATACCTTGGGAGGCCCGAATACATGTCAGGAAGCCGAATTGTTGAGTGATCCAAACACCATCAAAGTTATCATAAATCTGATATTTACTGTACTGACATTTATACCTCCCAAAAAATTCAAGCAACAGTGTTCTATTAAACAAAACACACCTTGCACCCCATGGGAAGGCTTTTCAATCTCAAATATACATGTCTGGTGCGTGGTAAATCTTTCGGGTTCGAACCTGTTCTGAACTCAAAAACAGACCGGACCTAACCGGACCCGAGGTCCGGTTCGGGGTTCGGATTTTTTGGCAAAGAACCGGACCGAACCGGACATCGGCAACACTAGCCCAGTGGTGTAGCAGCGGAGGAGTGGAGCCTGCATGAAACGCACCAGCCCCCGTGGCAATAATGCCATCAACGAGATGAAGGATGTCATCATAGAGCGGGAACGGCGATGTCCTCCAACACTCGTGTTCGGGGTGGTGCTACAGATTTATCAAAGTCTGCTCAGGCAATAATTCTGTGTTAGTTACCTTCAGAAGATGATCCCATACAGTTTCTGTTGCTGTAACCATCTTGAGGCCATCATCCCAACCAAATCCCGACAGATCTCGTAGTCCTCGAATATCCTTGAAGTCCTTTTTCAGCTGCCAACAATGAGTCTCGGCGAGAGAAAGAAGAAGAAGACTCACACTTTTACCCCAGTGGTCCTGGCACTTCTTTGCCGTCTTTGGAGGGCCTGGACTATCCTTCAGAACATCGGTGCACTGCTGCCAGACCAAGGGCTTCCAGCTGCTGTCGGCTTGAAGGCCGTTTGCCTTGGCAGTCGTCAAAGTTGCTACCAGCTTCGCGTCGTTGGCGGAGGACCAACGGACGCGTGTCTTCGTGCCAGCAGTAGGTGGCTGAGCATCCGTGGGATTGGGTGCTGTGTTCTTGCATTTTGGGGGCATACACAGGGCAGTGAGCTGGCTGAGAGCGGGCGTGACGGCCTGGCAGACAGCTCGCAGATGTGTAGTTGTGGCACCCGAACACCCTATCTGCGTGCGTGATGTAAGCATTTGCCTTGTCCAGCATATGCTTCGATTTTGGCAGGATCTGCGTACGTACGCAGAGCACCCGAACAGGGCCTTATAGAATAGTGACTTGATCCAAAGATCACTCAAGCCAAATAAGCCACTCGCCGAAATTTCAAACTCCGCAGGAACACATCAATGACCATCACATGTGGTCACACATCACCGATTCCAATCGTTTGTGTAAATATAGACCGCCACCCTGAATTTGTGTCCTTTTCATTCTTGAAAGTTGTGTCTTTATTTTGGATTGCATCATGTTGAGAATTCTTTTTTATGGCACACGTACTGTCTAATAAATCAAAAAACATTTTGTAGTATGGGCGATATATTGTCTGATAAATAAATAAAAAATGTAGTCCCCCAAGAAAAACACATGCTGTGAGCGTGGGTCAAAAAAACGCGATGAAGAGAGGTTGCGTACACTTGGGCGAAAACGCGATGATTGCAAAAACACAGAAAAACGCGATGGGTTCGCAGACAAAAAACGCGCTGAGGACTTGAGTTCTTCACAAGTCGGTGGATCCCACCAGCTGGATGGTTAAGATCAAGTAAGATGTCTTTGATAGCATTGAGCTGCCGGTGTTCCACTACCTCTGTCTCAACATTGGGAAGAGCATCTACGAGGAACTGGGCCTTGTTTGAGATCTGGTTACACTCCAAGAAGAGGTACGAGCCTCTCGGCCTGCATCGGTGTCCATGTCGAGGAAGAGGAGGAAAGGGCAGGAAGCAAGGATATTGATCATAACACTGACTCAAGATTATTGACCTGCAATTTTGTATCATGGGTCAGACATAATTGGTCATAGTTGACTTGAGCCCAACTTTGCACACAACTTTACTTCGTGGTTTTTCTTTGCGCATTGCGTTTTTTTATCCCTTCAATATTGGGTTTTTGCTTTTTCAACATGGTCCATGTTGTGTTTTGTGTTGCTCTCCTAGATTGTGTAGAATTTTCTCAGCCCATTCTGCTTGACGTTTTTTTTGAACTAAAAACCATCAACTCCGCGTTTTTTCCTGAAATTCAACACCAATTGTGGCAAAAACATCGAAATTCATACTACATTATGGCACATATACTGTACAATAAATCAAAAAACGTGTTGTAGTATAAATTTCAGTGTTTTTGCCGCAATCAGTGTTGAATTTCAGGAAAAAAACGCGAAGTTGATGGTGTTTAGCTCAGAAAAATCTCAAGCTGAATGTGTTGAGAAAATTCAATGTGATGAGCTAGGAGAGCAACACAAACCACAACATGGAGCATGTTGAAAAAGCAAAAACTCAATATTGAAGGGATGAAAAAAATGCAATGCTCAAATAAAAACCACCATGTGAACTTGTGCGCAAAGTTGGGCTCAAGTCAACTATGACCAATTATGTCCGACCCACAATGCAAGATTGTGGATCTGTTACGATCAACATCCTTGCTTCCTCCCCTTTACTACTCTTTCTCGACATGGACACCGACACAGGCCATGAGGTTCGTGTCTTCTTCACGGAGTGTAACCAGATCTCAAACGAGGCCCACTGCCTCGTGGATGCTCTTCCCAATGTCCAGACAGAGGCGGTGGAACGCCTTCTTCAGCAGCTCAATGCTATCAAAGTCATCTTGCTAGATCTTAACAATCCAGCTGATGGGATCCCCAACTTGTGAAGAGCTCAAGTCCTCAGCACATTTTTTGTATGTGAACTTCTTATTGTGTTTTTCTGTGTTTTTTTAATCATCATGTGCTTTTCGTGCACATGTGCGCAACCTCTTGTCATCGCGTCTTTTGGACCCACACTCACAAGACGTGCTTTTTCTTGGGGCAAAACACGTTTTTTGATTTATTAAACAATATATCGCCCATATACATAGTTAACAACAGTTATTACCAGGTATTAACGCAATGTGAATAACGTTAGTAACATAACATCGCGTGAGGATGGAAACGTGTGGAGGTCCACGGAGTTTTGTGCGAATTCGAATTGGAACTGGAACGAAGCTGTTCGTTGTCGTTGATCCCACATATCTACAAGCGCCTCCATCGGTTCAACAAAACAATGGCTACAGTGAGCTCAAGGTTGGCAACCATCCCTGATGGTTACGTCGAAGTTCTCCAACGCTGTCTGAGATTCAAAAATTTAACGGCTGCAGTGAGATGGTTATGTTGAAGTTCCCCAACGCTGTCTGTTAAACGCGCTCGCATTGATCCACTGCTGGGTTTAATTTTAGAAAGAAAGTTTTCCCTGCTAAAGCTCAGGGTGACCGGTGCTGGCTTAGTCTGCGATATGGATCCTGAAAATTTGCTCTTCTGAACCCAATCCCGCTAACGTGGTCCTCTCTTCACGTGACTGTTCAAGTGTTTGCCTGAGCGCGCCGGAGAGAGAGAGGGGAGAAGGTTTCAATACGGGAAAATGTTTTGTTGGGTCGCCAGAGCTCTCTCACACGGGCCTCGGGGAGGGGAGGCCGAGCTCAAGCCAAATGCGGCGCGCGAAGTTGGGATCCCAGAACTTTAACTGGAGTCTCAACTTTCAATCGAACCCGGATCATACTGGACTTCAGGCCGATCGCCGCAAATTCAAGCAAATGGGGAATGTTCAACATACAGAACAAAATGCGTATGGGCAGCGAGAGTAATGAATGCTCGCGCAGTAGTCCCATTCAAATATTACTACATTGATATTTGAAAATAATTGATTCCTTCACTTCAGTCAAAAACGATTGGAATGGTGAGCGCTCAGGCATGGGGGGCGTCGTTGATTGCTGGGCCGGCACTGGTGTCCTTCGTGCTGCTGCCTGGGTCGGTCACGCCGAATTGAGCAGCGCATCCTGCGCACGCCGAGGGCTAGAAAGCGTCATCAATCCGGGAGTCGTGATATTCGCACATGAATGAAAGCACTCACAAAGGCTGCCGTACCCTTTGCAGCGGCTGTGAGGCACGCGGCGTTGAACGTGTTGTCTGACGAAATTATCAGCAGAAGTCCGACGGGACAGGTTTGGTCGGATGCTCACCGGCTCCAAGCTGAGCGACAGCAGGCGCGCACGGAGGGAACGACGGCCCGAGAGCGATGACACAGGCTACGGGCGAATGCACATGTAAGTTGAAATAAAACATCAACGGCTCGAGATACACTGACACTTGATGTCGCACGTGCTGGCACGGGGACCCACGGGCGCAGGAGCAGCGGCATTGTTGGCACTCTTAGCGGGGACTTGTGTGGCGGGGGCAGGGGCGGGGGTTCCATTGCCATTGTTGTTGGCCGTTGCAGCCTTGTTGGCGGGATCAGTGACACCGAACTGGGATGCGCAGGGAGTACAGGTGGTCGGCTACGTATGTTCAGAAAAATTAGCCACAGTGGCGAGAGCACTCACAAAGGGAGCGGTCCCCTTCGCAGCGGCAGCGAGGCATGCGGTGTTAAGAGCTGTGTCTTTTAATGCGTTAGTGATGTCTTTGATGAAAATTAGAGGCGGATCTCACTAGCGCCCTGCTGAGCAACGGCGGGGTTACAGTCCGTGGGGAAGGCCGGCGCGAGAGCAGCGACACAGGCTGGGGTGGTTTTCGTGAATCTCTGTACAGCGCACGGCACATCCAGGGTGCATTGCGTGGAACTTACTATTAACATTGCAGGTACCGGCCCTGCTGAAGAGAGGATTGATTGGGGAAGCAGAGACAGTGGTGGAGAGGACGGCGAGAAAGGCGACGATGAAGAACTGCATTTTATGGAGGTTTAAATGGGCTGGAGCGGAGTAGGGAAAAAAGGCAAAATATTGGTTGAGATCGAGTGAAAGACGAGAAAGAGGTGTATGTTTGTGAATTGAATGTCCAGCTCGGGCTCCTCTTTATAGGTGGACGCGGACCAACTTGGCGAGCACGCCTGCATCGCAATTTGTTCATATTCATAACGCTTGACGCCGGTACCCATGCCAGCAGAAGGGACGCAGGAAAATATTGCTGCGCCGCAGTTGGGTGGGCGAGTGGTCGGTCTGTAAATTCAACGGTAAAAAAATCGCTGACGAGAGTCGAAGGCGGTGAGCGCTTGGGTCATGTGGTGGGTTTGATTCATCCAGTCTCCGCTAGCCCTACTGCCTGCTCTTCAGGTTGTTTCGCCATTGAACCAAGTTTAACCCGCGCTTACAGCTGGGGTGGACCATATCTTCAGCGGAGTCCTATGTTCAGTTGATTTCTATGCTATCTTGGGCGTTCCGCTGCCACATTCTCTGGCCCGCCGACGAACTCCGAATAGACCCGCGGGTGATCGCACTGCGAGTAATGTTACAGCATCGCAGTGTACTTGAATCGCCTTTTTGGGAACCCAGTGGGGACGATCAATATCTGTAACCGTGGCAATACTAGCTCGCGAATTTGGGAAGTCTTTGAATCCTGTGCTTTTATAGGCTCTGGGTGCGACAGGCCGCAAGAAGTCGGGGTCGTATTGCCCGCTAGGATGACTGCGCTCTGCTATTCTACCATGTACACGGAATTGACGACGGTGAGTACTCAAAAATACTTACATGGTGCCCGATTAGCCCCCGCTTCGAGCAGCACTGCGGCCGACAGCGCGGGAGCCTTGAGTCCGAGCCCTCGCGCCATAGCTGCGCGTCGGCGACTTCAGATATCCATCTCCAGACACTGGGGATTTCTCTACGTACACGTCCACGCCCATGGGGAGAGGAAAGCCCGAGAGGAATTATCGAATTGGATGGCATAAATTGTTCATCACGGATTGTGCCACTACCAGCTGCATGTCGAGGCTTTTGAGGATTGTCAGTTCAAAAGGCTCGACCGAAAACAGGTAACTTGAAATACTTACGAGAGAAGGGAAGCGTATATTGCGTTGGATAAATTACAATCCAGTGCAACTCTGCCTGCGCCTCCGCAATACAATCTGCAAAGAGGGTGCATTTAAAAATGTAAACCAGCCCGAACGTGCGGACTGAACTCGCAGGAAGGAAATAGAACCCGCAGCCCAGCCCAATCCCACTTCATCAGCGCCCAATCCGTATGCGACCAAGGAACGGGAGGCGGAACGCCAGCCTATTCGTTCTTTCTTTCTTTCTTTGAGGGCGGGTTTTGTTCGCCACGAGGAACTCCGTGGTTGGTTAAGTAATGACGAGGGACATGACTGTTGTGTCGAGAACTCGGATTTTTGTTTTTTGTGATGCGGACTTGAATTAGGAGTGTGCGACGGGCGGCGGACCCGAGATTAGCATGTACAAAATTGAATTATTTATTTGAAGTGTGGGTGGCACGAAGTTTCGTTGGGGGTAGGGTAGTAGGGGAGGTAAGATGAAGAACATAGGCGTCGTGATTGAGTAGGGACGGGGACGGCACGGGAGGGGAATGGTGGTCGAGGGAGGGGTAGAAGAGCATTGCAGAGGGGGCCCCGGGTCTGAATTCGTGCGGGGGGGAGTGGAGGTAGACAGGAATAATAATGCATGGCATTCGGGGAGGAGGGCATAGTGGATGGTGACGAGGGAAAACCAGGATCGCGTTGCTGACAAGCGCGAGCAACCGAAGACGCCGCAAAGGCGACATTCGAGTTCCTCCGGCCAGTCAATGTCGGTGCGATCACGGAAACGCTTGCACTAATAACTCTAAATGAGGGAAATAGAATATGTCGCGCAGTTTCCAATAGCCTGCCTAGAGGTGAAGGGAAAGGTTGTACAATGAAGACTTAGTCGGGGGATTATGCACCATGAACGGAGGGAGGCATAGTGGGAGCAGCGGGACTGATTGCAGCTGGGGACAGCGCTTGAACCGAATTAGTTTAGTTATCGGGGCGGACGAGGACGAAGGCTGCGCTGGACCTGGAGCTGGATGCGCCGTCACCAGTCATGTGCGGAAATTTGAGAGTATTTAGTACTAGTTCTGCGCTGGCAGATTGGCGCTCGTGTGGCTGGTGATACGGGTAACGATGGAGACGGCACCAAAGGCGATGGCACCGCGGTAGCATTGGCACGGAGGTGTTCCTTTTTCGCAGCACGAGTGCGCGCGAACCGATGGCGGTGGAATAGAAACGGATGGTGCTCCCGGAAGTCTTCTGAGGCCTGTGAGCCACACTGAGAGCACGACTGGAAGGGCTATATAGACACCGTGGGTCAGAGCGAAGAAAAACGTCAGCGCGGCAAAAGGAATGCTTGGCATAGCCTTGGCAAGGGATCATTTGATTGCACAGCTTTCCTCGGCCTGCTATCTCCGCTGCGCAATATTTCTCTTGTTTCTTTCCACCACTCTTTCCTTCACACTTTCACAACCTATATGCTTCACCACATTGTCAAGCGCAGCATTGCACACCTCCAGGGCGTGAGCCCGGAGTACATAGCCAAGCTGCAGCAGGACGCACAGCTGTACGAGGATGCCGGTCCCGACATGGAGGTCGACCCACAGGAAGCGCTTCCAGTGCTCATTACGGGCGTTGTCGTGTTCCTCATCCTTGCCTCGGTGAGTGCTCACTCTATGACCGCGACAGCCTGCTAACGTGTCCCCCAGATCCGCTACACACTCGGCGATGTAGTCGCCTCTCTCGCCATGATCGAGTCTCCCTCGACGACTGCCATCGTCGAGAAGAAGGAGCCGGCCTACGCCGACGAGGAGCCGCTCATCCCCGACGTTGCAGACGTCGAGATCACATTCATCAACCACAAGCCCATCACCGCCAGCGTTTGCGCTACCATGGCCCACCTGCGCAGCGTCGGCGGTTTCTTCGCGCGCTGGCGCGGCCTCGGCGCTTACATCCTCTACAGCTTTCTGCACGGCCTCATCATGCTCATCTTCGGCCCCCTCCTCTCCGTGTTTGCCTCCCTCCTCCTCACCCCTATCCACATGCTCTGGACGCACAGCATGATCGCGCCCCCCTCCCCGTACTCCCTCCTCGCGCGCATCGTTCCCTTCAAGCAATGCGTGCCCCTCCTCCTCCCCTCCCTCGCCGTCGCCCTCGCCAAGCAAGCCACCGTCCTCCTCCCCCTCGCCCTCGGCGCCCTCCTCCTCGACGTCCCCCGCATCCCCGACCAAGTCCTCACCGCCGTGCAGACGAACGACCCCCTCTCGCTCGTGCCCCTCGCCCTGCGCGTCCTCGCCATCCCCCTCACCGCCGCCCTCCTCGCGCTCTTCGTCCTCCTCCCCGCCTCCGCTGCCCTCACCCGCATCGAGGCCTCCCTCCTCCCCGCCGACGTGCACCCCATCGTCCCCTTCGACCGCTCCTTCGGCGCCGACTCCGCCGCCGCACCCCGCTCGAACAAGGCGCTGTTCACCGCCGCGTGGCGCTCCTTCGACCGCTCTGCACGCCGCCGCGTCCTCAAGGTCTATACTAAGCTTGTCTTTGCGCAGGTTCTCGTTGCGACTGCGGGCGTGGCGCTGATGGCGGCGGAGGTGTACGTCATTGGCGGGGAGCGTTTGGCGATCTTTTATACGAGTGCGAGGGCGCAGATAGAGTTGATGGTGATTGAGGCGAATGGGGGGCTTTGATATGAATCGGTGCTATCTGGGCTTTCATGATCTACGGACTTAGAGGCCGCGTACTCATACCGCACTCACTATTCTATGTAGATTAACGTCGTTAGTATTTCGTATCGTACATCGAGAGGGTTCTCTCAACATATATACATGCGTGAGTCAAAGTCGTGCATTGTTTTGAGCTTCCGCCCACCATGCCCATGCCACACATCGCGACAATGCTCGTCACAGTTCACGACCATGCGGCCAAGTCAAGTATTTCATGCCAACGCCAAAAGCCTTAGCTAAAAGACAAAAGACAAAAGACAAAAGACAAAAGCTTTAGAAAACACACACAACCCGGAACACTTGCTTCATAAGAGAAAGATTCTACAGATTGCGCAGAGTGTGCCGCACACTACGCCGATTTATTAGGCTGGTGTGGACCTCCAATAAGTATAGTGCCTCATTCGTGGTACTGGGATCCAGGCTGGAGCGGGCAGACATTGATGTTGTCGAAGATCGAAGAAGTGCATGCTGAGAGTGAGTTATGATACCTACCTTACCATGATATTGAACGAGATGCGGCAGATTAGACGCGAGGAAGTAACCAAAAACCCAAAAACACATACCGTTTAGCTTCCAGTTCTTAGTACCAAATGAAATGAAAAAGATTTGAAGGCAGATGCAACATTCGGGCGCCGGGAGTCGAACCCGGAACGAACATCCGCTTGCCGCAACAAAGTTATGCCCTCCAGATGAAGCGGAGGTGTGCCGCACACTACGCCCGATTTATTATGCTGGGTTGTCCATCTGGTGTTCTTACTGAGTTTTGGAATGAAGGGGAAGGGAAGGGATGGGAAGGGAAGAAGGCAAAAGTTCGCTTGGACTGGAGCGGATCGGGAATCGGAGGCAGAAAGGTCGGTTTCACTTTCACTTGAAGGAATAAAGTTGAATAGCGAATAGAGGCAAGACTTCATTGCCAATGAAAACCATGTCACACCCAATGAACTCCTCAGTCTACTCGAATTTTAAATTCTCAAAACAGCCGAGAAAAAAATGAATTCGGGAGGGAATTCAAGCGCAGGAAGTCGAACCCGAACCGGATTACGGACGTTTAGGTTTGGGTTTGGGCCGGAGGTATATGTGCCTGCCGCACACCGCGCCCGATATATTCCATATGTGTTTCTGGTGGACGTGGACGAGGGAGAGGTGGGTGATCTTTAATTTGAAGGAGGAATTATTGAAGTCGACGATGTTGGAGGCAGAGGAGAGGAGAGGAGAGAATATTTATGTCCGAGGTGGGGTCCAGACAGAAGTTAGAGTTAGAACGGAGGACCTAGAGCCTGAAATGCATATGCATATGATCCAATAATATCGGTACTTATATCCAAGGCAAAGAAACGGGGCGCCTCCGACCTGAGTCCTGACCCGGGCGACAGGAAGAAAAGAGTTGCATAAATTTCAAACCACTTGCCAGGCCGAGTCGGACCTAGATCTCCACGTAAGATCCAGACACTGTGTCTTCCATCTCTGAGTACTTGAACTTCAGCATCCTCTCTAAGTCCTCCGCCTGATACATCCTCGACTTCAGGCTCAAATGCCAGTGACTCGGTCAAGAACAAAGTAGGTAGATTCTAAGCACGGAGACGAGAACGGCATAAAAAAAGGACTCATATACCCAACACCGTTAAAATTATGGATTTTGAAAATCTCGGCAGGGTCAGATGAGTTTCCGCAGCAGTAGTATTTGTCTTCTGAGAATCAACTATAGGTTCAACGAGTGAGAGCGTGACCCAACCATTTGAAATGACTGACCGTGGGCAAACAAGAGCTCGGGCCGAGGGCAGATCTGATACAGCGGATATCCCAAATGTATGGCCACATCCTGACTGTCTGGGTCAAAGCCTTTCGCCAGGTGGAATCGGCGGAGAGCGAGGTAAGGTTGGGAAGGATATTGAGTCCATTTCAATGAACAAACCGAAACCCGAAGTTTAAGCTGCGGAACAGGGAATCCGCAATTTATCGACTCTGCAAGGCTCAATCTGGGGGTGCCGGAGGGGTCGTGGGACCAGTATGTGTGAGCCTTTGCACCTTGAAACAAGCCTTCTGATGTTTGAAAATCCTCTAGAGGACATAGAAACAGATAACCGTTTGGTAGAGATTGTGGGAAATGCAATGTGAAGTCGATCCGATTGACCCATCCTGCGATATCAAGGGTCAATCAAGGGAGTGATTACCAGTCCAACATACCATATTTTTCGTAGTCGTCTGTGATTTGAAGGTGACTCAAGATGTGATTGGCTTGGGAAAGCCATACGTGATGTTCCAAGGAGTCCCCTCCGAATCTCAAACACCGAGATACTGATAGATCAGAAATCTCTGAAGACTCGAAACTGTGGAATACCAAGCATTAAAAGACATTCGTAACAGGGCGCTGGTGACATACCGAGTCCAACCATTCTGCATTGGAATCCCCCCACTTTGGCCACAACGCCAGCCGTCATCGAGGAGTTTGCGATTAGGCACCCACGCTAGCTGATCAAGCTCATCGACCCTGCTTGAGTCGGGGATGCGTATAAAGGCTCCCAGCTGTACCGAACGATCTCCTGAGTCCAGGTAAAAAAAATCCTTATGCGAAAACACTGGAAAAATATCATAGAAGTCTTGGAAATCTAAAGAGGAGACGATGATAGAGTCGGAATTTATGCCCACCCGAGCACGGTGGCACGGTATATGATGCTTTGGAAATCCAAGGATGTTGTCTGCAAATCCTTCTTCTCCGCCTTCGCTCAGGATCTCAATTGCGAGTCCGCCGGTTGACTGTCATATCCAACCGCTGAGTGACAGTTTCTCCTGCGAACAGTTAGAAACACCAATAACAACGACGAACCGAATCACTTGCCAGAGAAGCTCCTTGGGAAGCAAGATACTTCACAGCGTCCTAAGAGTTGTGAGACCTCGGCCGGGAACCAATAGAACACACTCTCACTTTCAACTCGTAGCCCTGTGAAGAAAGAACATAATTAGGCGCCTCTTAACGTATCAAAAAGGGACATACAAGACAATAGGAAAGATAGAAAACGGTGAGCGGTGCCTTCTCAAAAAAGTCATACTGGATGAGGTCGTAGCAATATTGAAGAAGGGATATGAACTCTGGATCGAGTCAGTAAACAGCGAGCCCAACAAGACGGTAAATACGCGCCATCATGGAAAATTGTAGCATATAGACCCCTCGAGTTGACCACCCCATAAATTTGGACGATGTTTGGGTGCCTTTGTAAGGTTGGCATTTTTCTTGGGGTATAATTCGGATTTTAGAACTCACCGAATGCCAGAATAAGTTTGGAGTGCGCGGCACCATGCCTTGAGAACATGAAGACGCACCAAATAGGTTTTTGATTAAGTTATTTAACTCACCTGCTCTCCCTCTTCACCCTGGTACACTACAGCCGTCATGGGTGACACCCGACCATCCAGGCGGACGTGGTAAAGCTTTCCAGTCGATCGTCGGCGGGTTATCATGCTGGGCCCATCCTCTAAGCGGATCTCATGGAGCAGGTCGAGGTCTCCTAACGGGATCATTCGAAAATCTCGAGTTTGGAGGTAAGCACCAATGAATGAATTCTACAAAGGAGGCTGACCATGGCGGACAGTCGGCGCGACTTGGGTGACATTGCTAGTGTAGGTGCCACCAGAGATAGTAAAATGCCGCGCGTGAGGGAAAAAAGCGCCGGCATTGCTGTATCCCCAATGAGTAACAGACACGCAGAGAGCCGAAAGAGGAGCGCACTGAGGAAGATTCGATTCTGAGACGGCAGATGTGAATGTCTCCAGCAGAGGGGCTCCGTCGTCCATAGCTGATGGTGACGGAGGGAAACAAACTGATTACTGTACAATTTCATTCAATTCGGCAGTCACGCGTCACGCCCATTTTTTTTTATTGCGGCAATAATTTTTTCTCGGTTTATCCGAATTCTTTTGGATTTCAATTGTACTAAAATTTCCGGATTTGTGCCGAATTGATCGAAATTGTACAGTAAACGCCCATTACAGCTTCCTGAGAAGATTTCTTATGTCACTTGCCTGTCACTGGTTAGGCTGTGTGGTACATGCTGTTTCAACAAACTGATTAAGTGCCCTTTACAGCTTCCACTTGCCTGTCAGGTTGGGCTGTGCTAGATGATGCGGCCGGCCCCCCGTCACTTGGGGTAAAGTCGGTCCGGAATGGAGTAAATTTGGGGAACAATCAGGCGGAGCCCGAGAATTCTTTTTCAGACGCAAAGGCCTCTGGGGCAAAGTTTTGGCGCTGAAAACACCGCCATGAACCCTTCAATGGTGCCAAATGCATAGGGAAAGCGCAAGAATGCCTCCAAAATGGGCCGGAAGAAGAAAAAACCCGAAAATGATGTGTTGGGCAAAGAATTGCACAAAGGTCGATCCGGAATAGATTAAATCAGAGGATCAATTTTCATAGAGCGCAAATCTGACTAAATTTCCGAAAGAAATCCAGACCAACTTTACCTCAAGTGATCGGTGGCCTGAGCTTACATGGCGCCGGTCAACAAACATCAGTTTTAAGCAATTTTCTCGGTGTACAAGGAAGCTGGTACGCCACCGGGCCTGGATTTATATTCTCTATCTGGACCATAGCACGCGTCAATGGGGCTTGGCACCTATGCCAGGTCGTTCGCGGATACCTTCATCTGCGCCAAAAGAACAAGCATAACAACAGACAAAACAAAACCCATTGCCAAAACAAAAAGAGAAAAGAGGAAGAAGAAGAAAAACCCAAAACATGACACAGAACACTCGGGCGCAGGGAGTAGAACCCAGAACATCCGCTTGCCTCATTGATGAACAGTCTCCTGAGATGAAACGGAACACTTCGCCTGATTTCTTAGGCCAGGTTGTACCTCTGGTGTTCTTACGGATTTTGGAAGGGAAGTTGCACTTGAACGGGAGGCAGAGAGGTCAATTTCAGTTGAAGGAATAAATCAAAAGAATGGATGGAGGCAAGACACCATTGCCAATAAATACCTCTCTGAGCAGCTCCTGAGGCCGCTTAACGTTCTCAAACCGGTCGAAAACAAAAACTTTGGGCGACGGGGAGGGGATTAATATCCAGGCGCCGGGACTCGGATGCGAACCCGAACCCGAATGTTTCGCTTTCACTTTCACCAGCCGGCGGACGGACTCCGGATGGACCTTTGAATTTTGGCGGGTGTACATGCCTGCCGCACACCACCACTACGCCCGATAAATTCCTCAAGTGTTTTGTTACGTGGACGGCGGATACGAATATGTGGCCGAACTTTGATTTGGAAGAGGAATTGCTGAAGTCGACGATGTTGCTTGCAGAGGAGAGGACAGGAGAGAATATTGATGTCCAAGGTGTTCACAACGGTGCGTGCCTTACTGCCGCTGTAAAGGCTACGGCCACCTTGGTGAGTACTTCCATGCATAAATATCAGAACTCCTGGCACCGATGACGCTTTCTAGCCATAAATCTCCTGCCAGTACCCGTTCGAAGCTGCCAGCGGCTGATATAGAGATGTTAACGCAGCTATCTACACATTTTACATGGTGGTATATTAACTTAATTTACCGACGAGGCAGGAAGTCAATGTACTGTCAGGAGTCTTCTGCGCTTAGAAATACTTGTAGTGTTTCTCCTATTAGCTTCCTTCTTGCATGCAACCTTTGCGGCAAAATTCGCTTTTGAACTGGGAAAGATTGGTCGAACAGTAGTCATATATTCAATGTACTGATACGGAAAAAAACTCAGTCCAGAAACATCAGCGTATTTGGAAGAAAACCACAATGAATTAAATTCCTCCAAAAAGCAACGACCGTGGGTTGCGCAATTCAGGCGCTGGTGATCAAACCCAGATCGTTCTCCTTAAAGAACGGGGGCTATTTAAACAAGGCGAAGGTGTGCCGCACACCACGCCCGATTTTCTAGGCTGGTGTGGACCTCCGATATACTGCCTCATTCTTGTTGACGTTTGAAGCAACCGTTCGGATTCAAGCTTGAGCCGGTTGATACCGTCGAAGAAGCGCATGAGAGTCAGTTCCTCTATGAAGATGAACGAGATGCGATAGACCATAACCCAAAAACATACCCTCTCGATTTCTCTGCACCAAATGGAAAGAAATTCAAGCCAAAAGATGAGCCCCTCAGTGCTCCGCTGTTTCTTGCCATCCTCTCCACCAGTGTCTCTGCTCCCAACCAACCCTAAATAAATGACGCTGATAGACTAAGATCCCGAGGAAAGCATCCAAACCCATTTCCCCGAATCAGAGGAAGAAAAAGACCGAATGAAAAAGTGCGGGCTGGACATCGGATTCGGGCGCTAGACGAAATTTCTCGCTGATCTTCGACCGCAGTTGAGAGTGTGCCCTGATTTCGTTAGCTGCTGTGGATCTGCCACATATTTGCTCTAATTCTTGTTCAGAAGATAGACGAAGAAAACATAGGTCTCCGCACAAAATATAAAAGAATGCGCAGATGTCGCACACACCCAATTTCCTACCTGTGGTGTATCCGCAGTGCCTGGCTCACCTTTGAAGAAACATACGGCGCATGAATCAACGGAAATTCTAGACAGGCCATCGCGGAGGAGATAATCGCAAAGGGACACAGCCAAAGTAAAACCATTTTAACTCACACCAGCCGAGAGCAAAATGCTCGCCAAAAAAATCGCTTCGTAGATGGAGATTCGGGCGCCGGGACTCGGAGTCGAACCCAGGAGTGCTCTACCGACAAGCTGAGCCACACCTTCTCCAGCTGAGATGGGAACGTGCCACACACCACACCCGATTAATGACCCTGCTGTGCCCGCAAATACATGGTTGACTTTGCCGGCTCATTCTTGTTAATTTTTTGAAGCAACCACTAGGATTCGAGCTCTTTATATCGTCGAAGAAGAGCATTCTGAGGGTCGATTCCCTCATCAAGATGAAGGAGATGCGATAGACCATACCCAATAGATAGACGGAGCGACGAGGAAAACATAGCCCCGCCAATCCTCAGCATCAAATGCAAAAGAGGACATGGAACTGAACAGTGACTTGAACGGAAATCCCACCAGCCATCGGATTAAGAAGTCGCGAAGGTCGACGGTGAAGTCACTGCGTTCCGTGGGGTCGTCCGCGCAAGCGATGTCAGACCCACGTCGGCACATGTCGGCAGACGTGGGCGTCTGCACACCTGTGCGGATCTCGGTCGACTTGTGCAGCTATTTCCTTCCCCTTTGAATTCCAATGAGAAAATTGTGAGAGTTCAGCATCAGTGAACGAATGTGGGCAGTAAAGATGTGAAAGGCGGTGTCTAAACAGCCTGCAAAGCACTAATTTTATAGATTTTCAGGCCCATGATCAACGGCCATTTTGCTTAAAGGGGCGGATGGTGAGTACATTCAACCTGGATAAGAAACGAAATTGAACAATTCAGCTGTTCAATTGACCAGTGAAGCGACCCTTTCGAGGATTTGAGGTGCAGGGTCGTCGGCCATGTAGCTGAAAAGAGCTGATGATGTGTACATTTTCAAAAGCCGAAATTGAAGTTGAATTCAAGAGTTAAAGTCAAGCTCTGACAATTTGAGTTGCAAAAGGCCTTTGAAGTATTCAGGGGAGTTTCACAGAATGTAAATTTCTACGCAAAACAGCCTTGGGTGCAATGGAAATGTCCCGGCAGTGCTTCACCGACGGGCGGTCATTGTCAATCTTGACAAGGAGCATGTTCGGAACATCACCAGTGCCGTCACAGTGACAACTGTGACCCAATTGACTGCCGAAGAGGGCCGTGTGATGCGGCCGAGCTTAGCCGAGTTTCGTTTTCGCTTTTCGTTAGTACCGGTGGGGACGCTACCGCGCCGCCATCACCTTCGGTTCCGTCTCCATCGTTACCCCACGCGTCGAGCGCCAATCCGCCCGCGCAGAACTACGGTACTCTCAAATTTCCACCATGGCTGGTGACCGCGCATCCAGTTCCAGCTCCTTCGTCCTCGTCCGCCCTGACTATCCTGCGGCGCAATTGGCCGCCCACACTTTCGCTTGACGAGAAAATGCCGGATGTGGTCCAGGCATTAACCGCCCCCCAATTCCGCCTTGAATTTGGGTACATACTATAATCGGTTTAAGCCGCTGTCTAGGTCGTCCTCAGTCCCGCCGCTGCCACGATGTCTCCCTCTGTTTGTGGCGCATACTTAATCTCCCGAGTAAGTTTTCGTTGAACGACTCGTTCCCTTCCCTCAACGCAGGCTAGTTATTGGAGATTAATGCGCCTCACGATTTATTTCCGTCCTTCGGAGCTATCCAAGCTGGAGCTCGACTCGCGTTTCCGTGAACGGCCGGAGGACTCGAAGGGAAGCTTAAGATCGGCGGCCAAAGATCAAGTATCTCTCCCCCACCCCAACCCTCATCACTCTCCTCATCACTTACTTCCTGGTTCTTGTCGTCTTCGCTTGCTCCCTCTTGCCAGCAGCGTCATGCGATCTTGGCTTTCTTTCTCTCGGTTCGGTTCTAGTCCCCTCTTCACCATCCACTATATATGCCCTTCTCCCCCCCCAAATCCCATCCATTTATTATAATCCTGTCTCTTTCTCTTTCCCTTTCCATCTCCTGCCCCAGCCCGAATTCGCCCGCGCTCTACCCCTCGACCACCATTCCCTTCCTTTCCCGTGTCGTCCCCGCCCCATCCCCGTCACCGTCACCTTCCCCGTCCCCACTTAATCACGACGCCGAGGCTCAGGCCCACCTCGCCGACCGACTAAACTGCTTTGGGGGCTCAGATGCTGTACGTGACCTGCTTTTGGTCGGGCCTCTGCAACTTGAATTGACAATCCTCGAAAGCCTCTACATCCAGCCAGTGGTATGTAGTGGCACAATCCGTGTTGCGCAATTTATGCGAGAATTCAGCTCATTGACTATCCTCGAAAGCCATAGTAGTGATACAATCTGTGCTGCGCAATGTATGTCATGCAACTCGGGAATTCCTCTCGGGCTCTCTCCCTGAGTGTGGACGGTATAGATATCCGTTGTGCCTGAACATAGTAAGTCGCAAAATGATTATCATCTGAAGTCGCCGACCGTGCAACTATGGCGCGAGGACTCGGACTCAAGGCTCCCGCGCTGTCGGCAGGAGTGCTGCTCGAAGCGGGTGCTAATCAGCTCAGAGATGGGCACCATGTAAGCATGGATTTTTGAGCACTGCCACAGCAATTTACCGTCATCCATTCTGTGCACAGGGTAGAAGGGGGTAGAAGAGTAGAGCGCAGTCATCGTAGCGGGCAATACGATCCCAAATTCATGCGGCCTGTCGCACCCAGAGCCTATGAAAGCACAGGATTCAAGGCCTTCCCAAATTCCCGAAGCGCGAGCTAATATTGCCCCGGTTACAGATATTGATCGTCCCCACTTGGTTCCCAAAAAGGTTCAAGTACACTGCGGTGCTGTAACATTACTCGGAGTGCGATAACCCGTGGGTCTATTGGGAGCTCGTCGGCGGGCCAGAGAATGTGGCAGCGGAACGCTCAAGAGAACCTAGAAATCAAGTGAAAATCGGACTCCGAGAGTGATCGTGAAGATATGGTCCACCCCAGCTGTAGGCGGGAGTAAATCTTGGTTCGATGGCGTAACAACCTCAAGAGCGGGCGGTACGGCTAGCGAAGACCAAATGAATTAAACCCACCACATGACCCAAGCGCTCACTGCCTTCGACTCTTGACAGCGACTTTTTTTACCGTTGAATTTACAGACCGACCACTCGCCCACCCGACTGCGGCGCAGCAATATTTTCCTACGTCCCTTCTGGTGGCATGGGTACCGGCGGCAAGAGTTATGAATATGAACAAATTCCGATGTAGGCATGCTCACTAAGTTGGTCCGCGTTCACCTATAAAGAGGAGTCCGAGCCAGATACTCAACTCACAAACATACGCCTCTTTCTCGTCTTTCACCTCATCTCAGCCAATAATTTACCTTTTTTCCCTACTCCGCTCCAACCCATTTAAACCTCCATAAAATGCAGTTCTTGCTCGTCGCCTTTCTCGCCGTCCTCTCCACCACTGTCTCTGCTTCCCCAATCAACCCTCTCCTCAGCAGGGCTGGCACCTGCAATGTTAATAGTAAGTGCCTCGCAGTGCACCCTGGATGTACCGTGCGCTGTACAGGGATTCACGAAAAACACCCCAGCCTGTGTCGCTGCTCTCGCGCCGACCTTCCCCACAGACTGTAACCCCGCCGTTGCTCAGCAGGGTGCCAGTGAGATTCACCACTTATTTCCATCAAAGAAATCACTGACCCATTAAAAAGACACCGCTCTTAACACCGCATGCCTCGCTGCCGCTGCGAAAGGGACCGCCCCCTTTGTGAGTGCTCTTCTCCGCCTTGGCTCTCTTTTCTGAACATTTGTAGCCGACCGCCTGCACCCCCTGTGCCTCCCAGTTCGGTGTCATCGATCCCGCCAACAAGGCTGCAATGGGCGAGAACAATGTCAATGGAACCCCCGCTGCTGGCACACCAGCCCCCGCTAAGAGTTCCAAAAATGCCGCTGCTGCTGCTCCCGTGGGTCCCCGCGCCAACACGTGCGACATCAAGTGTAAGTCTATCTCGAGCCATTGATGTTTTATTTCAACTTACATGTGCATTCGCCCGTAGCCTGTGTCATCGCTCTCGGGCCGTCGTTCCCTCCGTGCGCGCCCGCTGTCGCTCAGCTTGGAGCCGGTGAGCATCCTGCTAAACCCGTTCCGCCGAACTTCCTGCTGACAAGTACTTCGGTCAGATAACACTTTCAACGGTGCGTGCCTCACTGCCGCTGCAAAGGGTCCGGCCGCCTTTGTGAGTGCTTTCATTCATGTGCAAATATCACGACGTCCTGGGATTGATGACACTTTCCAGCCCTCGGCGTGCGCAGGATGCGCTGCTCAATTCGGCGTGACCGACCCGGGCAGCAGCACGCAGTGATATCAGCTTGGCTAATTAATCTTGTCTTGGAGAATTTGATTAATCCTGTATTGGATTATCCAATTCACTATTCCAAGATTTAATCTTAAAGTACAGTAGGAGCGAGTAGCTACAATTAATCCAATGTGTTCCACTGTCAAATTCCATCCCATTAAATCTGCTTGCAAGGTCCACAATTTAATCCTGCAAGGAATTTAATCTGTCCAGGATCTGATCCCTTCAAGGCGCCGCCCGATTACTGGAGAATTAAATTCAAGTGTCGAATTCATAAAGCGGTTCCTAAACAGCCAGAAAATGGTCCTGTGGCCCCAAAAGACAAGTAGAAAATGGCTTTGCGCCCTTGGGGAACTCCGGAAAATCCAAAAATCCCGAGTTTTACAATTTTGAACCAGTTGAACCTTGGTTGAACCAGGTCAGACTTCAGATTCGTTCTTCCGCGCTATATGTGGTCCCTTTGTTCATGCAGACCAATATTGCCTCCATCAATCTCAGCACAATTTCGTTCTGTGAGAGGTTGAATCATGTCTCGGCGCAATGACATTCCTACAAGTATTCTTGCACATTTAGGCAGGAATACCATTCAAAGGGCCATGCTAGAAAGTGGGTCGCTGTCTGGGTGCTGGGTGGGAGGCCACACAGACAGTAATATTGTGAAGGATGCTGTACCAAAGGTAGTAAGGAACATCTGGAACCTCTGTGGGAGCCTGCCAAAACTCTAGGATCAACTCACAATGAGCTGGCAGTAATCTGGGTGGCTGTCGGAATTTTCGGGCCCCGGGGTGTCACGGTCCTCCCGCCGAGGTCGAACTGGTTTTTTGGGTCACAGGTCACACCCTCTGTCGAATTGTACCTTTTCCCCCATCCCTGCTGGAGACCGCGGCACATCGACAGTAGCGCAATCGACTGTCACAGGAATGTCTTTGGTGGTGGTTTTCTAATTGTTTATACATGCTGTCGAGCGCCTAGCTCACATCATGGTGTTAGGTTGGTGACTTTTCATGAACGAAAGCTGACCGCTATCTTGGTTCACGCACTTCATACAGCTATATCATCGATTCAGAAACGCCGTTGTCGACCATGGACGTTCCTCGTGTCCCGCCAGAATGGGAAGGGACCACTTCCGACGGCGTAGATCGGGACATACAATTTTTTTACATAATAAAAGCAATGGCGTGCTAGTTGATTTTATTTCTTGTTATGGTGCGTATGGGCATCACCCGCTGAGTCTGAGTTCCACCATCCCTGCCCTGCGAAGATTTGATTCTGTGGGAAGCTCGATCTGCTCCAGTAGTGTTGGCAGTTCTGAATGGTTTCGATACAGCCATATTGTGTGAAGAACTCCGGTTCCATCGATTGCAATGTCCCCCCATTCTGGGGAATTTTTTGAAACAGTGAATAACGCAGGGAAAGTCCGGCGAGTGCTATCGATGTTGCGAGGCCAACAAGAATCTGGTTTCATCAGGTTGAGCTGAGAACGAAATATTGATTCTCCTTCACATACCGCGAGAATGTTCATCTGTTAGGAAGCGGTCAGTTGTGGAATTATTCGTGCTTCAAACGACCGTACAGCTAAGTGTGCTTCCATGATCATTGCATTGACTGTCACGTTCCCTCTGAGGAGGGTGGGGGGATTCAAAGGTGGATTCAGAACGACCTGATCAGCGCCTTCGATGACTGGGCCGTGGAACGGGGGAACGTGGCCGACTGAGGATGGACGATCAGGCAAACCCGGAATCCAGACTTCGGGTGAGCTCACTCACGAGTCCAGAACATTCCGGCGACGATCCTGGATAGAACATTTTCGAAATCATGCAGAGTTATATTGGAGGGCCTCTTGGAATCGTCCGCTGTAGCCAAGTTGAACTCCTTGATGAGATGCCTGTCCCCATCGTCGCGTTGGTGGTGAGTTATATATTCGAAAGACTGAACCCGACGCACAAATCTGCAACGGATACTTGATCAACGTATTGGCCGGGTCTCAAGGTTTGGCGAGGAAGGTCAGACTTGGGCATGGTGGAGTACCAAAGCGCCCACTAAAAGGGTGCAGGTGAGCAGACATCGGGAGATCAATCCATACTAACATTATCGAGGAAAGCATTCGGGCCTCTGGTTCCGTTTGATCCAGCCTCGAAGGATGGGACTGGCGACCAGCTGGAAGATCGTTTATGGATAGTTGGTTGGACCTCAAGCACTTTCCGGGAAGTGGCATCAATAACCGCAATTTGGGGCACAATTGACTGGGTGCAACGGAAGGGCTGCACTGGGGGCGTAAGATTGAACAGCAGCACAGATGTGCCCGAAGAATCGATGATCGGGATGGTGGAATACATGAAAAGCGAGGTGGGCCACAAAGGACTATCGATCGGATTGAAAGTCGAGATTATATTTGGTGCTAATATGCATTCAGTCAAGCCTTTGGCCCTTGGTGAATCACTTTACCGGTGGGTGGGATAACCCCGGTGACCTGTTTTGCAGCATCCAACGCCAAAATCGGAACTCTGGCACCGTACAACCATTCACTGGAGATTACGTGCGCTTCTGGTAAGGAGTGACAAGTCATCTTGAATCCTGTCGCGTTGATTGTGATATTGCCGATTGCTGTGTTGGTGGACCCCGGAACATCATACAATGACCCTTCATGCAATCCAAAGGTCGTTGCATTCCAGAGAATTGACGGTAGCGAGTACAGTGAACCCCGCGCAAATGCTGTCCAAGGACTAATAAAATGAGACTCAACATTGGGCAGATGGCGACAGTAGAAGCTTACTCGGAGGAGTCCAGTGTATCGCGGTATGAGATGGGATACGAGGGAAGACCCTGTGTCTCGACTACGACGGAGCGGTTGACCCCAATTGTTTGGACGACGAATATGTTAGGCATGGCTATCTGAAGGAGTGCAATATTCCCAAGGAAGAAAAAGGCCGAACGGACGCCCGAAATGGACGCAGGGACAGCCATCTGACGCCAGAGACACAAGAATGCGGATCCGAGGCCCTGCCATGCAGCGGCGTTATCATGTACGGCGGTCAACGGCTGGTGGATTTGGAGGTCACGTCTCATCGAAAGCGTCTGCGTTATGAATACCAGCAACGCAGAGTAAATCTGGTTGAATGATGATGGTCATCCACTTGAATTGAGACGAAGATAAATACGCACTGTGGTGAATGCTGTGCTGGTTGTCGCGACGAGGATAGATAGTATCCCTTGATTCCCAAGGGAAAATCCAATGCGATATTTCGGTCCCTGTGCCCACATAAAAACCAGAAATGAATACATCCCAATCAAGACGAAATGCAAAAGCAAAGAGATGTAGCGCAAAATCTGCATAGACTGCAGGATGGACCTCTTAGGCACTACAGAATCTTAAGCGCTGAAACATATGAGAGATTCGACTCTTCTACCTCTCGTTTCCTGCGCTACCCGATCTCTGGGTCTTGACTCAGAGACATTCTCCGTTGGTGGAGTTGCATCGGCAACGGTGTTTTCCGTCCAGTCGAAAGACCCCATGTCAGGTGGTTTCGAGCGTGACCCGCCAAAGCAGGTTTTCACCATCCCCGCCTTGCGCAGATTCTCATCGGACGGTTGGTGAACTTGCTCGAGGGTCCTGTTTAGCTGAGGATGATTCCTGTATAGCCATATGGTATGAAGGATTCCGGTCCCGTCGATCGTGAGATTGTCATCATTTGTTGACAGTTTTCGAAAGATCGAGTGTCGTAGAGAGATAAGGGCCAGGCATGTGGACGCCGCGAAGCCAACGGTGACCTGATATTTGATTAGTGCACGGAGACGTCGTCATGAGTACTGCTATTCCCACTTACAGCGACTATGTTCAACTGTGAGGGAGGTTAAATGTGGGGAATGCATGGTGCATAATGCGTACATCAAAACGAGTCTGGGCGGTTATTTCGGTGATCGTAGCGTTTCCTTGGAGAAGAATGGGAGGCTCCGGCGCTTCTCGCAGGAGGATGTAGTCCGTTGTCGCTTCGACCACTGAACCATACGTTGGTAAAACGTGACCCACTACAGATCGGTGAGGAATAGATCGAGTATCTGACCCGAGTTAGAGTCAGGCTTACGAGTCCAGAACATGGCGGCAACAATTTCCGAGAGCGCATCTTCGAGGTCGTGGAGAGTAACATTAGTGGGTCTCTTTGACTCATCGGCTGTAGCCAAATTGAACTTCTGTATGAGGTACCTGTCATTACTGCATTGGTGAGGTTCATTGCGAAAGTTTGAACTGTACTTGCAGGTCCGCGGCAGAAAGAAACTGACGATACTCTCCTGTGTCCTGCCGAAACTCAGTCTTCGGAAATCCCATATACCAAATTCTCCACTACCAAAGTGTCAGTTATCCTAGAAATCAACGTGAAGGATATTTGATTACGAACAGCGTCGATGAATTCATTGCCGGTTGGCGTAGGCTTCAGGCTCGTGGACGGAATCCAGGTCGAGGAGGTTTTGAGGATACTCGGATTTATTTCAAGTAAATTTCGCGATTGGACATCTAGGACTGCAGTTTGTGGTACGAGTGACTGGATGCATTGGAAAGTCTGCACCGCTGGAGTAAAATTCAACAATGGGCCGAAGTTGCCCTTGGAATCGACGATTGGAATGGTGGTATACATAAGAAGCGAGGTCGGAAAGGCATATCCATAACGATTACCGAGCTCGTGCGGGTTGATTGTCGAAATCATATTTGGGGCTGGGGCGAGGTCAGTTGCTTTTCTTGAGCTCAGACTTGGTGGTAATCCTACCTGTGGACGGTATAACTGCAATGAACTTCTCCGTCGAGTCTAACGCCACCGTCCGGTCCTGATCAACTCTGGACTGATATTCCAGTGGAATTCTGTGTGCATCTGGAAGGGTGCCGCAAGTAATGTTAAAGCCCGTTGCGTTGACGGTTACATTGCCCATGCCCCCGTTGGCTCCAACGACATCGTACAGCGTTCTTTCGTGAAGGCCCTCGCTGTTTTCATTCGCAAGGATAGATGGGACCGAGTGTAGTGACCCGTATGCAAATGTCTGCCAGGGGCTGATTTAAATATTGATTCGTCGACGTACGACCTGGATGAACACTAAGCCACTTACTAGTATGAACTTGGTCCAATATAATGGTGAGAAGACGGGTAGGAGGGAAGACTCTGCGTCGCAACGGACACCGGAAGAGGCACATCAAAGGATTGTAAAAGCAAGATGTTCGGCATAGTGACATGCAGAAACGCGATATTCGTGAGGTAGAATGCAACTAGAAGCACTCCTCTTATCGACGACGAGACTACCCTCTGACGCCAGAGGTAGAGGACGGCGGATCCAAGCCCAGCCCATGCAGCCGTGTTATCGTGGGTCGCTGATAGTGTTTGATAGATCTGGAGATCACCTCTCATCGAGAGTGTCTGCGTCATGAACACCAGGAGCGCCAAATAAACCTTGTTCGTGATGGGTTATAATCTCGATAATCGACGGTAGATGGAATACACACTGTAGTGACCATTGTACTGCTGGCTGAGACGAGTAAGGATACGATCCGGTGACGCTCCGCTGAGACTAGAGTGCGATGTTCCGGGCCAGTCGCCCATACAACGATCAGAGCCACGTGCAGAGCGACCAAAGTGAAATGCAACGACAAGGAAAAGAGCCGTAGCGCGAGAGAAGACGTCAACCAAGATCTCTTGCGTTCTACAAGAGAATCAGCATCGGCGGATATTAAACGGACAAGGACGACACCTTTCGATTCAGTCCTTTCATAGTCTATCAGTTGTTCAGTCGATTCGGGGACCTCTTCCGTTGGGGCAGCTCTGCTCGCTCTATGTAGCCACAGCTGCTCGAGTGGAAAGGTATCGAAGTTTGAATGGTCCCCATCCATTGCAGGGGGCTGAAAGAGCTGGCGGAGAGGCTGCGGTCATGATCATCGCACGGAAGCCTTTAAACGCGGTTCCTGGTCGGGTGGAACTTTCATTTAGCAAGGCGGTGCAGAGCAAAAGAAGGCTTCCATATGGTTCCGTATGGTTCCATCTATCAATGCCATCGCAGCAGAAGATTAATTTCAAGTTATCTTTGGGACCGAATACAATTCCGTGCGCAGTTCTTGACACGACTCGTGCCCTACCGCGAAGACGGATGGGAGGCAACAGGGGCTCGCAACTTTGCAATAAGCTGCAAACTGAACCAAAAGGTCGACTGGATGGGAGCGTCAAGAGCAGTGGCAGGCAGATGATGCGGCGCAGGCAAGGGTTTGACGAAGCGGACCTGGAAGGGTGATGGTGTCTGGGATTCAGTCTCTAGCCTACTGAGGTTCCACGTTTGAACGCGAGACTGCGATCTGCCAGTTTTCAGATGTGATGAGTCGAATTATCTTTGAAACGGACCAAGAACGGACAGCCGCGGGACCCGGAAAGAAGTCTTATCCGAGAAGCTGCCTGGAGGTGTGCAGGAGAAAAATAAAGACTTTAAGTGTCCCGTCATTCATAGAAAAACATGGCCCGGCGGCGTGCCTCCGACGTGAAGGATGGAAGAGGATGTACTGGCATCGGACATTCCTCCTACCCCATATCACGATCTTCCTCCTGAGCGAAAGCTAGTCCGTCCAGATCCGGAGGATCATTTCTGTACGCGGTTGTGCCCTCCCGCGATCTGTCAGTTTGTAGATGCAATGGAATCCATGTCAGGTTATGTTTGGGATGAGAATCCGCAGCCGTGATGAGCTCACACAACGGCTAGCCATCTGCCACGAAGAAATATCCACAGAGCAGAGGTAGTAAGCCTCAAGCGTCAAGCAACGTAAGTGAAACGCCATTTGAGGGAATGCTTCTGACGTGGTTAGTATGTTGCCAGTGGAATTGACTAGAGGCGGGCGTACCGTGGGATCGGATTCAAGAAGAAAAAGGAAACGCGAAATACAGGCTTCTAAGGGTGGGGTTAACTTCGAGATAGAGAATGAAGGGATGGATGTGGCTGACTTCGCTTCTGTCTGTAGGCATCGCAGGCCCTCTGCACGCGCCGTTTCTTTGCAGGCATGTTGGAACCCGCAGGAACGCCGTACTCGGGTCGATCACCATCTTGGGACATTATTGGTCCTTGGAAGACGCAGAACAGGAAATCTGTTGCAGAGGCAGTGCTTGTCGATCTGGGTCGTGTTAAATGGCATTCGGCTAATTAAATGACGAGCGAACACGTGGACCGTTGCAAATTATTTGTGGGCTTTGTCCAGGTCCCAAGTCTTCGCAAAGAAAGAACAATGCGCTAACTTTTTGCGCCCATTCGTCCTACTGATTCTTCCAGAGTCCGATTTCTGCGCCTTTCTATTTCAGCCTCAATCCGGCACAGTGCCGTCGATGGCCGTCGCATCTATTTTTCTGGACGTCCCATCATGATTGTTGTTCAATTATGCAACCATAGACTATTATATTAGTATCAGGCTCACCATGGTCCAGGGTTGGGTGTCGATCTGAAGCTGGTTCAAATGGAAGGTATCGGCTCAGAATCCGAGCGCGTTAACCTGAATCATGGCCGGGCATACATATAACTTTATCGGTTCAGTCATCAAATGCCCTCGTTTCAGTGTCTGCGGACAGTTCTCAAAATGTAAATCCTTTGCCAACGCCTCCCAAGGACTGTTCATTATATTGGCCTTTCGGACACTAGGGAAATATTCGGATTTGATTTGGAGTTGATGCTGATCGCAAGGAAGATCCACAAATACCAGCATTCCGCAGGAATACACAGAAAGAGTTAATATGGGTGACGGGACTGCTGTAAGGCTCGACTCACGGATGTCCCTAATCTAATAGAACAACTCCTGTTCGTAAGGAAGGTGTTGCCGATTGAAGCGGAAGTGGAGTTACATATAGTTGTTGGATCAATTTCCTCCGGCTAGAAAGAAGTGTATGAAATGGTCGTTTTAACGCGTTGGACTCAATACAAGGGCCGCGGCCAGAAACGAGTCACGGTGCGCACGATGCAGTCGGCAGTCAGTGCTTACAAACAGCACGTAGCATGCCCGAGGTCATGCCCGAAGCATGCCCGCACGTGGCAAACCGTGAGAGTTCGTGGCATGATGGAGCATTGAGATCCAGAAAAGTGCGAACATCCATCACAGACCCGTTGACTACATTTCCAATTCGCACATTTCCATTGTCACGCGATGTTCATTTACTGACATCGGTTATTCAAATCATGTTGTTAACAAGGCCCTCAAAAATGGTGTGAATAATTGTGGATAACCTTGAGTTCTCGGTGTGCAAGATACAGTACATTGGCGCAGTTTATTTGGTCCAGGTTGAGGCCGTATAATCACACAGTAATTGTAGTGGTTCAATCAATCATTGTAATTCTTAGCCGACATACATAGTGCTACTTATGCTGCTGGTTGAACAGCCTCATTGAATTATCCCAGTCATAATTCGACTATTGCAGAATGTTCTAGATCGTTCGATACCATTCCATCGCATTCCACGATATCGATGCACTCGTTGACTCTGGCAGCTTGCCAGACATTCCCGAAGGCTGTGGTCGCTTCCCAACAGAGTATTCAGCGGTGCGGCAGAGGCAGACAAATTGCGAGCCCGACCCTGTTTCTGTTTCAGAAAGGACTTTAAAAGTCGGGAAGGAGGGGGAGGCGATGGAAATGGAAATGAACTGGGGGATTCATTGAGGTCTTTCGATGGCGTCTCGGCTCACCCGGGGCCTTGGCGATCCAGTGAGCTCAGACCAAACCATTTCCTCAACGTGGAAGTTTGCACCGATTCCCCCATGATTTGCTCTGGCTTCAAAACCAAGCGTTAATTTAAATCTCTACCTTATAAAAATCGCGTGCTGAAGTAGCCGGCCCCATATTTTGAGCCAACGGAGGCTATGCTCGCATACTGAGAAAGTCGACGGGTTGACTCCAGATATTTCAGTATGAACCACGTGCGCACTTTGTGATCTTTTCCTCGGTTTATTTTGTCGTGGGATCCAACATGCACTTGATGGTCGTGCGCGACCGAGCCTCCGCCTTTCCGCTAGAGAAATTATAGTCCATCGAGTGCTGGAGCCTTCTTCACTCGATTCCCTCAGTCCGAGCGCGCGGAGTCAGTGGTTTGAATGACATTTAGGTTTTCTGTTTTCGGCTGGTCAATAACTCATGCAAGCTGGGTTCCATGATTTCATGGTGGTCAATTGCTGAGTATTCTCTACCAATGTTCCCCAGGGAGTATACCCAACTGCTTACCAGCAAAATATGGCAAAAATATGAAATATACAATATACTCCATATTTTCAACAGAACCGATTGGTTCTCCATGTTTTTCACATGTTTGGCCAGTAAAGATTGGTTATCCTCCTTTTGGAATTCCCTCCATTTTCCGAGTCCTATTTTCTCTCTGAAAAGTCCGTTTCCTTATTTTGTTTGAATCTTGGCCATTTTTTCATTTGCTTCATCCATTCTTGAAAATTGTCACAAGAAGGCACACATGTGGTTCCTCAGGTTTCAGAGGTGCAAGGAGGCGATCTTGAATAATTGAAAGCAGACAACATTGTAACAAAACCATACTTATTCTACGCACTCCGGGGACTAATGAATTGATCGGCAAGCCCGGCCATCTGCCATCACGCTGTCGGCAATCTCGCTAATCTGCGCAAAATCGGCGTGGTCACTGGTGCTCTTGGTACCATACTGTTGCCACCCACGTTCCGACCTTGGTTCCATAATCTTGCGTAGTCGACTCGGTATAGTGCTCCTGGCTAATGAAGCGTGAATCAACCAGCCCAGCGCGATCGGATGACGATCCCATCGCCGCCGCGGTAGACGCTCTCGCCAAAGCTATGGCAGACACGCAAAAAGCCCTCTCTGCCGCGCGCGCCGATAAACTTGCCGCAAATACTGCGCTAGCCCATTCCCGGGAAGAAATTCAGGACCTAAAAGCTGCGATGCTCCTGCTGCAAGGAGAGCTTGGAGCGGCACGTACCCGCTGCGAGGAATTGGCTGCGGCGCGCGACAGCCAGCGCCAAAATGCCGAAGCAATGGCCCGCACCGCCCATGGGCTCGAAGTGCGCATTGCTGCCCTTGAGCAGTCTCGGCGCGATGAGCGTACGAAGCTGGATGTCGAGCGCGCAGAGATGGAAGCATTGAAGGTGGCGTTGAGCACGGACCGGAAGCAGCTGCAGCGCGAGCAGGAGCAGTTGAAGAGGGACAAGTGTGCCTGCGGCGCGGATAGCCAACTCGTGGACGCTGGTATGTCCTTTTTGCACGCCATGGCAACTTTCCCGTCCTTCAGTATGCTCATGTCCTTGCTGCAGCCGTGTCGACCAGGAAGCGCAAAAGAACCGAGGCTGTCTCATCCCCACACCCAGGCGACGAGATCTGTCGTGGATCTCACGTCGCTGGCTCCTCCGAGAGCAGCATCTCAGACAGCTCCAGCTCCTCCCCAACAACCGGCCCCGTACGCTCGGGCGCCGCATTGTTCGCGGACTTGGCCCCAAAGACCCATGTATGCATTGGACAGCTCAGCGTCACCGCCCACGTTCCTTCTCCCATTCCGTATCTCTTCGTGTCAACGCCGGCCGAAGAATGGGCCCCCGTCCGTCTTCACCACGGGTTTAATCCTGGGAAGGGCGGGGCAGGCGCCCATGTACTCCATCTCCTGGTGCCCGCGGCCCCCAGGACGCACATCCCCAGCGAGGCCTTCGGCTTGATAGAGCAGAAAGTCGCGCTCGCGCTCGGTCCTCTGCTCGAAAGAAAACTCATTGGACTCGACGCCAAGATCCGCAGAGGCCTAGTCGATGTGCGTTCAAGTCCCGATCTATCTGCCCCCTTCATTACTCAATGCCCCCGTTTCACTTAGCTCCCCACGCCTGCGTTGCAACTGCTCGTTTACACACCCAAGGGAAACATCCCCATCATCGCCAAATATCTGCGCGAATGCGCTCTGTTGCTGGACGAACTGTCTCCAAGTTCTGACAGACAATACATTCATTATCATAATCCCCGCAAATCAGCACCGGATGAGCCTCTAGCTCGTGAAGGAGACGAAGATCAATAAGAAATCCGCGGCTAGTCTTCTGGCTCATAATTCAAGCGTAAGACATCTATACATCGTCCATAGCGGCTAATCAGTCTCTCCAGGTACTCATTTCTTCCAGCCAATACCCATTGCTGGTTCGCGATTCTGAATTCGAATTCATTGCTTGCTGTACGTATCATGTAAAGTCCAAATTCCACTCGAAGATCAAGATTATTCCTTTCTCTACATCTGGCCTTCAGGCTAGGCGGTTTCATTGTCGAGCGCCACAAGGAAATTGGCGCCATAGGGTACTGCTTCCAAAAGCATGTAATCTCCGTGGAGCAGAATATGATGCATGATTCTCAGACAAACTGCCATGTAGTTGAACGGCCGGAGGACTCGAAGGGAAGATCGGCGGCCAAGGATTGTCTCTTCCTCCATCCCACCTCATCGCTCCCCTCATCACTTAGTTACTTTCGGGTTCTTGTCGTCTTCGGTTGCTCCCTCTTGCCCGCAGCGTATGCGATCTTGGGTTTCTGTCCTTCGGTTCGGTTCCGGTCCCCTCGTCACCATCCACTATGCATGCGTTTCTCCCCAAATCTCATCCATTTAATTCTGTCTCTTTCCACCGGCATCTCCTTCCCCAGCTCGTCCGCGCTCTACTCCTCGACCATCATTCTCCCCCCCTCCTTGTCGTCTCCTCCCCACTTAATCACGCAAGAGGCCTGGGCTCAGGTTTACCTCGCCGACCGACTAAACTCCTCTGGGGGCTCAGATGCTGGACTTGGTCGAGCCTCTTGAATTGACTATCCTGGAAAGCCTCGGTAGGGGCACAATCCGTGCTGCGCACTTTATGCCATCCACTTCGATCATTCAGCTTAGGCTCTCTCCCTGGGCGTGGACGTTAGTGCCGCGAAATGGGTATCTGAAGTCGCCGACCACGCAACTATGGCGCGAGGACTCGGAGTCAAGGCTCCCGCGCTGTCCGCACGAGTGTTGCTCGAAGGGGGTGCTAATCAGCTCCGAGATGGGCACCATGTAAATATGTATTTTTGAGGACCACAGCAATTCACCGTCATCAATTCCGTGTACAGGGTAGTAGAGTAGAGCGCAGTCCTCATAGCGGGCAATGCGACCCCAAATTCATGCGGCCTGTCGCACCCAGAGCCTATGAGAGCACAGGATTCAAGGACTTCCCAAATTCCCGAAGAAGCGCGAGCTAATATTGCCACGGTTACAGATATTGATCGTCCCCACTTGGTTCCCAAAAAGGCGATTCAAGTACACTGCGGTGCTGTAACATTACTCGGAGTGCGATCACCCGCGGGTCTATCCGGAGTTCGGTGGCGGGCCAGAGAATGTGGCAGCGGAACGCTCAAGAAAACGAAATCAGTGAAAATCGGACTCCGAGAGCGCTCTTGAAGATATGGTCCACCGCAGCTGTAGGCGCGGGTAGAACTTGGTTCGATGGCGGAGCAACCTGAAGAGCGGGCAGTAGGGCTAGCGAAGACCAAATGAATCAAACCCACCACATGACCTAAGCGCTCACTCACTGCCTTCGACTCTCGTTAGCAATTTTTCACTGCTCATTTTACAGACCGACCTCTCGCCCACCCGACTGCGGCGCAGCAATATTTTCCTACGTCCCTTCTGGTGGCATGGGTACCGGCGTCAAGCGTTATGAATCTGAACAGACTCCGATGCACGCGTGCTCACCAAGCTGGTCCGCGTTCACCTATAAAGAGCAGCCTGAGCCAGACACTCAACTCACAAACATACGCCTCTTTCTCGTCTTTCACTCGATCTCAACCAATAATTTGCCCTTTGCCACTAGTCCGCTCCAGCTCATTTAAACGTCTATAAAATGCAGTTCTTCTTCGTCGCCTTTCTCGCCCTCCTCTCTACTGGTGTTTCTGCTTCCCCAATCAACCCTCTCTTCAGCAGGGCCGGTACCTGCAACGTTAATAGTACGTGCCTCGCAATTCGCCCTTGATGTGCCGTGCGCTGTACAGAGATTCACGACCTCCGCCTTAGCCTGTGTCGCTGCTCTCGCGCCGGCCTTCCCCACAGACTGTAACCCCGCTGTTACTCAGCAGGGCGCCAGTGAGATCCGCCGCGTATTTTCATCAAAGAAATCACTGACGCATTAAAAAGACACCGCTCTCAACACCGCATGCCTCGCTGCCGCTGCGAAAGGGACCGCTCCCTTCGTGAGTGCTCTCGCCGCCGTGGCTATTTTTTCTGAACATTTGTAGCCGACCGCCTGCACCCCCTGCGCCTCCCAGTTCGGTGTTACTGATCCCGCCAACAAGGCTGTAACGGCCAATAACAACGCCAATGGAGCCCCCGCTGCTGGCACACCAGCCCCCGCTGAGAGTGCCCAAAATGCCCCTGCTGCTGCCCCGGTGGGTCCCCGCGCCAGCACGTGCGACATCAAGTGTCAGTCTATCTCGAGTCTTTGATGTTTTACCCCAACTTACGTGGCCATTCGCCCGTAGCTTGTGTCATCGCTCTCGGGCCGTCGTTCCCTCCGTGCGCGCCCGCTGTCGCTCAGCTTGGAGCCGGTGAGCATCCTGCCAAACCTGTCCCGCCGGACCTGCTGTTGACAATTTCGTGAGACAACACTTTCAACGGCGCGTGCCTCACTGCCGCTGCAAAGGGTACGGCCGCCTTTGTGAGTGCTTTCATGTATGGATATCACACCACCAGATACCGATGACGTGTTTCAGCCCTCGGCCTGCGCAGGATGCGCTGCTCAATTCGGCGTGACCGACCCAGGCAGCAGCACGAAGGACACCAGTGCTGGAGCAGCAACCAACGACGCCCCCCGCGCTTAAGTGCTCGTCATTCCAATCGTTTTTAACGGAAGTGAAGGAATCAGTTGTGATATAATTTAACTACTGCACGCCATTGGTTACTCGTCGCCCGTACGGATTTTGTTGTATGTTGAACATTTCACATTTAAATTTGCGACGATCGGCCCGAAGTCCAATGTGATCCTGGTTCGATGGAAAGTTCTTAGTTGAGAGTCCATTTAAAATTCCAGGATCCCAACTTCGGGTCCCATTTTGCTTGAGCTCGAACGAACAGCTTCGTTCTACTTCCAATTCGAATTCGTACAAAGCTCCTTGGACCTTCACACGTTTCCATCTTCAAGTTACCTCACTACATACATACACCGGTCGGAAGTTTCAGCCATTTGTTGAACCATGACGTGAACCATGACGGCGGAAATTTTTTGGTTGACTTTCCACGTCGGGTTCAAAGCATCTCAGGGCAAGGTCTGTTATCGGAGCTTTCTAATACTTCTAGTGCAGAAAATATATACACAAAATTTACCAGGATCACAGCGGCGTCTCAAGCCCTTGACTCAATTCGCTTATGACATTGAAATACACTCCCCAATCATGAGCCCTAAAACGCAAATCCAGCATTCAGGCAAATAAAATAAGGAGTGAAGGAACCACTCACTCAAAACTCGTCGGCGCTTTTGTCCACATAGTCATCATGTCACTGCTTATCCCGCCCTCAGCCCCAGCACGGTTCGACGCACCCGCATATCCGGCATCCGGGGCGAAGAGACTGTCCATGTTGAACGAATTGGCAATATCTTCTCCCCCGTTATCGGGCAACGGCATCCCCGCCGCGAAGTTGGGCTGACCGAGCGGCGCAGCGGACTGCGCCGGGTACCAGCTGCTCAGGCTGTTCGGCGGTGGTGATGGGTGCTGGTGGAACACCGGCAGTTGCCCCAAGTCAGCGGTGTATGTCGGGAGAAGGCCGAACTGCTGCGCGGCAGGCGCAACGTTGGCGGCCGGCACGGGATGGGCGGGGTGGTAGATGTTTCCGATCGGCGGGTAGTGTACCGATGGTGCGACGCTACGCGGATACTGCGCCTCGTGGTCGTCCTCCCGCGTGCGTTTGTTAGTGTTAGGCGGGGCCGAGCTCGGAGGTGGGTTTGGGCTAGCATCTTGGGGCAGTGGCAACTCTCCTAGTATGGTGAGCTCGTGGAGAAAATCACTATGGATAGTTGAAATAAATGCCAAGGTGATGTAGTGCATGACATACTAGCAAAGACCGGCGGTCTGCCACCTACACAACTATCAATTAGAAGAAGAACTGGAAGGATGTTCGACGCACAATTCTTCGCAAACACGTATAGTGGCCATGCACTTGTGAACCTCCGTGATGGCACTGTTCATGTGGGGAGGCAACCCTGTGCGCTTCCCGCTCCACACGTTCAAGAGCAGTATCAGACCACTGGTGAAAACTGGCGACTGATTCATCGAGTATGAGGTGACGTCCCGATTGATCAGGGTTGCGAAGACGCACAATGAGAGCGGGAACGGGCACGCCGTTCTTGCGGAGTCTCGACATGTCAGCTACATGTGAGCAAGACCGAGCGGCATTCGTACAAATTCCCAACGAAGGTAGGGACTGCACGGCATAATAAGCAGGGGACGACATCTTATTTTGAAAAGAGAAGGCTTACCGTTGACGGCGCGCCCGGCACTATGAATGGCCGGTGAATCGTCATCTGGACATTATAGTAACTGCAGTACAAGAACGCCGACTGGTCAAAGAAGGCGTCGTCTCGCCGATTCGGATCCCAGCGCAAATGCGGGGGAATCTCATCAACCCAGCCATTGAGGGCTGAATCCAGCTCCAAAATAATATGCTCTTCCCATGCCTGATCACGGTACGAAAGCAACCTTTTCGTCTTGTTGAGCGAATACTGGTTTCATACCCGGTAGGAAAATATGAGGGCATGTAAAATATATGGCAGACAACGCACCAGCATCTTCAAAGCAACCGCGAGAATGTTGCTCAGGCGCAAGTAACAGTTGTAGAACGTGGAGCGCGCAGGCTTGCCCGCAGGTTGGACGAATGCACGAGCAGGATCTTCTGTTTCCCAGAATTCATCATCACACTCTATGAGTAGATCCGCGTCGATGCTACATGATTGAGAAAATGAAATAAGTCAATGACGTCCGTGAAGTAGTTGAAAATATGTGAAGCGGAGAAGAAACGCACTCCTCGTATTGAGTGGTACAGGTTCGGCCTTGCGTCATGCTTGCTCCACGGTCAGCCGCCACCAGCGCCCAGAATGCACGTTTCCATAGTTCGGACTCGACGGTCGGCGGGCCGTCTTTCCGTCGGTGTGCACCGACGTCCTGGGCAAGGCGCAGACCGATGCCGATCAGAGTCCAACATGCGCTAGGTGTCGTGTATTCGAGAAACATGGTCGCAAGCTATGAGGAGAGCCGTTAAATCAGCTCTTCGCGCCATGACTTTGGGAGGAACAGTATGCACAATATAATACTGAAGGTGGTAAATCGACGTCTTTTGGAAGATGTGATCTGAATGAGGCGGGATCTGGTCGAAGAACTGCCACCCGCGTCTGAGGGGCTCGGGTTGACGCAGACGTACGTCGTCTGAATACCGGGAGGCGATCGCACAGACGAGCAGTACGACGGTTCCGAAGGACTGGTCACGAGTATGGAGACCATCGGCAACAGAGCGCTCGAAGCTCGGCCTGTGTAAGATTGGGCGATATAGATTTTGATGGACGAAGTATAGGTCACTAAGAACGGAGAGCAGATCCGTGTCAGGGAACACAAAGGTTCCCAAATGCGGCACGCGGTCCTGGATCTAGACGCCACAGTGAGCAATGATCGAAGAGGTGTCGCATCGCTCACGGGATTATAGGTCCAATAGCGCATACGGCGCGTTGACCATTCCAATTCCTTCTCCTCGTACCCTCGGCGCAACCGAACAGCGGCCTTTACAATCATAGATGGAGAAGATTTTCCCTTTTTTTTTTACGTCAATTCGGAGACCGAGCTCCCGGAAAACGGGCACTCACGTGGAACGCATTAGTGAAGTGGTGAATGGACAATTCATTGAAATCGTCGATCAATTTAACGTGCTCCAAGTCATCGCCGTGCGGCGCTGGTGCGGGCGTATTCATGGACCGAAGGTTAAGCGCAGCGAGGATGACTCCAGGCCCAGGACTGCCGGAAGTAGTGACTGTATCGCTCGAGGGAATGACAACAGGCGGGTCGCTGGTCCACCGGCTGCTCCCCGGGCTTGGCGCGCCGGAGGGTGGTGAATCTGAATGTTGCGCTGACACCTGTTGTGAGAATCAGACCCAAATTCAGTGCGAGTGAATCCGAGTTTTCCTTGCGTAGCTGCTGCTCAGCCGCTTCTAGCCGGGCTTCGAGTGCGTCGACATAGCTGCGGAATGATTAACGGACACCTTGCTCGGTAATATTGCTAACCTCCGCCGTCTTGCAACGGATCCCGCAAAAGTGCACGGTACTCCACTTTCAACACAACTTGTGCATTTCTTCTCTGACATACGCAAGCCATCACCTGCGAAGGTCCACCTGAGCCATCAAAGTATCGAAGAAAAAGGAAACGCGAAATACAGGCTTCTAAGGGCGAGGTTAGCTTCAAAATAAAGGATAAAGGGACGTGGCTGACTTCGCTTTTTTCTGCAGGCGTCACAGGCCCTCTGAACGCGCCGTTTCTTTTGAGGCACGCTGGAACCTGCAGCAACACTGGATCCAGGTCGATCGCCATCTGAGGACATGGGAAGAAGCAGATCAGGAAATGCGGTGCAGAGCACTCGTCGCTTAGATTAAATGCCGACCGGTTAATGCCGACCGAACACGTGGGCGGTTGCAAATATTAATTCCTTGTGGTCTTTGTCCAGGTCCGAAGTTTTCGCAAAGAAACAACAATCCGCTGCGGAATCTCTGGCGCAGGGCTTCTGCCCATTCGCTCACCTGATTTTGCAAAATGTTAAAATGAACGGTGTCCACGTCCGTCACTCGGGATATTGCAGAAGACCCTCACAAACGCGCAGGGGATTCATTCCAATTAGTGGGTACTTGTACAATATCTTCGGGAAACAATATATCGAAGTGGGGGAGACGGAGAAAATGCAAGGCCAGGTACAGTAAAGGTACAGTAAATGCGAGGAACCAGGGGAGTAGGGTACAGTACCTGTTGCCACAATATACGGAAATTGGCAGTGGCGCCGGTGAAAGCGACCGACCGACTCGAAATTCCAACACAAAAGTCCTATTTTCTGCGCCTTTCAGTCTCAGTCCGTCGATGGCCGTCGCATCTATTTTCCTGGACGTCCCATCACGATTGTTCCTGACCTAATTATGTAACCGTGGTGCAATGGTATTGGTACAAGGTGGTCGACGGCCTGCGGCCGTCTCCCTCCTTGTTTGATCCTGTTCCCGACCTTGAAATTTGAAATCGTCCGGAGATAAAGTTCGCACCTCCGAAAAAGGAAATAAAAACCCAAAGATTTTATAAAGAGTTTGATGGGGTTCACCGGGGTCCGGGACTGTCCCGAGCTATTTCCGGTGCCGATCTGAGGCTGGTTCTAGCAGTATCGGCTCAACGCGTTGACTTGAACCATGGCCGGGCATACATATATTCAACTTTGAAAGATATCGGTTCGGTCATCAGATGCCCTCGTTTCATTGTCTGCGGGTAGAGCTCAAACTGTAATCCTTTGCCAACGTCTCTGCAAGGACCTTTCAATTATGCTGGTCTTTCGAACACCAGGGAAATATTCAGAGCTGAAGCCTTGGGTTTTGCCTAACGACGAAGTTGATTAGGGGTTGATGCTGATGGCAAAGAAGATCCACGAATTCCAGCATTCCACAAGAAGACGCAGAAGGAGTTAATAGGGCGCGAAGGGGCTGCTTCAAGTCTCGACGCAAGGATGTCTCCAATAATCCAAGAGAGGAACAGGAATTTCTGTTCTTCGTGGCCGATTGGGGCGGGGGTGGAGTTACATATATATGATGGTTGAATCAATTAATTTCCCTCCGGCAGAAGACAGTCACGGTGCGCACAATGCAGTGGGCGTTTTCGTATTTCATAAAGGACTTGCGAGGTGACTGGCAGTATCATGGCGGAATTCCAATCAGCGATGCACCGTACCGCAAGCAAAGTTGATCATAGACGTTGGTCGAGGAGAGAAGGAGAAGGTAGCTTTGTACCGTTGTATCGATGCATCATCAAGCTGCAAAGCGATGTTATATAGTCCGCACTGTTGAAAGCAAAAACACTGCATTAGGCACTATAATTTATTAAGCGAGGCACGAGCTACAACTGATTCTATCGCGTCTGTCAAGAGAAACTACCTAGGCACTGATTACTTGTTTTCAGCACTGATATTCAGTGTCTCAGGAATTAGTGCTTTTTCAGTCACTTTAAATTAGTACCTTTGAGGCACTGATTTTGTGGGAAATTTACTTCTTGCATTCTCATATCAACTTGTTAAATATGACGCCTTTCACGAGCGTCCGCACTTGCCTGCGACACTGGGGGCAACAATATCTGTACCTTTCGGCTTGTATTATTCAGGTTTTGCCATTTGTATGTTGTATCATACCTCTATTATCTATACTGTGGTCGGTACTGGGTGGTATTACCGGCGGCCTGTGCCTGAGTACCCCAAAGGCTTGCGGCTAAGTACGCCGAAGAGTCCCCTTATCACCTCCAGCTGAGCACCTCACGATATTTGGATGGAATGTTCTGTGCACTCAATCCAAGTTCGGATTTTGCCACTTTGAGTCTATATACAAGTGCTTTGCGTACTTGGCTGGAGGGGTTAAACATGCTATAGCTCATTGCCTTTGTGGTAGTCAGTTGGAGTTGTTTTGCTTTCCACAGTGACCCAGATTTTTCTCGATAACGGAAAATCTGGTGGTGATAATTAAAAGGTACAGAGTTAAAACCCAGATGCGAAAAAGATCCGGATGCGATAAATCCGTGATTAGATGCTCAGTCTTGATGCCTTTGATCCAAGTTTTTTTAGTTGTAATCTTACAGAGGCTATCAACATTTCCTCCTATTCGGAAAGCCCCAATCAAATCGCCGGCTGACACAAGAAATGAACACCTGCTGAAAACGGAAATTTGTGGCTGTGCTCAAAGTTGCAAGCAGAAAAGTGTTATTTTGAGCGCCTACTACATTCAAAAGGCCCTCCGGGCACCCCTGGTACCGCCTGAAAGATGTTGACCAGATTGACAGTCTAGACATTTGTTTTCTGATTTTTTAGTTGATTAATATTGTGCAGCCCAAAATTCGCTCGGTCGACGCTTTGCGTCGACCAGCTCAAATTGGCCCACGCACGAGATGTAACCAGATGATGGTGGGGTGAGTTTTTCCAGTTGACCTCGAGTTCACTCAAGAATTTTTGTTGGGCTGGAGGAAAACTATACGAAGTGGGGCCGGGAATCAGAGGCCCGAAATAGCCGGAGTGGGATGTCCAAAAAAGGCGAAAAGCCCATAAAAGGAGCGAGTGACGTGACATTGATTGGCATTTAGAATGTGAATTCAGAAAGTAGACCTGGACCTAAACCGGTACCAGGAATTTCCCAGACCCAAGAGCGTACCTGTGACAGCTTAAGCAATAGCCTTATCCCATCAGAGGCGCAAACGGTGATGGGGATGCCGTCGAACCACTATGGAACCTGATCTTTCGCTTCTGCATGCTCCACCAAAACTGAGCATAAAAACAATCAAGCTCATGCCCCACCATGGCTGGAACGAAAGACCCAAAAATATTTGTGCACATACCTCAGGGTAATGGTGTGACATCCACGTACTTTTAAGCAAGAGATATTGTAATTCCATCAGGGCACATGGCCAAAGATAGAGCTTTTCGCCTCCGGGTTCAACTCTGTACTGGTTAATTCATTCATATTCTAGACAAATTTAGATCGCTTGTGTTTCTCCAAGAATCCACTTCAGTCCTTCACGTAAGTCGGTGTGCCACTTCTTGGTCGCCCCCATCGGCGGCAAGAATACGTGGAATCCGTGCGGGACGCCGGGATATCTGCACGAAAAAGCTCAGCTGGTTCACAGTTCCGCCACACAAGAAAAAGAAAGCAAATTATGCATTAGACTTACACATCCACCTTGGTTCATAAAGGAACCCCTCATCGCGCAGCGGATCCAAGCCGCAGATCTGCATGTACACCGGCGGCAGGCCGGAGTGATCGCCTAGGATGGGGGAAATGTCATGGTCAGAGGGAGGGCCGGCGAGACAGTCTGGGATAAGCTTAAATCAGTTCCGGGAGGTAGGTATCAAATAAATAGGCCGTACCATAGAATAGATCCAAGGAAGCCTTGCTCAGGATTGGCGCATCTGCGTTCTGCTCGCGGGACAGTAGCTCCGATGCATACCTACCGGCACGGCAGAGGGCGGTCAATTAAAGAGTGGGTCAGCTTAGAGGATCCGAACCACTGACTCAGGGGGATACGCCGCTGGGTGGATGAGGGGTGGAAGTTGCAACCAGTGTCCCGTGAGCCTGTGTTCGTTGAAGAATGGATCCTTCAGAGCGCGGTGCGTAACAGCGGCGGCGAAGTTGGCTCCGGCTGCAATCCCGCCGACGACGAATCCTTTCACGAGCGAGCCGCGGATTGTTTTGTGTTTTTCGACCGTCTGATGATGGGATAGTGATTGGTAAGTGATTGGTGGTGTCGAAAATCGACAACGTATACAAAGACCACGTACCCACTTGAGCGCCGCGTAGCAGTCGTTGAGCCCATTTGGAAATGGATGCTCGGGAGCGAGTCTCCATCGCAGACAGAATGAATGCGCGGGAGCGGAGAGATATTGGGGACCAGGAAACACACCTGTAGGCGAGGTTGACGATGGCCAGGCGCAGTTCCACGCTCAATACCCTCAGGTCCAGGTCATTTGTGCCAATATTTCCCGCCACCCAGCCTGTCAATAAATCCCGGTTAGACTCGCGGAGTAAAGTCGGTCAAACCAATATAAATATCGCACCTCCGCCGTGGAGATACACGAGGACCGGAAATGCAATGTCTGGCCCCTCGTCCCCGGTGGGCGTGGGTGATATCGTGCGGATGCCGATCGTGGCGCCGCCATCGATCACCATCGTGTGGTCCGCGACTGTGTACGCAGAATCCAAGACTGAGTACAGAAGTCATTGAGAAAGTATTAAGATAGAATTTAAACAGCTGTGTACCAGGGGGGCGCGCCTGAAACCGCTCCCATCTCCGACGTTGGGCATCCTTCAAGGTCTGCCGGAGGGCTGGTACGACGACTTCTGCAGTTAGTGGACCGCGGGTTAGCGGACCACTGTTACTAGGGAGCTCGGGGTCGGGGGTGGAGAGATGCGAGTATTGTGCCATTCGAATTGTGGAAGGAGGGAAATGGACGCGGTTTTTGTCGAAATCCGCCTCGCTTCTTATAAAGCACCAGGAACATTAATTCCCGCGAGCTATAGATAAGGCTTTCTATGACGCCGGCCCGAGTTTTCAAAACGTGCCTGAGTAAACTAAATTTTTGTCATTTTTTTTTGCATGAGCGTTCCTGATCTCGGGTTCAGAACCGAGCCTGAACCATGTTCCCATCTCCCAGGTGCACTTTCTCATCTGCTGGTAGGTTCCGGTCCGGTTTGTCCCGAGTCCGGATTCCGGATTCGGTCATGTCCTGGCTCGTCCCAAGAAAAGCGGAACATCCTTACTTGCCCAGCATTGCCAGAAACATTCCGAATATTTCACCGGGCCTTGCAAATGAAGCGACGTTCAATGTTCGGCGGGTAATCATTGGCATTGCCATGCTGAGAATCAATGCATTGTCACGGGCCAAATTCCAACAGCTACTCTCACACCAGAAAGTGAAAAAAATCACCTAAAGTGAATTTGTATATTAATTTTTAAGATTCACACCTACAGTGAAACTGTTTGTGAAATTTTAACTTTCATATACAATGTCACGTGATCCGAATCTGTTACTGAAATTCAAAGTTTCCGACACAGTTTCAAACTGTATGAATGTTAAAATTTCAGTTACAATTTAGTCCAAGAGTGAATCTTAAAAATTAATATACAAATTCACTGTGGGTGAATTTTCCCATTTGTGCACGGGAAACCTCCACCACAGTCAAACCACACCAGAACAAGATATACTTGGGGAGAGAAATAATTTCACCCACAGTGAATTTGTATGTTAATTTTTAAGATTCGCTCTTGCACTGAAATTGTAACTGAAATTTTAACATTCATATAGTTTGAAACTGTGTCTGAAACTTTGAATTTCAGGGACAGATTCAGATCACGTGACATTGTATATAAAAGTTAAAATTTCACAAACAGTTTCACTGTAGGTGTGAATCTTAAAAATTAACATACAAATTCGCTTTGGTTGATTTTTTTCACTTTCCAGTGTGTCTGATCCATGCTCTTATTTTCATCCCATATCACAACGGATCGAACACGATTGAATAAGGCATAATATCCACAACGCAAAGAAATTTGAACGGCTGCTGCTAGTCTGGATAGGCCCAAACAATGATTTGAAGACGGCAGAAAAGAATACTAAGGATAGAAAGTGCGAGACAGTCGCGCAATGGTCGTGTCTTGAGATTTCGGACACAGGTGGCATTCTAAACTTGAATGACACTGATTTGGGACGATAACGTGGACAGGATTGGGATCTGAGCCGTATTTAGCAAATGTTGCAGGCTATTTTACAACGTCGGGGTGTGGTCGAGACTGCAATCACTGTTTCATTTCATTATTTCTGAATTGGCTAGCCGAGGCTCATTATGGCCGAGCACATAATTAAATCTCGGCATCAACAGTAGACGAGGACGTGGTAACGATGTAGAAAGAACAGGCCAGTCTTGTTGATTTGTGTGAAAATTAGAGATGCATCAATTTTCCTTTGAATTAATTTCGTTCTGGAGACGCATAGCATAGGAGGGGCTATGTCCCTTAAGATTTTATGTATGCATTCTAGCACAGGTAACACTATTTTAGAGGTCAAAAGGTTTTGAGCAATGTGGTCAGAACCGTTGTTGACGGTCAAATACTTGGTGTTTTCTTGATTTATTACTGTGTCAAGTGTGGGACCTCATAACTTGAGTTGTACTGCACGACCTGCCCCAAATTGACAGTAGATTCATAATATGACCATGAAAATGCATGGTATTTGATTTGTGTGGCCGCGCAACCAAATGGCCGGCTACTTTTTGTGATGCTGAGTATAAAGGCTGAGCGTGGGTTCTCGTGGTAGCAACGAAGTGAAGCAGATTGCGTGCTAATTTCGAACAAACTAAGGCTGCATGAGATGACCCCAGGATTTCGTCCAGTTCTCCCTTGTCATCCAACGGAATGACAACACCGTCAAACCCTGTGCCAGTGGATCGAATCAATTCCGACAGCGCAATCGTGTGTTGGCGATGAGACGGACGGTGCAAGGTTCCTCGCCGGGAGTGCAATCTGCGATAATACGAAATCCTTCCCAAGGGCCATGAGGAACGGAGAGATGTGCAACGTTAAGCACCGCATCTTGCAGGATATCTTCAGTTTGAGATATGCCCACGAGAAATTGGATTTCAATGCCAGGTAAATCAGGTCATTACTTATTCGACCAGCGTCCGAATGGAATCCCGGCCACCGATGCTAAAGTGTTCTCAGTTCAATCCTGCACGTGTGAAACCACCAGGTGCGCCACGTACGCATAATCGAACTCAGTTAAGGGGACCAGCACCTTGCGGATGATATGGGGTATGGCGAGCACCATTTGTAGGGCAGGCGGAGGAGAAGCTGTTCCATCTGGGTGTTCAGCTCGTAATTAAGCGCTATACATCGCGGCAGTGGATCACTGCGAAAGAAGTCCCGCTTTACTTCGACCCCATCGGAGACGGTTACCATTTCAAAGCTTGAGCTGCTCAGCAATGGACCCGTTGAACTGATGGAGGCGCAATAACTGTGGGATCAACGACAACGAACAGCTTCCGAGCTTCGATCGAACTTTGTTCCAAATCAATTCCAAATTCCAATTCGAATTTGTACAACGATCTTTCACACACCCCACGCGGCACACCATCCTTCAATAAAGCATCTTGCGCACCTGCGGTCCATGCCCAAGTAGCAGTGTCTGTAGCACCTCCGAAAATTAAACTCTCGCTGATTCAGAAAAACATACCCGGTCAAATCGGCAATCAATGTGACATCCGGCTAAACTCGGCCCGGGTTCGGATCCACAATCTTTTCTTCTCTCTCATCTCCTCTCCTCCACTCTTCTCTTCTCCCCAATGCCGATATCCGGAAACCTGGCGCCTGAAAAGCTGAAGGCCTTTTCTGACATCCCCAACTCCTTTGGATTGAACCAGAGGGTGAAGCAAGGCCGCGCTGGATTCGGGGACGACATTTTCCGACGACTGGTGATCACACATGCCTCTGCAGAGAACAAGGTGGAAGAACCTCTCAAGCAGGAAGGAAAAGTCGTCTGCGAGCTCCTTGTCACAGAAGGTACGCATGCGTCAAAGCTTGCGGGCGGCGCTTTCACTGGCAGCGAGTGATGATTCCGAATCCCAGACATGCTCAATGGCGCCGGGACTGTCCACGGAGGATGTACAGCGTTTCTCATTGACTTGTGCGTCGTGTTTTCTCGTCTACTACGACATAAACAAACTGATCGAGCCCACCCTCTGTAGATGCTCCACGCTCTGTTTGTTGGCGCTCCGGCCTGGCATCCCTTCAGTCTCTCAATCACTAAATATCGTCTATCACTCTCCCGCCGCACTGTAAGTCATTTCATTGCGCCATCATGCCCGTTCACTCCTCACGCGTTGAATTTCACAAGCGGAGAAACACTGCGCATAGTGAATACAACGATGACCGTCGGTGTCCGGACCATGTCCGCTAGAACCGAGGCACGGAATGCGATTATTGTCTCTCCAGGGCTTTTTTGATGAAATTTGTTTGTTTTCCACAGATATGGAACGCTACGAAGCACCGTTTGGTGGCGTCTGGGGTGCATATCAAGATGCAGCCCTCCGAGGCCAAACTATAACGGAATCGCATCGCAACTTCTGTTCTTACTAGACGAATCTAGAGTCTGTCTATCTTGTTGGCTATCGCTTTCAAGGTTGTTAGGTAGCTTATTTTCCCCACTTGGTCTCCACCGAACTTGATCATGGTGATACGCAAGCCGTTGGTTGCTCTAAAGGCGGGAATTCGCCAGTCGTGAGTTACGATCCTTTCTGTCTGGTGTTGGAGGGATGGCGGGGGATCACAGCTCGGTTTCTCTCTCTGATGACCACAGCTACATATTTGGCTCAAGAGAACTTTCCATTCTTGGGTGTACACGGAAGAACACGGACAAGCAACAATTGAGCACCGCGGTTCAAAGCCAAGGCCGCCAATCTGGCTTATGTAATTTCTGCTCGATGACCCAGGTTCGCTGTGCGAACGCCGTTTGACAGGAACTACATGCCACGACATTGTTGGCTACAGACATTAACGGTCCGAATACCCCGCCAACGGGAATTTTCTCCACAGCCCCCTGCACAATAGTTGCCGCCCGATGATCGGGCAGATCGTCGTGCCTATTTAAAAGGGCTTTCTGCGACCGGTTCTGCAAGATGTACGGTCTTGTCCTCCTCGCTTGCGTGGCAACCGCCAAAGCATACATTTGGCCCTCTCCTCAGCTCGACGCGCTCGAATCGGTGCGATATGACCAGATCGGCTTCAATAGTCACGCATTTGCGATCTTCGTTCAACCATGCACGGCTTCCTTCAGCGCCATCCCGGGAAGGTCCGATGTGGGTGACTGGATACTTACCGTGGGACAAGCCTCGCCTTATGTCTGATTTAACTCCTCAGCGTCTGTAGGCCTATCACGATATGGCGACTTACAACATCACGGATGGCACGGGAGGCATGGATGGCTCGATCCGCTTACCGGAGGAGCAAGCAAGGCCGGAGGCGAGTAAAATTTGACGTGCGCGCAAATTCCAGCGTGACATGTTTCCGCAGAACGTAGGAAACGGTTTCCAGAACACGTTTGATCAACTCGCTATTCAAGTCAGCCGCTACGTGTCCTGTATGCGCCCAGCTCGTCGTCTCGAAGCGCTAATATTGGATCTGATTTTTCTGGACATTTTCGCCATCGGCGCAATCACGGCAATCGAAAACTGGTGCATTCACGTGAGGCTCGTTGGTGTTTTTGTTGATTCAGAATTTCAGCGGTGGTCCGGAAATAGCATTTCGAGGAGGACGCATCGACGCAGGAGTGGCAAACGCACCTGGAGTGCCGGAACCGCAGCAAGACCTGGATTCCCACATCGCCGCCTTTGCTCGGCAGGGATTCACGCAGACCGAGATGATTGGCCTCGTGGCATGCGGGTGTGTTGCATTGAACCAAGGTCACTTCTGACTCGCGATCTGCAGCCACACTTTCGGTGGCGTGGAACAAACCCCCTTTCCAGACATCGTCGCGCCCACGAATGGCTCCAGCGACACTGTTTCCCACTGCGACACAACCTTTGTCCAATTCGACAATAACGTGTTGCGTCCGCCTGTGCTCATCGTGTCCCTCGGTCACGCTGACGTCCCACAGAGCCACAGAGTACATTGCAGGTACCACTCAAAATCCGTTTGTGGTCGGCGTCAATGACACCGCGAACTCTGACAAACGGATTTTCGGAAGCGATGGAAATGTCACCATAGCCTCGTTCGTACTGTGTTTTCCATCAACAGGAGCCCGCTCGTGGCTATACAAATTCGCCGCGTCGCCTGAACTCTACGTATCGACGTGCGCCGACCTTTTCGCCCGTATGTTGAACACCGTGCCCAGCGGTGTACAACTTTCCGACATGATTACCCCACTCCCCGTCAAGCCCGACAACATTTTAATTACTTTGCTCGGAGACACTCTCACGTTTTCTGGCCAAGTCCGAGTACGCGAGCAACGAAATTTATTGTGCTTATTCTGACCGATAGCAGTTTTGGAACACGACCGAGGATGCCTCTCGCACAGTAACCCTGCTCTGGGATGACCATGTTGGAGGCATGAACAATGTTTCCCTGCCTTTCGCCGGTGTTTCCACTGCAACCGCCGGCCGTTATAGTGCAGTGTGGTACACAATCAACCCGATTCCTCTCGACGCTGCGGCTGGTATCACAAGCATGAGCTTTTCCGCAGATGGTGTGCTAGAAGATCAAGGTGGTCTTGGATTCGCCGTGCAGGACGGCGTTGTGTTCTCCGAGACATCGTGCCAAACCCAGGAACCCTTATGGCGCCTGGACGTCGCGGTACGTGCGCCACTATGGCCATGTGTGTTTGCAAATCTGACGCACTGTCTATGTAGGTCCGGAATAACGCGAATGTCACCCGCGTGTATCTGGAGCAATCGGTGACCGACTCTGTCGGTCGCGTTTCCGTGAATGAAACAGACATTGCGCCTCCCGCCCAGCCTGCCGCCGCGAACGCAGCCTACTCCATCTGGAGCCTCAACATTACCGACATTTTGTTTGAATTTACGCCGTACGACATCGGATTCGAGATTGACGGCATCTCATTTTCGAGTTCCCCGCCTTCTATAAATTTCCCTCCCTGTGCGGAATAGTCCTGGGGTCTCCAACGGTAAAACATGTTTCGTATTAGGATTGGATATTTGTTCTGACTGGATGGAATGTCTTGGTGGATTAGATGGGCGGATACCACTGTACACAAATGAATCTCAACCGTCATTTCCGCTTACCTCACTTGGTTTGATTCCTCTCAACTCCAGACGCAAAATTCGGTTGAAGACAGAAAGGTTCATTTCTCGATATGTGTGTACCAATTACGCTTGCTCGCCCGAATACTCTGGGGGAGCGGATTCTAGCTGTGCTTCCAACTGCCGCACGCGAGCTGTTACTTCCCTCAATTGCGAAATCACGTCTGGACTCGCTGCTCCATGATCCGTATCGGATTCTGCGAAAGCTGTGAATACTTGCATGTTCCTTGCCGGAGGGTATGTAGCGGCCGAGAACGACCCGACGAGGCCCTGGGAGCCCGCATTGCTCGGGGGCTTTTCTTGGTCGGCCGTCGTGTCGCTTTGTGTACTCGTGGCATTGGTGCTGGACAGGTCGGAATCATTCAGTCCGGCGTTCGGTCTAATCGCAGTATCGGCGTCGGAGGTGACAGGGATGAGGTATGTAGCCTGTTGGCGGCGGCGGCGAAGCCAGACGGCCAATATGGCCAGTAAGATCATCAAACATATTCCAAGGACGATCCCAATAATGGTCCCTGTGGGCAACGGGCTTCTGGCAACATCGACTCAGACTGGAATTAGGGAACTGGGATATTTTTGTCACCGTTGATTGGATGCCAGTGCCTGGTTTGATGTTGCTGAAGCCGGAGTAGAAGTACTCTGGTTGGAACTAGTTGCGATGGACGGCGACGACGTGGCTAGCGATATTGGAATACTCTGCGATGGCCCCGTACTCTGCGATCCCGTTGTAAGATGGGAACTCGGCTGCAGGGACGCCGAAGAACTTGAGCTCTTTGTGAGGGTTGCTGTACTCTGGGAAGACGACGGCGGGGCAGTGCTCAGAGGGTGGGTCGCAGTGCTCGAGCTACTCTGCGTTGTTAGAGGGGGAGGCGGATCTGAAGTTAACGGAGGTTCGACCAAGGCCGAGGCCGCCGCAAAGTCAAATATTGTGGGCTGCATTCCTCAGCACACATAAAGTAAGAAAAAGAAAAGCACAAACCGTTGGGGTCGCCGACGCCATCGCTATGGCCCATGATGCAAACGAAGAGGTGCCGGCTGTGAATGAATTATGAGCAACTGAGTCGAGTGGGTAATACGACGTTCGACTAACTCGGAAGTGGAAGAGGGAACCTAACAATTACATTTAGTTTACTACCGTCGCAAAGGAAGTGGAAATGGACGGACTGCTGAGGAAGACCGCTACATGTGAAGACCTTGTGGGCGTAATCACTCCAACTGAAATCTGGGTTAGCGAAGACGTCATGCCCGAGGATGACGAGTCCTACGTTGTATTTATTGGAGGGTCCGTGCAAGCATCGCATGCAGCCCAGACAATGTACGAGATACCAGAACAGGTGCATTGTTCCTTCGTACGACCTTTTGCGAATGAGAACGGAAGTCAGTCACAGAGCATCGACGTACCTCGGCAAGAATCATCCGGAGACCAAGAACATGTGTTGAACCCACTATCATTGTTGAACTGCATTGTCCGACGTAGGTCGATTGTCGAGAGAATCTGGAGACACCCTCACCAGGGAGCAAACGTCGTTCCGGGAGGTCATTTGGCTGAAGAAGACAACAAAGGGTGATCGAGGAAAATGTGCGTAGGTGGTTCGCCCAGTGTGGCGACAACGGTGATGGCAGAGGGGAGGTGGAAGTGCGCTGTAAAGACGGTTTTGATTGGCAAAAGATTGTGGATTTGCACAGGGGCTGTTTTGCTTTGGTCAGGTTGCAGTATTGTCGCCTATAGACAGATGTGGTCTAAGGAACCACCAAGCGTCGGGAGGCAATTGGAGGACGAAACCGAGGGAGAGGGGAGATGGAGGGCGAAGGGACTGACGAGAGGGCGGTGCACCTGGCAGTGAGAGACTTGACGTTAATTGGGAGGTATTTGCGGCTCGGTAGTTGGCTTCCCGAATCACCAATGTTGTCAAAGATCCCAGAAAGACATCTTCAAAGACGGTCAAAGAAACTCCGAAAGCCACCGTTCGCTGCATCACGGAAGGAAAAGAGTAAATAAACCCAGGTCGAAGGGATTGTAGGCAAACGTCAGAGTAGAGAGTAGTACCGTTGAAGCCCTAGCCAGCCTGCGAAATTTCGGCCGTTTCAACGTCCGTAGTGGACCCGGGTAGAGTTCTATCTTGATTGATGCCAGCGAATATTGAGCTGTGTGGGAGGGTTGTTGCAAGCAGTGCACTGCAGCAGTGCGCAAGACGCTTACTGCGGATCCGCCTTACACTCTCAGTACCGACAAGGACGGAATGAACTCACGATGACATGCGAGTGGGATTCTTACAAGGAAGAGAAGATAGAAGTTCTAGCTTGGCAATGTACGCCGAGCTCGGCACACCTATACAGACGAATCAGACCGAAATGTTCAGAGATGCGAGAAGCCCGTCAAGTGCGATACCCGCGGACGAGAAGTAAGAGAATTTTGATGTACCTGTGGTAAGTATGGGGACCCGGTGGTTGCCTTCTGGGTGCCTCTGATGGGCCGCCAAAATGAGCTGTCCGTACACGGCGCGGCTACCTCGCTATACGCGTGTTCGAACTGAGTCACTGAAACGGAAGGTATGGAATTGAGCTCTTATCAGATAAGCAACTTGGCGATCCGCAAATTGAACCTGGGGTGGGTGTTCAATCAAGCATGCCAATTGGACATGCACAGGTTTCATGCGCGCAGCTCAATTGTGCTGAATTAACATGTTCAAAACCTCCTGATACTTGAACATAATAAGTGAAACCTCAACTGAGCATGGTTGAACATGCCTGGTTTTAGATCCACAGTCCGAAGCCCTCCAAAGCGCTGAAGTGTTTCGCAAAGTCGGCGGTTGGTCGGCTCAGCCGTAATTTCATCTGGTCAATCACTGATTCTCCCAATTAGCTCTCGCACAGCCTTTCACGCTTCCTTCTTACCATCATGGCTGAGTTACTGGGCGTAGTCACCGGCGCCCTCCAACTCATCGAGACGGCGTTGAAGGCTCGTGAATATGTCAAAGACTTCCACAACGCACCGGCGGAACAACAGAAACTCTTTTCAGAGATGATCACATTAAAGCTGCTTTTTAGGGAATTCCAAAAGCGTGTTGCTGCCAGCGATGCGACGAGCACGCTACAAAATATGGACGCACCGTTAGCAAGATTCAAGACCGTCATGGAGAAGTTTACAGCCAAGTTTGGGGTTACCGATAGCAGGTCCTCACAGTTGTCGAAGCGGCTGACGTGGACTTTGTGGAACAAGGCCGAGGCGAAGGAGTACCTTGTGGAGTTCGAGTCTATAGAATCGGTGCTCAATACGTGGCTCGCTTTAGGGATTTGGTATTTTACCTTTAAAATTGTCAGATTGAAACTGACACAATGTGCAGGGATGCGGGCCAGGAACATAAGAAAGACCATGCTGGTAAGTCAATATATTATTTTTGAGGTGATTCTAATCGTCGTTACAGCCATCCTGCTCGCGGTGGATAATTATGCGCGTGAACAGCAAGATCGTAAAAACGGTCGGTCGCCATACTAGCTATTCAGTTGATATTTCTGAAGATCAAAAGAGGGCGTAAAGAAACAGATAATGAACTGGATAACCAGTTTGAATTTCTTCCAACGACAGGCAGACATTTTCAGTCTGTGGCAGCCAGGAACAGGCCAATGGTTGCTGTCCGATCCGAAGTTCTACGCATGGAAATCAGTGCCTGGCCAAATTCTATGGTGTCGCGGGATCCGTAAGTCACCAACGGTCTGAGTTAGTCCGTCGACTCAAGGTTATTTTAACGCGCAGCTGGAGCGGGGAAAACCGTCCTGTCGTACGTCTTCCGCATTCTAAAATTTCCCACCGCCCTGAACCACTTTAAGGTCGCTCGTGATTCATCACTTGCGGGACCAATTTCGCGATGGCAATATAGGTGTTGCCTGCATATACTTGAACCACAAGGAAATGGAGGCCCAGACTGCTGTAAACCTCCTCGCCGGTCTCTGGAAACAGCTCGTCGTGGACAAACCTCTCACCACCGCCGTGCAAGAACTCTACAGAGATCACCAGCAACGGGACACAAGCCCCGTCATAGATGAGATGTTCGGCATACTTCAAGCCGCTACCGCCGAGCGCTCGCGTGTTTATTTCGTCATCGACGCCTTGGACGAATATCCAGAGCATCAGCGCTATATCCTGCTGAATTATTTGTCACGGTTGCAGGCTCCGACCACCAGCTTCTTGATAACATCGAGACCTCATGTTACACTCGAGCCTTTCTTCACGGAAACTCAGACGCTCGAGATCCATGCCGCGGAGGTCGATATTGACCGATATGTGGATAACCAGATCGAAAGATCTTCGAGATTATTTCGCCATGTGCAAACACAACCCGCGCTGCGGGATGAAATTCGAGCCAAAATCGTCGGCAAAGTCAACGGAGTGTACGTTGTTACGAAATGAGTTCTCCGATAGCTCACAGAGACTCGTTGATTTCAGATTCTTGCTGGCAAAGCTCCACACACAAAGTCTCGCCACGAAAATACCATCAAAGCAGTGCGAGATGCACTCCTCCATCTGCCCACCGATTTGAAGGACACCTACGACGACGCCATGCTCCGAATCAACTCCCAGAGTGACGACGATAGGCAATTGGCGCTTCGGGCGTTAACATGGGTCGCATATGCCAAACGGCCTCTATTTGTTGGAGAACTTCAGGAAGCCTTGGCTATCGAACCCAGCGCCACTTGTCTCGACGCCGATAATCTCCTCGATCTCGGCATTGTCTTATCCGTCTGTGCGGGCCTAATTATCGTCGACGAGACAACGTCTGTAGTGCGGCTGATCCACTACACAACGCAGCATTACTTCGATGGGATCCAGGCGCGCGAATTTGGGATGGCGCATTCCATGATTGCAGGGGACTGTTTGGTGTATCTGTCGTTCGACGGATTCACTGATATGACCTTCAACGAGGATGTGGACCAGGATTCGGTGCAGAAATTGCTCGAGGCGCATCCTCTGGTGGCGTATAGCCAGTATTTCCTACTGCATGCTGCAGATGCGCCCAATCAGCTAGATCTTCAAACCGGGATTGAAGATTTTCTCGAACACGCGACATCTTGGCGTTCTTTCTGGCGCCATATGTTCAGCTACGAGCTGGCAGCCCCTTGGAGTTTCATTGACTGGCCACCAACACCCTCCTTTCTGTGGATCTCTGCGGCGAGCGGCTTGCTACAGCTAGCGAGCCGCATATTGAATGAGCCGGAAAGCGCCCACCCCGACATCTCTTGTCTGTCCGTCGCGGCATTCTACGGACACAGTGAAATGGTGGAATTGCTACTGAAATCTGGTGCCAATGTGAATGCTCCGGCGGGATACTACGGGACCGTTCTGCAGGCTTCTTTGTTCTGGGGTAATCAGGCACTGGTCCAACTTCTCATCAACAATGGTGCCGACGTCAATGTGGAGGGTGGGCAGATGGGGAACGCACTCCAAGCAGCATCGTATCTAGGAAGAGAGGATTCCATTCAACTCCTCATTGAACACGGCGCGAATGTCAATGCCACGGCAGGTTATTACGGGACTGCGCTCCAGGCTGCGTCGTATGGCGGCCACGAGGTTGTCGTTCGACTCCTCCTTGAGCGGGGTGCCAATGTCAATGCACAGGGAGGCATTTACGGAACGGCCTTGCGCGCGGCTTCTCGGTGGGGCCACGATCGCGTTGTTCAACTCCTCATGGACCACGGAGCGGACGTCAATTCTCGTGTCAAATTTCAGGGTAGAGCGATGCAAATATGGATGCGCGGTGGATATGAACCAGCAGGTCGGCATCTCGTTGAGAGGCGACTCGGGATCGATGTTAACGCTGGGGGATGGTCGTATGGAACCGCGCTACAGGCAGCGTCCCGCTGGGGAGATGAGGGGTTGGTTCGACTCCTCCTCGACCGCGACGCTAACGTTAATGAAGAGGGAGGTGAATATGGAACAGCTCTACAGGCTGCAGCACACGGTGGAAATAAATCTGTGGTGAGGCTCCTGATTGAACGTGGTGCAGATGTCAATGCGCTGAGCGGGCACTATGGAACGGCACTCCAAGCCGCAGCTGGCTGGGGACACCACGAGATTGTTCGGCTTCTCATCGAGCGCGGTTCCGATGTCAATCTCGTCGGAGGACATTATGGAACCCCGCTACAGGCCGCATCCGCTTGGGGACATCTGCCTATCGTTGAACTTCTGGTTGAACGTGGGGCCGATGTAAATGCAACGGCGATAAATTCTGCAGCTACAGTGCCACGCACGGCGACGTCGGCTTGGAGCTGGGACACGACTAGGTTTTTCCTGGCGAGGGGTGTTGATGTCAGGGAATGGGATGGATATTACGGGACAGCGCTTCAAGCCGCATCAGCCTGCGGACACGAAGGAGTGGTTGAATATCTCCTCGAGCACGGTGCGACCGTTGATGCGAGTGGCCATCATGGGACAGCCTTGCAAGCCGCGGCACACGAAGGAGAGGAGAGAGTTGTTCGCCTTCTAGTCCAGAGGGGTGCTGATGTGAACCAGATTGGCCGTCATGGAACGGCACTACATGCGGCGTCGCAGATGGGACACGAGCAGATCGCTCAATGGCTCATTGAACAGGCCACTGACGTCAACACGTAGAACGACGACGAAACCGTAAGTTATCCTTATGCTCGTGAGACCATCCAGTGCTAACTGGGAACCAGGACTCGGATAACAATGAATGGACATCGGAGGAGAGCGAAGCTGAATCGTATTAATAGTTGGAGTACCCAGCAGAAAAGGTTGTTACTGAAAGTTTCATTTCTCTGAGCATAGGTTTTTCCGTGCGTGTATCGTACATAGTCCTGAGAACAGCGATGGAAAAGGGACACCGAGGAATGTTTGGGCATGGGAAACCTGAACTAGGTAGACGTTCTGAACTTCGAACCAAAAATATATCGGAGGAAATTGGAGAATGAAGTGATGAGGGATTTGATAAATCTTGGCCAGGAGCTTGGGGACGTGAACCCAATAACTCGCGGGAGGAAATTGAGAATGTAGCCGAGAAAATGCAACGCCAAGATAGAGAGAACGTCGGTGGGATTTCAAAGAAGACGCGGATCTGGAGAAATGATGAGTAGTGTTCAACAGACGTTGCCGATAGGACTACTGAACGCAGGCAGGCATAAAGTCTCTGGATCATGCGATTGCTGGGCGCAATATCTTGCAACGAGCGATATCGTCTGGGGAAAGGAAGTCGGAGAACTTCTGGTTGGTATGACATGCTCTATCAATTATTATTAACCTGTCTCGCGAGTCCCGACTCACCTGACGGCCCTCTACTTATCTCCCAGCAACCACCGAATCATGTTGGTCGCTAAGAACAACTGGTTTAATGTAAATTGAGATAGTTGAAACCATGAGAACAAAGCTGACCATCTTTCCTGAAATAAAATAAACTAATAAGAGCACTCTGCATTGAAGGGATGCCATAATTACATTTCATCACCGAGACTCAGAGAGAGGCGGGACAGGACACCCGGCTTATGTGCTGCACTGGCTCTCCTTTCGAGAATTACAGCCGCATTTACTCTGGTTGAACAAGGCTGCGAAGCCGCTCGATTGTTGTCTCTAGAAAAAGAAGCAACCGTCACAGTCAGTCTGGAAATACACCATGGTGAATGTATTGTCATGGCCGTATTTGCCTAGGCTCGACCGGTGTCTCGCAGACAGACGCTTTCCCAAGTGATGATTTCGTGCCGCTGTACCAAAAGCTGGGCCGCTGTGAATTCGACGGCCGTGGCCATAGTATAGGAATTCAGGAGACTTCGTGGCCATGAGTCCCTCACGCGGAATTGTGCAGTCGTGAAGCCCAGCAGAAACTCCAGGCAGCCAGATCGAGCCGGTTATGGTTGATCAAGCCACATTGAGCCTCGTTGAGCCCAATCGAACCAAGGAACGGACACTCACTTGAGGGGCTGAAATGACCGCGGAAAATTTGCCTCAAAAGTTCTTGGCTTGACGGGGCTCGATTGTCCGAGTCGCCGCGGCTGAAAATAGTCAAAGTCGTACGATTTTAAAATTTGTCTCACGCTCGCCTCTTGCCTCTTGCTACCACCATGTCCATCCGCCCAAGCTCTTCCTTGCCTTGTCCTCGCCTCCCCCACTGTCCCCATTGCAGTTTCTTTAAGGTTTTTGCTGGTTTCTTCCCTCTGTGTCGACTTAGGACAGAGTAGGCAACAAGGGCGCAGGCTGTTGGGTATGAAATCCGCAAGACGAATCTTTCGCTGCACGTCAAACAGACCATGGGCACAATTGTCTGAGAAACTCAGCCGGAGATACCGATCCTGTAGGGGAAGCTAGGTTTATCGCGAGTAAATTGGTGGTTGCGTATTCCTTTTTTGCAGTGGAAATGTTTTCTGACCGCCAAGTTCTTTGTAGCACACGGGCATCTCCCCTCTATTTTCTGCCTGAGCTCCTTCGTTCGTTGATGTTATCTTTCAGACTGGCCGTCGAACAAATCATTATGATATTCTTTGTTGGTGGTGCGCTTTCAATTTCTTGTTATATTTTAGTCTCTTATCCAACTCTTATCCATATTCAGCGCAGCGACGCACAGCAGCCTTCTTTTATGTACGTGTTTCTCCCTCTTAATGCTATCTCACTGAATTGATTGATGAGCTGTCGCGGCCCTCAATTGAGGACGCTCACGCCATGCACTTAGTGCGTACCGTTGCTTTTTCTCATTTGATAATTCTAATGGTGTTTGTCTTCCAGCGCTATAATATTGACACTTCGCCAGTTTCACATTTCTCTGAGACCCGCACTCTCGCTATCGGCAGGGACCCTCTTGCACGCAGCTCAACTCAGGTGCGTGACTACTAGCTCCCCTTTGTGACTTCTGCTCACTTCTTCACTTCAGCAGATTACTTCCCCATCCACCTCCGCCCAGTGACGATTGTGAATGCGCCGTGGCGTTCCGCTCGTGCTGCGCGCCCCTCTTCGACATCCGTGGCGTTATGTGCTTGACTTGCCATCCGGACTTCACCGCCGCTGCATGCCCGACGCACCATCCATCGTCCCCGACCCAGGTGACGTCCGCCTGCAATACTCTCGCCCGCACACCCTGCGCCAATTGCTGACTGCTCAATACATCGACGCTCGACAACTGCATACTAGTAGTCCAGTGATCCCATCTATAATTACAGCAACAACAGCTCGACGGACTCTCCTACAGCGACCCCCTGCTCCTAAGCGAAGCGGACAGCGACGGTGAGCGGGGCGGGGCGGGGCCAGGGCGGGGCAGTAGATCTAGGGTCTGTAGTATTACAATACTATAATATATATTCATTCGACTTCTATTGGCTCGATGTGGCTGGGCCCAGCTCTATGAATGGCTTGATTCAGCTCAACATGTCGCAACCACACTGTCGAGCCAGATCGAGTGAACGGCCATTTTTCGAGCCAGATAGGTCCGGCTCGATGTGGCTGGCCTTCGCTCGATCTTGCTCAATTCTGGCTCGATCCGGCTGCCTGGAGTTTTCGCTGGGCGTGAAGTCTCTTTGTGCAGCGGTGGCGCCAACTGCATTGGCCTGTCGGGGTGAGGTGCGATTTAACCCGCAGGTAGACTATGCATACGTACGCAGGAAAACTGAGGGCGAATGGCGCGCAGGAAAAATGCAAGCGAAATTCTGTTGACGGAGCTGTCTCACGTCCAGGAACGGGTTAATGCGACGTACTTACGTCCATTTTCTGTCAAATGTCAATCTGAGACGATAATGCTGAATTTGAGATTTGTGTTCATCATGCACCAGCGCTGCGAGGAACGGAACAGGACCAATGATAATGGGTTGGAAGGCCTGATTTTTTGAGAGGCAAAATGTCAGGACAAAATAAAAATTCCCACGCTTTCTGAGGCTGCGGAAAACGTTCATTTCCCGAAGCGAGCATTTTCGGTTTTTTTTTGCTCAAAAATTTCGCCCTAAAATGTCAGGACTCCTGCAAAAAAAAAAATCAGGCCTTCCCACCTACTATCATTGGTCCTAACGGAACGAAACGAGCCCACCCTGAAAATTGCCGAGTCGTGCAACCTTCCTTATGTAATAATTGTGAGTGAGCGTTCCGATTCTTGGAGCCCCGGCGCCGGCGCTGTCGCTTATCCGTGGCATGTCAAATCATGATGCCTGATGAGTACCGGGCGCATTGATGTAAGGTATTTTGGGTGCGTTACTGTACGTCGCATGGAAGCTCGAGACGACAGAAACTGCCAGCCAATGAGCCCCCAAGTCAGTTTTCTTGAATCCTCCGAGACGACCGTTGAGGCGGGGAGATCAATGCCAATGGGGACCTGCCGTCGTCTGACACCGCCAAGGGACGGCAAATCAGCAAACGATTGATTTCCGCATTGTTGGCGATCAGAAATGCGGTGCTCTCGCACATCCATAAAACGCGAAGAAAACACGGGTCTTACATTCCCCTTCTTCCTCCCAACCTCTTTTTGGTTTTCATTTTCTTTCGATTCCATGGCATACGTGAGTTCCTTCCTCGGAGACGCCACGGTCCTGGCTCATTTGCCCCTCCTGCTAGCAACAACAACAACAATATCAGTCCCAGCAGCCCATGCCGACCATGGGCATGCAGGTCGGCGGAGGTAACCGTAATGCGGCGGGCAAGCCCCTCAACAGCAACGGAAAGCGCGAGTGGAGCCACGGTCTCTGCGGATGCTTCGAGGCGTGCGGCACTTGTAAGTCCCATTCGTGACCCCCTATGTCTTACACCGTCGGCTTCGCTGACACACCACCAAAAGTCTGCTACGCGTGCTGGTGCCCATGTATCGTCCACGGCCAAAACGTGCAACGGTACAATCACCTCAACAACAACGGCTCGCCCGACCCCGATGGCGGCAGCTGCTGCAGTGGCTCCTGCTGGGGACACTGCCTCCTGACCAGCTTGGTTGGCCTGGGCTGTATTCTGCAGGTACGCCCTCCCACTCCCACTTTCCCTCCCTTGATAGTATCTCACCTTCTTGCAGTGCATGAACCGGGGCGACGTACGTGGGCGCTACGGAATTGAGGGCGGTGGGTGCGGAGACTGCTGGTGCGTTGTACATATTTTCCGAGCTCACGATCCTAACTCTTAGCTTCACACTTAGCTCGTCGTGGTGCTGTCCCGCCTGTGAACTCACCCAGGTGTCCCGGGAGATCGAGCTCGAGGAGAGAAGCTTCGGCCAGCGCTACTAAGTGTAGCTTTTATTTCTATCTTTCTCTACACTTGTGCCTGCGCCTCGCCTCCTGTCCTTGTACCGCTGTAATCCCTGAGCAAGCCCCTTATTTTATTTGTTCACGACTTTTCTGTCCGTCATTTTCGCATGAGTTCCTGGGGATTTCCTCAAAGAAGCGGCCATCATTCGCGCAAGACAACGCGCCCACAGCCTACACGCAAACTCCGATCATAACGTTTCGACTGCATACCCGGATTGTAAAATAGGCGTAACTCGGTCCTTGCGGACGTTTTACCTGGATAAAAGTCCGCATCTCCGCTAGTTAGACTAGGCCCAACGGAGGTTGCTATGCGGCAGTTTACTCGTGTCTCGATGGCGGACCTATGAATCTTGCCTACTCGGTGGATTACGTTACCGAGCTGTATCATTCATCTGAATTAATCGCGAGACCGACTGATTTTTCCTCGTCATCCTGAGGCATGATCATCCAATTTCGTTGGGAGCAACAGTATTGAATGTCGAATGCTCGCGAAGTTGGAATTCGGTAGTCTTTGTTGATTGATCCTCGTCATTCTGGGTCATCCATCAATGTCGCTTCAGGAACGTTTTCGGGATTTACAAGGCACTGGTCGCTATGGGACGGGGAGAGAGGTGTCTAGCGCTACTCGCGAGTTCTTTGAACCGAAAACAAACAGAGCACACGGATATCAAATCGTTGTGTGGCTTCCACACGAGTAGCATGTCTCACTTTGACTCACACCTTCAAACAAAAGATCCCGCTACGGCTTATTATAACCTATGTCCCCCGATACGCACTCATTCATCGGCGTTCTGTATCACAGACGTACCAGAGACTCGAGCGTGAAAATGGGTCCGTCAATCGGAAATAAAGACAGGAAAATGTAGCAGCCCATGGTACGCGAGCACTCTCGATCTGCAGTCACTTAAGCGTCTCCCTGCGCACGCACCGTCCAATACTTCTCCTCTACACGCACCGCCCGCAACACAGGCAGCGCAGCTTCAACCGCCTCCCACCCCTCGCGCAGCGCGATGTGATTGTCGGATGGATTTTTGTGATAATCGGTGCTGACGAAACGTAGCTTGGGGAATATACTTGAAAGGAATGCCGCCACCACGAGTGGTTCCGCAATGGGCGATTGAGAAATGTCCAGCTCTGAGAGACACACCTGTCTAACCCTCTTCCTCTCCTTTTGTTTCGTGTTTGTCTTTAGTGGCTCAAACGTCGGGACCGCTGTTGCGTCGAGTGAAATAGATAGTGAGGTCAACTTGGGACAATACCGCGCGAAGTGTAGCAACCCTCCAAGAGTCATGTTTGACTGTACGTGCGCATGGTCGCTCGCAACCAGCTTCAGGGTCCGGATGTTCGGCCATGCACGTGCGATATCACCGATTGCATCGTCGTTTAGGTCGAAACCTGCGGGCGCAGAAAGCCTGATGGACGTAAGATCGTGGAAGGAGAACAGTGGTCGGAGCTGGGCGCCGTGGACCACCAAGGAGGCGTCATATGCCGCAACGGGGTGGGGTCCCCCGAGACCATTGTAGGCCCTCAATGTCAGCCCCGAGAGAGGGCCATCCGAGCAGGTCGCTGCGAGGATAGTGTAGAGCTGGGAGATCGTGCTGGAAGTGGTGAAATTCGGGAAAATGGCAACGAGGTCGTCAATGGGCGCATGTGCCATCGGGAGGATGATGTCAGTCAATGCTGCAACCGTTTTCCCCGTCACATTGAGGGACTTCAGGCTGGTGAAAGGACGACCCGCAGCTGTAGCCAGCTTAAGAGCAGGTATCGTGTCAAGTTGGTGCGTGAGTCTCAAAGACGTGAATGTGGGTAGCCTCGCGAGGTGTTCCATGGCCGCGCGGTCGAGGTATGGCATGTCTAGCGTCTCCAAGCGACCCAAACCCCGCACAAACAATGATAGGCATGAGTTTTGGGACGAGCCGCCGAGTTCTATCTCGTCATCCAAGCTGATTGCGACTTCTCTAAGTCCTGGGCATCGTGACGGTTCGTCTGGCAAGAATTGGAAGGAATGATAGGTGGACCGCCGAAGCACAGGACCCCAAAATAGACGTGAGTTGGGGCCCGAGAAAGAGACGGACAGGCGAGAATGACGTCGACGCTGGGTCCGATACGAACCATTCGAGGTACTCGATATTCGGGAACAAGTGCGGACCAGGAAGGCACAACCTCAAAGCATCGAAGAACTCTGGGGAGTAACTGTGATCCCTATCTTTGTACCTAAAGGATCGGACGCGATGAGAGTACGCAAGAGGTCGTTCCCAGTCGGCAGGGGTAACCGGTCTGCGAATGGACTACAAAGATGCTTTAGAATACAGCTAAACTAGTGGTTGCGGTGTAGCGGTGCTCACCCCGTCATCATCTTCATCCCAAACGTCACCGGGCATACATTTTAGGAGTGGCATAAGCGAACTTTGGTACATCCACAGGAGATCGAGAGCAGGACTAGTACTGCTGAACCCTTTGCAAGTCCTTGCCAACGCAGCAAACGTTGCCAGGGTTTTGCTTGACCTGCTACGATATTCTGACTCCCAAGATTCAGCAACTTCACGACATATGAGGGCTACCACTTCGGGGATTTGAAGGCTGCGATGCATGCTAGCGTTTAGACGACGTGGAGTGATGATGGTGTCAAGTCTGAATTGGGTGACTGTCACACGGTGCGTCCATGCGCTCGCGAGGGAGATCAAAGATAAGATTAGCGACGTTATGGGCCGAGAAATCCGGAAACTCTGAAATTGCACCTGGAAACTGTTCCAGTTCCAGGAAAAGACTTCTTGGAGACCTTTAACGTAACTGCCATGTCCCCTGATATGCATTCATCAGTGTTCTGTTGGCGTTCTGTATCACTGACAGAGAACGTCAGCGCCGGGCCGAAATTCCGGTTCGAACCCAAAACAAAGAGGAAAGTGTGCCCCATGTCGTATTTGTAACACGGTAAGGGTTAAAACTGTACTGAGACTCGAAGAACCAGTTAGTCCACGGAAAGCGGACGCAGGAAAATGCAGCAGTCAACGATACGAGGTTTTTGCGCGATATAAAGCGGAACGACCCGACAACGCTTGTAATTGCGTCCGTGCCCCGTCCAATACGTCTCCTCTGCCCGCACATTTCACAGGATGCATAGCGCTGCTTGGGCCGCTACTCCTTGAACAGTGGCATAACGTCCCGTGCCCGTAGTAGGTCCCGCCGATGAGATCAGTCCGTCTTGACAGAATGAAGATTGGGGAAGACGGTACTAATAACTCGAACCAACTCGAACCTCTTTCGAAATTCAGCCACACAGGTCAGTATCTATCCAACGAATCGTTCATTCCGGCACTGACCCTTGGAAAAAAGAGAAGTGACCGCTTTTCCACGCCGAAGTTTATATTGAAGATTCCTTTCCGTTGTGCTCTGCATGCCGTGCTGGATCAATGTTGACGGCTCCTTCCCCAAGCAGCGACACTGAAATATGTCAGAGAAGTCGAGTAGCGTGACCTTCAATGTATTCCCTCTGTGTCTCCGTGTGGATCAGCGAATCCCTCACCCGATCTGTCTTGTGGTTCTGGTGGTCGAGATTGCACCCAAATTTTTCCAGCCAGGTTCCCTCGGGGGGAAATCCAGTCCCGCGAATCTAGATCGACTAATGATGAAATCAGACCAAATCCTCAAAGAAGACAGAGAATCCAGACGTTTACCGGCGACGCGCGGAGATTTGAAAATTTGATTCTGTACCCGTTGCGAACGATCTGGGGTAAGCAAGATCACCAACTGACGCTTAACTTGAGAAAATCATACCGTGAGAGCGAATTCCCTCGCTCTGGAAGTCGAGTCTCGTATCGTCCACGGGGTCGAATCTTTGCAATTTATTTCCCAGATTGGACGAACGGATTCCATCACTATCACACGCTGTTGCGGGGTCAGTAAGCCAGTAAAGGTGCGAGAGAATAAGTAGCCAAACTTCGGGATTCAAACCCCCAACCCTCGACCGTTTCGATCCATTGCATTTCACTGGGGTCTTGAAGGCTCCGTCTCTCTTGAAGCTCGTCAATCTATCGCTAGGAATAATGACTGAATGTAACATACTGGACGTTATTCGCGCTGCATTCGCGGATTTTTTAGCGCTCGCGATGGCTATCCTTCTCGCGATAGCGGCGTGTTTCTGATGATTGGTTTGGGCTACGTCGCCATCAGCGGGTAATGCGCTCGCATACGCACGAAAGAATGCCACGTACTTGATTTGCTTCTGTGAGGGTGCTCGAATGAACTGGTGGTCAAATCGATGAACCTAAGCAACGGCGTGTGTCTGCGAACTTGAAAACCATTCGCGAGTTTCGTGAAACTCGAAAGCATTCGGGCACCGCGTGGAATGAAGGGGAAGCGAAAATGGGAGTGGCGGTGGGAAGAAAGAAAACAAAACGTGACCAATCACCATCCGTCACATCACCTGCTTTTGATCTCCGAACTGACTGGCAGCTAGGGTTGTGTATATAATTCCCAGCGGATTAAAAACCGGTTTTTTATTTCGGTTTGTAAACAGGCCGTTATAAACTGGCTTACAAACATGGTACCCGAAGATCCGTTTTCTGGCATAAAAACTGAAATCTTGCCTCCTTTTTGCTCCGTCGTTGTCTCACAGCTCCTGTGAAGAACACTTTTTTCCCTCGCACGCGCGCAACAACAATGGGGTGGCGGTCCGGTCCGCGTCCGATTGCCAATTGGGTCCGCATACCGACTCCAACGGAACTGCAAAGAGCTTGGAGCGAGGTGGAGTATTCAGCGGCAGTGATATTTATCAGACGACTCATACTGTAATGCACCGTGCACGAAGAAGGCCTGAACATTTCTGAAGGAACGACTTGCAGCGAGAATGATTGCATCAGGAAAACGCACAATCAAATTTTACTGTATGAGGCTTTGCTGCTAACCACATACTTGCTCTGCACTGCAACATGTGTGGAGCTGTTGTATTTTCCCCAAGGTCCCCACCTGAATGATCCAAACACAGGTTCAGGATCCAACGTTATGTAACAAGCCACAAAGTATAAGAACCACCAAGCAGCAGCGTATGAAGCAAAACCTCCGCATGCATTTCTCATTCCCTGAGTTCTTCAGTCCTGCCCTAACTATGAAGTGGGATTTAAACACTTTGCTCCTTCTCCTCGGAATCATCTCCACGAGCGCCGGAGATTCAGATCCTGTCGCATCGACACGGGCTGTCGGAACAGTGCAGTTCAAGCCATTGAAGACGGCAGACAAGGCCCAGAATGTTAGCCAAGGATTCATTGGGTTCGGAATTGAGATGTCGAGCTTCACTGACTTCGGAGGAAAGTGGTCCGCCCATATTTCTCCTGCTAACTGAACCACGCACAGGGACTGACCAGCCGAACACCTTTTCCAATAACCTCATGTCCGCCATCTCGACCCGTACCGGTGCCCCAGTGCATATCCGAGTCGGCGGAACCTCGATGGACAACACAATCTTCGATGCAGCGAATTCTAATGTTCTGACAACTACGGGGAACCGCACCGCCTGCCGTCTCCATACGAACGCTACCATCGGCAGTCCCTGGCTGTCCGCGTTCAAGAATTTCAACCCGGGAACGCTGTTCACGGTCGAGGTCCCGCTGGCGCGGAGGAATTCCGTTAATCGGATTACCTTTGCGGAGGCATGTATCGCCGCCATTCCCGGCCAAACTCAGCAGCTCGAGGCAATCGAGATCGGGAACGAACCCGACCTGTATCTGTCTTTCCCGCAGGCCCCGTGCGGCGCGCCCGACCGAGCCAAAGGGTATGGGCCCGACGATTACGCCACTGAATGGAAAATGGCTGCAGATAACCTGAGCGAACATGTAGGTGCACTGAATGGGAGTGCGGAGAAGGCATGGTATCAAGCTATGACCCTTTCATCGGGCGTCAACCAGAATCTGTGGAATGTGTAAGCAGAATAAGTTTTCAACAATTGGAATGGTCGCATTAAAATACTGTGGCAGTACAGGCACTTGGAACGATATCTCTGAGGGCGGATTCGTGAAGACTGTGTCACAACACTAGCAAGTCAACTCTCATTCAAGCGTCAAATGTTTCACTCACGAATCTACAGCTACCAAGGCGACGCGTGTGGTACCCTGGAAGGTATTTCAACATCACATTAGCATACATAAATCGAATTAACGCGATCTCACAGACCAGTTAATGAACCACTCCAAAACCGTCTCCGAGATGCAATCCGCCTTCGGGGCCGCTATATCCTTCCTCGAGAAGAAACACACACCCTTCGTTCTCGGCGAAGTCGGAAGCGCTATTGGCGGCAGAAATTGTAACCCCACCCTAGAAATCTACCGCAGCCTCGGCGCGGCACTGTGGACCGCGGATTTTATGCTGCACGCCATGGCCATGGGAATAAAGCGTGTATCCATGCAACAAGGCACGAACTTCAATTTCTCCTCGTGGCAGCCTATCTCTACGAAAGCGGTACCCAAAGCCGTGCACGGAAATTGGTACGGCCACATCTTCGCAGCGGATTTCATTGGAAGCGGCGGGGACTTTCAAATCCAGGCGCTTTCACCCAGTGCGGCGCACCCAAATATCGTTGGCTACGCCGGGTACAACTCAGGCCGCCTGACGAAAGTGGCCGTGCTGGATCTTCGCTTTTGGAATGGCGTGAACGATGCTGGTCGGCCGGCCGTGGATATTGAGCTCGCCAACCTCGATGGTGATATCACAGATGCCCGAGTTTCGCGTTTGAGCGCGCCGGGAGGTTCCAGTGACCTGACGAACATTAGTTGGGCGGGGCAGCAGTGGAATGCGAGCAATAATGGACAGGAGCCCATGGGCAATGATTCGATCTTGATTAAGGTCGCCAATGGGTCGTTAGCGGGAAATGTAACGATTCTGGCGTCGCAGGCCTTGTTACTAGAAATGATCAGGGCCTAGATAATTGTACTTGTTACCTAGAAATAATCGATTCCGCATCGCGCATCGGAGTGAGGAAGTTCTTATACCGCTCGGGTGCTAACCAGAAGTTGAGAGCAGAACAAGAGCAGAACTGCAGAGACAGAGCTTCCGAATCATTTGTAGATAGGTCCGTCTTTCTCGCTGGTTTTGTGATCGCTAGCTCACCAGGAGCACACCAGAAACGCACAAGACGCTGCACGAGTGTCGCCGACCAAATCCTTGCCAAAACCGCTGTCTACAGTTTCCTTCTATTCTGGACGCCCGTTGAATACGTTCCCTGTCTCGTCTTGTCCTGGTCCTCGCGCATATTCCACCCAACCTCCCAAACCCGACCGGCGGCTGACTCCAACAAACCCAGCCCTTCAACGATGCGAACGTAGGACGCGTGCCTCAAGGCAAATGGCCGGTGTCGTGCTTTTGTGTCGGTGGCAGGGGTGGGGTAGATTATGAAGGTGTGAGCAGTTGCAAGCGGACAATTGGGGGGCAAATTTCCACTCAATCACGGTGGATTCATGTGGTCCAAGTTATCTGGTCGCTGTACTCCAAGTAGCTCCAAGTATTTATACAGTTTCGCACTTTACTTCCATTTCGACTTTCTTCAATCCTCTGCTTTCAGTGGAGCATCTTCGGTCTCGGTTTTGACCACGGACGTCGTGCTAGCTCTAGGACGCTTGGAAAGCTATAATAAAGCAAAGCTACATAGTCAGAAGATCACCCAGACTCGGGGGAATGATCACTTATAAACGCACCACGCCGACCTTCGTATCTTCTTCGGTTTTCACAACCTCCTCGAGTTTTCGCTTTCCGCTAGGAGCCATAGATCCACCCACCTATGGTAGAATTACAAAGTCAGAGGATCGCCAAAACTCGGAAGATCGCATATAAATGTAGCACGCCGACCTTCGTATCTTCTTCGGTTTTCACAACCTCCTCGAGTTTGCGCTTTCCACTAGCAGCTATAGATCTGCCCACGTCCACCGTCTCTTTTTTCACATGAACCTCAAGGGGTTCGTCCTTGACCTTGACCTTCGAATCGACTTCTTCCTCATCCTCTCCCGCCACGTCTGGATCCGCAAGCCCAAGCAGCGCTAGAATCTCCACCCTCAGATCCTTCGGCTGTGTCTCAACCCACGCGAACGCGACCACCCGATCCGCATCTGCCGTCTTCGGGCTGCCTTTGTTGATATGCCTGCTCACCGCCCGCTTGTTTCCAAACGGGAACAGCAAATCCGAGTACTCCGACCCGTGTTCGAGAGCCTCGCCGTTCTTCCAGTGTGCGGCGATGGCCTGGCAGATGCGGTCGTTCGGCGTCATTGGCTGCGGGCCTGTGAATGGCGCATTTGCAAGTATGTAATCCGAGAAAGTTGGAGAAACAATTGAGCGGGTTGGAGTTGAAAGGCATGTTGATTACTTACCCGGATCCATGTACGTCGCAACATGGCGATATCGAACGCGGCAGATGGCTCGCTCCTGGGGAGTAAGGACGACGGTCTTGCGTGTCATTGTGGTTTGGCTCAACGCGTTTTCCCAGCACGTGCTCGGCTAAGGAGTCTATCTCAAAAATGTTTGAAAAATGTAGCTACAGTGACAAACCGCGAAGCGAAACGGTCGGCTTTGATGCGTGATTACTAAGTCAATACCTCCCCAAATGATCAATCTTCTGTGCTGTGCGGGTGCAAGGGTATCCTAGCTTCCTACTGAGACAAAACTTTGGGTAGTTTGGTGCCGTTGTTGTAGAGAACGACATTGATCTTTTTTGGCGGCCAAATGTGAGTAAATACCAAGGAAGCGAAACAGTCGCAAACAGGCTTGTACATGGTAGCCACACATCTTGACAATCCGGTATATGGATATTTTGCATCTATGACGTGAAAAACACTGTTTAGGAGTCCGGGTTTGCCTCATACCTCTCGTGGGCACATGAAATATCCGACCACCGCCTAACAGTGACAAATGCATAACCTCAAAAGACTTGGATGGCACGGGCTCTACAGGGCGTTCTGCGCCAAGACCTTTTGTGCAATTCCACTTCATATACCATAGATTCCTCTACCAAAATTCAGGATTCTCAACATGGCCCGAAGTGGTGGAAAATGCAGTGTTTCGCTTCCTCATTACGTTTCGCTTCCCAGTTTGTCACTGTACTTTTTAGATTCGTCGAGAATGTCAACGAAAAATAAAGTAAGAGCGGTCTGACCGCCATTCAGAGTCAGGATGATCGGGAAGCCCTTGCTCTCTGCACAAGTTAGAGAGGTTTAAAACGTCCCGAAGCCGATATATCATCCAGGTCCTAGTCCAACGGGCTGGATCATTCACTTTCCCTGCTCAGTGCAGACTCAGGGCGCACCACGGGCAACTGAGCCCTTCCGCGCAGGGAGTAGCCTCCTCCATACGTCCGCCTTCAGCTCGGTTCCGAGGTGGGCAAAAACATGTAAATTGGAAAGAACTCGAGACAGGAAATGCAGATGTTGGCAACTTCCCCAAGACTATAGACAAAGAATACGAGATATGCCCGTTCAGTATTGGATTTACCGTACCCGGCATGAATACTACGGGCACTGTTCGTTCATGATAGAGCGCACTGCGTGGAACCCAGAACGTCTCCCAGGATCAGTGGCGCTCATGTCCCGTAGAATTGAAATTACACGATGCACGGCCCACCTTCCGGTCAAAGCGTCAGCAGTGAAACTTCGAAAATCCGACGCAAAGGAGCCGGTCTGGAAGAGTCAAGTCAGATCCGGCACACAGGATGAACAAAATCGAACCTTGTCGCAGACAAAGTTCAGCGGCACGCCAGCCATACTCGCTGCACTCCACTGGATGATGCTCTTTATCTCGCGATTCCCGCCAAATGCACCGCAGCCCCAGTGACCGGTTACAACCGTCTCGTAGGGCGCTCCACCATACGACGCAAAAGCCGTGTGTGCCTTGGTGAGCTCGCGATCGACGTGCCCAGGGAGCAAATCGGGCGTCGCCGAGGAGCCATCGTAGCCATCGAGCTCGAGCGCGTCCATGAACAGCATCGTGCGTGTGCTCCAATCGTGCGCCGCATCGAGGGGGACGATGGATGCCAGTTCCGCCATGCGCGCATAGCCGGTCATTTCGACGACCGCCGCGCACCCGCGGAGCACCATGACTTCGTTGTCCTTCAGCGGAGGAGTGAGGAGTTTGGCAGGGAGGCATTGCGGCGCGCATCCGACCTGCATCTCCTCCTGCGAGGCGGTGCGGCCGAACCCGATGTGCGAGTTCGCAGAGATAACGCAAGCACCAGAAGGGAGGCCAAGAAAGCTGGTGCCTGTCGACGGGGACTCGAGCTCCGTTATTGATATCGGGTTGAACAGGAGCTCTGTGTCGATGTGCGGAGTGCAGGGAGCAATGTACAACGTAAGTGAGATGGAATGGGATCCAACAGTGTCGGAGGCAACGCGCTCGAAAAATGTAAAAAGCGCCGTCAGATATGCGCTGACCGCTTTCGGGTGCGGTTGCTCCCCAGCACACCAGATATGCAGATCCGGCGAGTTCTCTTCGTCGTGAGACGAGACCCAGGGTAGTTTCGGCAGGGTGCAAAGAAACTCGTGAATTACGAGACAGGCGATTTGGCGAGGTGTGTATATCCGAGTTGAGGCTTCGCTGGTCAACGGTTTGAGATATCCGTCGGGAAAGAGCATGGGCATCTCCAACGCAATTTTCACACATCGGGGCCAGGTGTCGTCGAAGAAAGATCGTGTATTGTATTCCATGTCCAGAAAACTGCGAAGAAATGCATTGTCTGAATCTCTGCGCCCCCGCAGCGTCACAGCAATGGTATCGAGCACGTCGATGAGGTCCGAGGTAGATTTCGCAGGCGGAGACAGAATTTGGCTGAGGATTAACCAGAACGGAATGGGGGCCTCAGATTCATTGTCGGTGACACTGAATCTATCGTGAGCGCAGCTGTCCTGAGAACTAGGAAGAAGGAGCATTGTTTTGGCGGAATCAGAGTCATTTTGAATGTCGTCGCCGTGAGTAAGCCGGAGATCTGCACGTGATGCGACGCGTCGCGTTGATTTGGGGAAATACAGCCAAATAAGGATCAGTTCGCGTCGCTCTTTGATTGAGAATTCTATTAAAGCTAGGATTCACTGTCGAATGTAGAGCCCTACTTCCGGTTCGAGTGAAAGATTATCCTATTGCTGCCGAGAACAAAAGTTCAAAACGAAAACTGAATTTCATCAAAACACACAGCCACATCTGACAACGTTACTGTAAAAGGGAAGCGCTAGCTCCGGCGCAGTTACCAGGCAGCTGCCAGCGGGACGTGCCGCAGTCGCAAGATACGGGAATGCCTCTACTGCTTGCCACTCCGCACAGAAATCCCGCCGTCGACTGAGCGTTCCTGATGGCCCAAGGTCCTCTATTCTCCTCAGTCTATCGTATGTCCCATTGACCACCGGAAACCCTGCTTGAATATGATGCGAATCTTGTACAGAGTATGTCTTCGGGGGCATAGTGGGGGCCGTCGCTCTCCTGATATTTCTGCTATGTGTGCGTGCACGGGTACTCGAGCAGCGTCGACCCCGCGCACCGTCGCATGAACATGTCAAGCAACCGTTTCTTTACGATTTGTATTTGGATTTAGAGTCAGGACATGGCCAGAGAGAAGACTCATGCGCATGGCGCGAAATAATGGTGCGTGAAACTTGCGGCTTCCATTTTTTGTATTTCTGACATTGTATTACAGCCCGTGTCTCTCAATCCGACCAGTCCTTCACCGACGGTCTATCCGCCGCCAAAGAATCCAGTATCCCCGCCCCCCACATCCGCTCTGTCTACGGTTGCTGTAATGATTGCCATGCCATCCCCCACAACCCCTTCGCCACGACCCACCCCCCCAGCAGAAGCCTCGAATGATAACGACAATGACGATCTGGAGAGCGAGCTATATCTTCCCTATGTCGAATTGGGAGCCGTCGACGTCGAGGTGCCGCGGGAGATTTCACCGTGAGCAGGGACCATTTATTTGAATTTGGACTTATACGGGTATAGTCCCAATCCCAAGGGCAAGGACAAGACGCGTTCCAGAGCTACTTGATGATTCACGATATCCTTTACCGCCCTCGCCGCTTTGGACCTGTTGTCTTCTTCAGTATCCTCATATAAATCAAATGTTTCCACAACTGTTACAGTCCCAGGTCTGCGAATTCGAACCCATAGTTCTTGATTCCAACTCTCCGGCCAATACGTCTGCGAGAGCATTTGAGGTAACGTCTGTTGGGCGTAGGGTGGAATCAATAACTCCGCATACGCTCCAAGGAGTTTCGGGCGACAAAAATATCTGGACAGTGAAGTTGATTTTGTCAGGTTTTATCTGGCTCGCTTGAATCTTGTCCGGTGATTCTCGACGTCGCTTTGACATGATGATATCGCGTCGTTCTCTCTCTTATCTCATCTAGAAGGATAACAGAGAAATGGCCTGGCTCAATTCCGACGCAGGTCACTGACCGCTGTTTTCGACAGGACTAACATTTCTTCGACAGGCCGTGACCTCGGTCAAAGCGGGAAACTATCGTGGTGCCTTTCAGCAGTCCACTCCACTCGCATTGTCTCGCGTTGTACCATTTCGCCCTCCCTTCCGCCGCAAGTATCGCGTCACATATTAGATTCCAGGAGGCTGAGAGCGCCGGGCTTGCGATTAACCCAATATATCGCCACGGTGTAGCTCGGCGGCAGTTGGGATTCCTCGCCGAAGCATTGATCGATTTTCCAGTATTCTGACCTTCGAATCTCGGAACCGCCGGCTTATGGAGACGTCGCGGCTCGCGCGAACGTTCATATCCAGACTACCTACGGATCCGCCAATAGGGCCATGACCGACCGTTTCGCTAATATGCATACCTCTACTGACGTATTTAGGCAGTAAACGAGCATTATGCGACCAACAATGTCAGTGAGCACATTGGTACTTGATTACCCGTAGTCTGGCGCGTTTCTTAAATTTGATCAATAGGCCTGAACAAAAGGTTGACCGCCGCCTCGTCGCGGCCATGGAAGTGTAGAAGTGCAGAGTGCGACTTCGGTAGGTCATACGTGAGAGAATCAAATGACTCAAAGTTCTCAACATAGTGTCAATCCTGTCCAGGTCCAGAGGTCACTCCTAGAAAAAAAGTATTTCAATCGTTTCTCCAGCCTTTTCCAAACTTTTTGCGATTTAGATTTTATTGTGATGGCCCCTGCCGCCAGAGTGCAGACAAGATTGGGGGTTCCATGCTCGGACATGGCTGGAACAGCGCCAGAAAGAAAGGGCAAGAAGAGGCAAGAAGGACGCCGAAATTCGGAATAGATGCCCGGCCCGCGCGTCCCGGGTCCCAATTAGGCAATTCCTGTGACCGATAGGTTACAGGTCTCCAAACAGAATTTCTCTTATGACCTCAAACAAGATCTGCCTTACGTCCTACTGCTCGATCATGGATTACCAAGAATCACCGACGACCGTTCACCTTTTGTATCATGATCCCCTGATTGACAGCTCAATCATGCGTGATTCTTCTTAGCACATCACGTCGACGACAAGTTAGCTCAGAGTCAATTTGATCCTCTTGTGCAGGCCGTTGTCCTCGCCCACCGTCTGCCGGTCCTGGGAAGGACGGTGGCACTGGCGCTGCTTTCGCAGACCGGAGCCTGATTCAGACATTGTGAAGGAACATTTTTCAATGTATTCCCTTCACCTTCAGCATCTGCCCGTCCCGTGCGGCAATTGTTTAGCGTATCAGTTTGGGATTTGCCAATCCAAAACCGATCCACATTTTTTTGAAACAAGTTCTCAGACAATCAGGAGGTCTGATACGTCATTCGTCTTCTGTCTTTCCCGGGGTATTGCTTGAAAATTTGTCTTCTCTATATAAGTTAAGCACCAGCTTTTTGACACTGTCAGCCTGTACAGTCGAGCCAGTGAAAACCTCTGCCGACAGTGCGTTGTCATTTCTGTAACGGTTGCGCCGTGATCACGGTGCCGTCGATCGACATCGCGGAATTTCAAATTTGTTTCCATGCGCGCGCTCTCCCTTCGCTTCTTACCTTTGCCCCCCCATGAATTTATTCTGCCAGAAAGGATGCATGGATCCCATGCCTCCCATTGTGGACGGGCAACCATTCCCTCTCCAAAGGAAGGCAACCAAGTACGGCCCACATTGCCAATGCTTGAAAACCCGTCGTCAGTCTTTCTCACACTTGGTGATTGACGCTGACTCGTCCAATCATGCCTTGCTCTAGCCTATGCACCTAGGAGACCTAAACGATGCCGCATCCACTATCGACCGCTGTTCGGTCCAGGATGTGACTGTATCAAACGGTATTTGAGAGGTAAGACCGTTATATCAAGATGCAGTGCTATCTTAATTCACCTAGGTGTGAACCTATGTCGCAAAGGTTGTGTTGATGCAGATGGAGACCCTGTTAAAAAATTTGGATCGGATTGTCACTGTACTGCCATTGTACTGAAAACCGAGTCACACTGACAATGCCTTAGGCAAACGGACGGCCGAGACAGCCAGACGCTGCGCAGCTGGCTGTGTGACACCTGAAGGCAAAAGGGCGATCAAATATGGTGATCAATGCAACTGTGTAGACCCTAGACGGAAAGCTGGTGCGTGTCCTCAGTTCCATACTGCGGTTTTCCAATTAATCATGGTTGCAGGATACCGGGTATCTCCATGCACCTGTGGAACCTTCTCTTGCTTAAACTGTATACCACTGCCTGCTGTCGATAGACGCGCACAGCACGCAGATTCCAGGCGATTCGCTCGTGCCATGGACCGAGAGCTTCCGCCCCCGGTTCCATCCGTCTACTCCATTCCCATTGATGAACTGATTCGACTACCTTTTGAGTTGCGTGCCTCCATGCGTAAGGCAGAGAAACGTGCCACAGATCAGTCAAACTCGGTGGTGTTTGCTGTTGGTCGCGCACGCTTGTTAGACTTTGTAGATCTGGTATGTGAGCATTTACTCGATAATATTAATGTCCTCGAGCTAACAGCTGACAGAAATATCAATCCGATGCGACTCGAGTCCTTCAACCAGCCTACCGCAATGGGCTGATCACGAAATCGTTTGACCTGTGGTCTTGTCCGATTTTTTTGTCCGAGTCCGGACCTTCCAAGAATCCGTCGGTTTGTGGGAAAGTTATTGATCTGCGCAAGGTCTCCAGTGACCTCGTTTGGAATTCCAAGTGTTCCTCATTTGCACTCATGGAAACTAAACTGAGAAGAGCTTTTGATGAACTCATTTGTGGTCACCTTCGAGAGCACATGAATAGATTTGGTCTTGATTTTGACTCCAATGTGAGTTTCTTCACTGCCAGCATTTTCAGGTTCGCTCAATCGCGCAGGGTATTGGCTTGTCGACGAATAACTGCCGCGCTTTGGTTATTTACGTGCCTCCGTTGTTTCGCTAGGCCAATACTTAAATTTGGATTCAGCTCTATCAATCCGTATAGCCATTTATTCGAGTTTTTTCTGCTGTATACCGCTGCATATCTATTAGGATCAAGCTAAAAAAAATCCAGGAAAGTTGGGGTGCTTGCCAGTCCAACGATCTTTAATCAAATAATCTGAAAATTAAATCCAAAACCAGGGGCTTCATATTTGCAGTCGTGCTGCCAACCCTTGGGTTCTTTCCACCAGAGGGCCGTCCTTCAAATCTGGCAGCGGCGGCGCAGCAACATCATCCAGTTTCTAAACCACACGGTGCCCTGAACTCAACCTAAGAAATCCCACTGGGATCCGTAGGTCGGCGGTCACAGGGATGCCCGGAGGGCCCTTTGAATTACGCATTTTGTTTCTCACCTCCATTCTGTCGCTCGGGGGCTTAAAAATTCAAACTCGGAGTCTGGATACCTGAATTCGACGCCTGTACTGCTAGCTGCGTAACGTCGCGCGTCGAGGTTCATTCCGTGGTCGCCCCACCAGCTGCCTTGCGGCCCTTGCCTCGCTTTATCGTCTGCCGATAAGTAGTGGACGGCGGGAAAGGCCAAGGTAGCTGTGCGGGAGCCAGGGACGAGTGCCGATCGTTCTCCACTTGGAGGCTATACATGTATGCAGCCCTGTCTTGATTCTCCTCCGACGCCCATGTCTACTTTGCTACAGCGACCCTGGCAACACGACAAGGAGGCCAGAGCGGAGGCGGGCAAACCGACAGAAGGGTGTATCCATCGGCGGCAGAAAAAATAGATCCGAAGGCCGAACACACCAGCTGCCGGCGGCACTGTCTTCTCCTCATCTCTCTTTCTTTCCGTCAACGTCTTCCGCTCTGTCAGTGCTCTAACCCAGTGCCACACCACCAACACTCCACCCCGCGCCGGAGCCCTCGGTCACGGCGACGCTCGATCATTACCCTTCTCCTGCACTGGCACCATCGCCGTCAGATCTAGCATACTCTATGTTTGGCGCCAGCCGAGGCCCAACGCCGCCGACTTCGGTTGTGCGGAGAGAAAATGTCGAGTCGCAGCGTCATGACGTTTGCGGTATCACGATATTAATTCCCCTCTATCTCAGCCGGGATGACGGTCGTCCGCTTTTTAACTGCAAACTGCGAACTGCGAACTGCTGCCGACCGCCTCCAAAAGGGGGCAAATGAATTACAATCTTGATGGCCTTCCGCCGCTGCCTCCTCGCTCTCTCTGCTCAGACTGCCTTCGCAATCACCCCTGCAGATGTTCTGTCTAAGAGCTACGATTATGTGGTCGTGGGCGGCGGACTTGCCGGTCTGACGCTCGCCAATCGGCTCACAGAAGATTCCCACAAAGAAGTACTCGTTCTCGAGGCCGGGGAAGCCCACCTCGACGATCCTCTGGTCGACATTCCTGGTTTCATTGGGGCCACCCTCGGAAACAAGTCCTACGACTGGGTCTTTACGACGGTTCCCCAGGCGCACGCAAATAACCAGTCCTTCGTGTGGAGCAGGGGTAAAATGCTGGGCGGCTCGACAGGGATTGGTTTCTTGGCGTTCACAAGGCCGGCTGAGAATGAGATCGATGGTTCGTAGCTCGCTCGTCGCCTCCACCACCCACTCGCTGACGACGAACATGCAGCGATTGGAGTGCTGGGTAATCCTGGGTGGACGGGTGAGAATCTGTTCAAATATATGAGAAAGGCGGAAACGTGCGTTCTTCTACGGTCCCCGCTTCCCAGTTGATACTCACTATATTTCGATCGGATAGCTTCACCCCTCCTGACCCTGCCTTTGCCGCAGCGAACAATCTGACATTTATTCTCCGTGCACATGGCACGACAGGGCCCTTGCATGACAGCTTCTCGCGCTTCATCTGCGACGCGCAAAAGCCGTGGCTCACTGCCTTGGAGACCCTCGGTGTTCACCATAAAAAGGATCCGGTATGATTGCTCAAACGTCGTACACTTCCTGTTTGGCACTAATCGCGTGCAGCTTGCCGGCGAAGATGTCGGGGGGTTTATGGCGCCTTCCACGATTGACGGGGTCTCTGTCACAAGATCATATGCGGCGACAGCATATTATGTCCCCGTCTCGAACCGATCGAATCTCGTCGTCCTCACTGGAGCGGAAGCAACGCGGATCATCTCCCTCAAGACGGATGAAACCCTGGAGGCAACAGGAGTTGAATTTTTACTGGATGGGGAGACACACAGCGTCTCTGTGAGTTCTGGAGCCGAGGTAATCTTGTCGACGGGGTGAGACTATCCAATCATTCTGCAGAAACAAAAACCTCAACGAACCATCAGAACCATTAAAACTCCACAGCTTCTCGAGCTCAGTGGGATCGGGGACACCCAGATTCTGAGCACCCTCGGAATCGATGTCAACGTCGACCTTCCTGGAGTAGGGGAAGGTATGTTAGATCAATTCTTTTTTGGTGTTAGCTTTGGTGAGTTTGCATGGCATGACCATTGCCTCGATTACCGTGACCCTTCACAGAACTAAAAAATGATTCCATCATCACTCTCGATGACTTGCGCGATCCCGCCTTCTTGGCTGGGGCGCTAGAGGAATAGTACGTACGTGGAAAATCCCCAAGTGCCATATCGATGACGCTACACGGATAGCGAAGCCAACAAAACAGGAATAATGACCCTTGGAGTGACGGCATTTGCCCTCGTCCCCCTTCATATCATAGTCGGCGAAGCGCGCGCCGAATCACTCATTGACGCGCAGGCCCACAAAATTGCCGCTGGCAATTTCAGTCACGCCCAGAAAGAGAAATGGGACGTGATAATACAAGGCCTCAGAGAGCCAACGAAGCGCGGGTATATCGAGTTAGCGGCATTCACTGGTTTCTTCACCACCGCCAGTCCGAATATTTTGTCTGCCTTGGTTTTTCTTGATGGCTGATTATAATATTGCAGGTAGCCCGGAGGAGGGGAAGAAATATATGACGCTCACTGGGCATCTCCGCTTCCCCTTCTCGACCGGCAGTATACATGCTACGTCGGCCGATCCGACTGCCCAACCTGTCATTGATCCGCACTACTTTGAGCAGGATATCGGTGAGCACGCACATTCACCAAAGGGTCACTCGCTGACCTGGAGGTTCAGACCTGGAAGTGATGGTCGACGTCTTGAAGTACCTTCGCAAGCTCGGTAGCACGGGCGGATTTAAAGGTGTGCGACGCTACTCGACGAGTACAGGATATCAATCTTTCGTGGATGTAGATCTATTTGCCTCCGAGACGGATCCTGGCGCGTCCGTTCAAACCGATGAAGAGATTATGCGTGCGCTCCTGCAGTCTCTGAGCGACCCTCATAGTTATTGAATTGCAGAGTACATCAAGAACCACGGGGGCACGGAGTACCACACTATCGGTACTGCGGCCATGCTTCCACGGGAGAAAGGTGGTGTCGTCTCACCGGAATTAAAGGTTTGATCATGAAGCAAAAGTCCAGCTGCCAGCTCGTTAACTTTTTTTTTTGTGTTTTATTTTTGCGCAGGTGTATGGGACAAGCAATATACGTGTTGTCGATGTGAGTCTGTTCATCTTCCTTAGAGCCCTGTTCAAGTTGTGTACAGTACTCGATCCTGCCGATACAAACAAGTGGGCATCCGATGGCCGCGCTTTACGGAATGTAAGTTATATGTCCTACCGCTGCGACCGTGTACTCAATGTGAATTTCATACAGCGCAGAGAAGGCGGCAGATCTCATCCGCGGAATCATCACAGTTTGACACGGTTTTCATCAACCCCATGCCATAAACTTTGAACGATTTTTTTTTCACGCAACCACCGTTCGCTGCGCCGGGCGGGGTACGAGTATCATCCTCTTTTTAAAATTATCCTGTTCTGTCTGTCCGAAACCTTTTTAAAGTCCGCTTTTAATCTATCAACCATGCCGGGACTTATTTATCCACTTTCCTCGCTACTCATGTCGGACTTTTGCTGTCTTCAAAAGGGGAGGGAGATGCGAGGCCGCGAAGCGGCCGAGCAGTCGCCTACTTTTACATATATATCCCCTCAAGCCTCGTTGAATAGGAGGTGACAGAGAGATTGGGCGGCGCAAATGGCTTATCGTTGACTTTCAGTCCGTGGAGGGAGGCGTATGCGCAAATGTGTCGCTTCACGTCAGCATCGATAGCCGTATAATGGTCCAGGATATGCAGGTTTGGGCATCCGAGATTCAGCAGCTAAGAGAAGGAGTCTGAACTGATCGAAGTATTGCGGGGGTATTAGTGCGCATGTTGAGCCATACTGACCGGAGCCTCCAATGCCTCCTCTATTGCTCCTCGAGACTTATTTTGTATCCTACGTAGTGTCTCCGTTCAAAACCTTTGTGCCCCCGCAATGGATCGAGAAAATTTGGGTTCGACTCCCATCAGAGGTATAGTTGTTTGTCCTGGCAATTCGTTTTTCATGTTTCCCTGATTCAGACCATCTGCGACCGTAGTCATTGGTTTGTCGAGGTGGGGGTGGGGGGTGGGGGGTGGACGAGTATCGTTGAAACGGTGAAGAGCCTTTACGAGCTCGGTTGAGCAGTGTGTTGACCAGTGAACGGTGCTCAACATGCATGCAAAATGCATGATATATTGCCTAGTGCCAAAACGCCAACAACCACCACACACAACACACTACTACTCCCAAATATCAAGTGCTTCTTCTTGTGAGTTCGGGTCCGGGCCATAGTATGTGACCAGCAGGTTTGAACAACACAAAATATGTCTCTTTATCTTTCCTAGGTCCGAAGACTGTCCATTCAACAACTCCTCAACAATAATAAACACTCTCAACAAAGCTCCTAGTCACTGAAGGCCCCAAAAACTCACCAACACAGCAATATCCAGGTACACGATCGCGCAGCACTGCCATGTGAATTTGGGGCAGCATGGATGGAGAGATAAGCACGCTTCATTATGGGGCCTGTGGCTGGTGACCGACATGAAAGTTGGTGCAATGGTGGACGACGAGGAGAGCGAAGAGGACATGGAGGACAAGTGATATGACATGAGCCTCGAGGCTCAATCCGTGATCCGACATTACCTTTTTCGGTTTGTTTCAACAAATTTTGTTCTGTTCGGGGGGTCCTGACCCCCCGAACAGATACTCAAGTGTAGCAGGGTCTGAGGAACTGTAAGCGAGAACTGAGGCCGATGGGGTCCTGATGGGATCCTTGGCATCGTGGCAAAACACCAAAAGTATCTGATTTTGGGTACTTTTGTCTTACGGGAAGTCACCCACTTACATTGATTCTTTGAGTTTCTTTGTGAGAATCAGCCACATCAGACACGGCACAAACACGGCACAAATCTGATGCGGCTGATATGTATATTGATTCCTAACAAATAAATTAACATTTCAGTCCAGACTGAAATTTTGCTTTATTTGGTGTGCGTAGTAACCACATCCCTATGGTGCGCTATATTTAGTTACAGCTGTTTCCGAAAAGCTTGTCAGTGGCAATTTTTTTTTGCTCGCAACCAATTTTTGATCGAGTGCTAAGGAAGGATTACTTGGTTTGGGAACCCGATCAATCATGTGCTGCGCTTGCCGTCGGCAATGTAGCCGCTGCCGTTCTCAGCCTACCTCAAAATAGTCTGCTTGCCTGAAAACTGGTCAGAACACTTACAGAAGATGTTTAGTGTATGAAGCCTGGACAAGAAAACATCTGGATTGTATAGTTGACTGCAAGTTCGCATTTTTTGCTCGGCTTGGCGTAGCTCAGCTACGCTCGGCTAGCCATTGTACAGAAATCTGTCAGTTGTCATGGAGATACATATGATTGAAAGAGTTCTGAACTCCGTGCCTCCGCGTCTATTTGATATGGAGCATCAACACAGTCTGGTCCGCCTCGTAACACATCAGCCTTTTGACATTTTGATTGCGGGTTTTTCGGGGTTTTCAGGTTGCCGGATTAGCCGACAACCTCACAACCTCAACATAACCGCAAAAGAAGCAAAAAAATGTCTCCAAAGTCGTGAAAGGGGTGTCTGCCAACATTTTAAGAAGTGCTATGCATCTGGTCCCCAAAGGAATTTGTGAGAAAAGGGGAAATAATGCCCCAACGGGGGCTCGAACGGTCAAGGTTGTGGATTCGGGACATAGGGTTTTGAGGTTGCGAGGTTTTTGCCAGTTTTCCGAGGTTTTTCGGGGTTGTACAATCGCACAATCAAAATGTCAAAAGTCTGATGCATGTCAAGGCGGTAGAGGCATTGCAGTGAATTAGAGTCAGAACCCAGTTTGGTACTCAAAATTCTTTGCCGGTAGTTGTGCAAACAACTGTACGAACTAGAAGTCTAGAACACACTCTGGAAAATTCGCTGTTTCGGGGAATCTGATTATATCAAAGATATGTATATCAGCATCCATCAGGTCAAACTGTTCGGGAATTAGTTCCCCGGTTACAGCTGTTTCCGAAAAGTTTGTCACTTTTTTGCTCGCAACCAACTTTTGATGGAGGGCTGCTTCGGATAAGTTTGGTGACGGAAATCTCTTCACTCTTTCGGTTCCTTCGACAGCTTTGCATGAACAGGCGTCGTCCACAATCTCCACGACAGTCTGAGGGTCACATCGGGTTGAGCACCTTTGTCGCGGAGGGTTCCTCTGATCCCCTTCTAGGGAAACCGCGGGGTATGTCATATTTTCCTCACTCTGTTGACGGTCTCCAACTCGCAGATACAGCACCTAAACCGTCTGTGATGAGGTCCTCTCGTCAGCTGAGCATTCTGTCGTTGTTTCTACATCTGACGCTGGTCGTCATCCATATTGCTCTCCTTGTGGTGTGGTTACGGAGGTGGGAGCACCGACTAGTTTTCGCCGTAGACCACGAGCATTTTGTTTCTCGAATTGTCAAGGGGATTTTAACGACTTTCGTAACGGTATGCACTAAAATCCCATAATGACGACGCCGTCTTCATAGTTCGCACAGATTTATTCGGCCCTACTGGTCTTCGTGACACAGACCCTGTCGTTTCGCTGCGACCTTCGCCGGAAACAAATGCTCACAGCAACGCACGATAACGCTGTAGCGTGGACAAGTCTCGGGTCTGCTGTCCTCCGCCTATGGCAACAAAGGGCGATCCCCGTATCGATTTTGGGTGTCCTCTCTGCCTTGATATATCTCGCAAGCATCTTGGTCCTGCACACAGCCTTTCCCGCATTAGCGGCGCCTGAATCCCTCATCGTCAATCGCTCCATTCCCGTTTCTACGCAAAGCCTTCCGGCCTTCAACTTCTCAGGTTACAATCTGGCTGATGAGAATGATCAGCGGAATATAATGTATGTTGGTGGATTCACTGAACCTTGCAGGCGCTTAAGTCTTGACAGGAGCAGTGCAAAGCAATATGCAGGAGGATCGTTGTCCTTTCTTCCCTTCCTCAATAGGAACAACACCCTGGGACTTCACGAGGCTACATTGTACGATGTTCTTGAATCCAATTTGGGAACGGGCTCTGTTTCCGTCAACGCTACCGGTTTCAATATCAGCTGTGGCTATATACCGGATATGAATGTGACGGGTGAGAATAGCCTCTGCCCATGTCTCAGCCTGAGTGGAACGGAATATTCCCTTACCCTCGCTGGTAGGCTTTGGGTTGCCCGCTGAAACATTAGTTTTAACGTAAAGCCAGATTCGGAGATCATTGCTCCGTTACAATATTCTATCAACGCAGGTAATCTTTATGCTATTAATATCAAGCCTTTGGTTGATAATTTCATTTTCTAGACGGGAACAACGTTGTTCCGATTACGTTCCCCTCGCCCTCCATTTTTTACACCACCATACCAGTCCTAGATTCAAACAACAATACCGGCCCTTGGGTCAATCTGACCGGTTCCGTCGGCCCTCAGGCGATGCAGCTTTTCAGATGCTCCCTCACGCTGGTTGAACAAACAGCCGTTGTAGATTCTCAGTCACACAACCTCGTATCTCTTGGAACTTCCATCAATAAAACGACTTCAACATGGCTGCCATTCTCTGGGCCTTCCGATGATCTTTCTAGTACAGCATTCGCAAACCCTCAAGGTTTCCTGGATATTGTGCGTGATCGGCCAGTAGCTGCTCTGCAATAGGTCTTAATCTGTTGATTCAGTGGGAATCATGGTACTCAGCGATGCCGGATGCGGAGGCTCCTCCTCAAGTGTTAGATAATTCTACATTTGTGGGATTGTCAGTGGCAGACATGTTCGTGCCCTGTCATTTAGTTGCCACCTGCTCTACTCACCATGGCTTCCTCTCCCCGACCAGGGCCTTGATTCAGCAATTGCAACTGTTCCCATTCAACACCACTTTCCGAAATCACATTTACCTCCACGAGGTCGAGAACGAATTAGCTCATATCGTCGCTTCAATGTTTTGGACACGTGAGATTCTTTCGGACGAAGACACATTGATACATATAATACTCATTGCCGCCTCACAGTCGGGCATGTTCCTCCGCTATCTGGGTATACCTCGTTGAATTCAACCGCGACTTCCTCTCCCCCTCTCAATGTTTCGCTTCTTGGCGGACAAGCGAAGGTCGAAGAACTCTTTGTTCAAGAACGGCTGGATGTAAGTTAGCTGGGGACTACTATGATTACAGGGATCTGAACTTGCCATAACAGTTGAACATCATTTCGGTAGAGACTTTATGAAGCCAATGAATTTTTTTACTGATATAACCAAGATCATGGGGGGTCTCGCGGCATCGATCATACTCTTGTATCTTTCGGCGCAGTTTTTATGCTTTGCCAAAGCTAAGCAGGGTCCTCTCGCGGCCGAAGTCGATGGTGTGGACATGCTCCAAACGATTTGGTTATACCGGGATCATTCTGAACTCGCTGCATACCTGAAGCAGGTCGAATATCCGACAGATTTGAATCTGCGCCAGGCTGGAATGGTGCGCATAAAATTGATAGCCACAACTTCGGAGATGCGGAAGGACTCGGAGGCAGTCGAGGTCGAGTCGGAAGACACTGACGAACTTGCAGTGAGGCAGACTTCCTGTCCATTCATAAGCTCTGTCATAATCATAGCGAAACTCACAGGCACAATATTCCCAAACTAAACTTTCCATCTCCCTAGAAGGTATCATCACTTTGTCCCTCTTTCGCAGTATGTACTAATTGCCGGTCAGGACCCAACAAATTTAGATCGGGGTGGAACTCCGATCGTAGTCTGAGTCTGGTATCCGTAATTCTGCACTCGACGCTTCTGGCCATCCATTTGGTTCTTGCGGTGCTTTCCCAGATGGAAATAGAACATCGAGTCACCTTCTCTTTGGCGCAGCAGCCATTTCTGTCTTGGCTCATCACCACAATTGCGACGACATTTATAGCGGCATGTCGCCGTCCCTTTTCGCAACCGCCGCTGTTTAATTCTCGGCACAGGTTTATTCGGCTGGGCTAATTTTCTTGACGCAGACTCTCTCCTTGAAGCGTAGCCTTTGCAAGACGCAGATGCTCACAGTCACTCACGACACTGTCGCTGCTTGGCGCGGCATCGGGTCTGCACTCTTTTCCGTTTTGCATCAAAAGGCAGCTTCCTCGTCAATACTTGGCGTCGGCTCCGCCTTCTTATATCTCGCAGGCGTCTTAATTCTGCACAACACATCCCCAGCATTGATGTCGGTGCAGGCCTTCAACTCCAATTACTCAGTTCCCGTCACAACGCAAAGTCTTCCCAAATTCACTTTCTCCAATTATAATCCCTCCAGTCAAGATGCGCGGCTAGATGTGTTGTGCGTGGCTTTCGGTATGAGTGGATGCTGCATCGGACTGACTTTCTCCAGGCACAGTCCATTGCTGTATGCGCGTGGCACACTGTTCTTTCTTCCTTTTCTCAATTCAAGTGCGCCAACGCTTGGACTTCACGGAGGAACGCTGTATGATGTATTGGAGTCCAATGCTGGAACGGGAAATGCTACCGTCGACGCCACTGGATTCAACATGACTTGCGGATACTTCGCGGATCCGGTGGTCAATTCCTCTGTGGGGTCAATTAATGTCCTCGGGACGGAGTATGAGCTTGCATATACCGGTAAGTTTGACTCTCTCTCACGGATCCATGCGTCATCGCTACGTCTAGATCTGGGAATCATTTCCACTTTACAACACCGGATACCTTGTAAGTTTACCCAAATCTGAAATCCGATCAACTTGACGCCTGCCCAGTCCAGGAAAATGTCACCGTCTCACCGTTCACAGGAAGTGCACTGTTCTACAGTACCGTTCCCATCTTGGATTCGAATGGCGATGTCGGTCCATTGATCGATATCACTGGCATGACGGAAGGTGCCGCCAGCATCCAAATTTTTGGATGCTCGCTCGAACTCGTCAACAAGAGTGCAATCGTTGACTCTCAATCCCGCGTAATTTCCATCAACCAAGAAATGAAGAAAGATTCTTCCGTATGGCGGCCGATCCAGGAAACCAGCAATAACTCAACAGACACAGGCTTGAGTCCTTACGACGCTCTCGCGGACGATGTGGGTCGCGATTCATTTTGACTGTGGCCTTATTTCTGAGGCCTCCTTTTCCAGTGGGAGTCATGGTATTCTGCGATGCCACTTTCAACTATTCCCCGAAGTTATGGCTCGGATTTGGAGATAACAGTCGCGGAAATGTTGGTACATCTTCAATTACGTCGTTCTTGCTAACTTCGACTATTTTGCAAGGTTTTTGATCGCGCAGTTGAACTTGGCATCATTCAACTCAACTGGGTTCACCAACATTACACTGCACCAGTTCGAAAACACGCTTTCCGAGCTTGTTGCTTCGATGTACTGGACCCGTGAGTTCAATGAACTGCACCTTGACACTAACTGACATACGAGTGCGTAGTGGCTCACGTTCCCCCGCTCCCGGGCTATGCCCCAACAAGCTTGGACGTAAATGGCTCTCCTCCGGTTGAGGTCTCGCTCCTTCCGGGAACCGCTGTGGTTACTGAAAGTGCGTTTCAAGCACGTTTAGATGTAAGTGGTTCTCCCAACAGCGATTAGATAAAAATCTGAACTACAATAGTCTAGCACAAGCGAGGTAAGGAAATTTTGAAGTGACCCGAAATAAAGAGAAAACCGCCAACTTTCAGATCATTGGGGGCGCTGTAACATCCGCGACACTCCTTCTGCTCTCTCTGCAGTTTCTTGTCTTTCGCAAAACGACAGCACCCGAGAACGATGTCGTCAGTGGAATGGGAATGCTTCATATTATGTGGCTATATCGCAACCACCCAGAACTGGAGACACAATTGGAGCAAGTTGTGCACCCAACCGATGCCAATCTACGCCAAGCAGGAATGGTGCGAACGAGGTTAGCGGGATCTACATCAGGGAGGCGAAAGAATCGTAGAACAGAAACAGCTCATGGGGTAGAGGTTGACAGTTCTGACACTGCAGTATAAATAGCGAAATTTATGATGGATTTCTGAACGTACCTTGAACCAGTAAGGGCTGCTCAATGACACGCGCGCTTCTGCCGCTTCCTAGGAATTGACTATCATCATCTTGTACTCAGAATTTCCTTTGATTCAATCAGACACTACGCGTACCTAAATACATATTGATAATCATCTACACTGAGTCATTGTTGCAGTTCATCGCATACTACTGCAACGCAGGAGCTGAAAGCGGGGAAATTGAACCGTGGTTTTATTGCAGGCGGTCATATAAAGTGTCTCAACCATTGTTCGAAGTCTTTAAGCTCCGTCAACCTTGCAAAGTATTCTCCATGCTACTCAAATATCTTACCAAGGAGTATATACAAGATTAGTGGGAGTGGGAGTGGTTGAGTCGCACTGATGGTGCTCGAGTCACACTTTTTTCCAAGGGGAGTTCGGGATTTGAAATTCGGATATAGGGTTGAAAAGTTTTTTTCGGCCCTAAGCTGACCCCCCACCTCCCCCTCCTTCCTAATAGGGAAGGAGTTTCCCACCCCTAGGGCCGGGCCGATCTCTCCGCCTTCCGCCGCCGCTGTTCAACTTACTTCCCACCACTTCCTTGAACTTGATAGTGCTTTTTTATATCATCCAATGACTGTTGGTGATAAATTGAACACTCAGAACTCCAAGAGGTGAATAATTTCTAACCTGAGAACTGACCACAGTTAGCTTCAATTTGGCTTAAATCACGGAAAGCATGGGTTCAGACCGACATATTTCTTCTATACACTCCCTGGGCATTTATATATGTTTCTTACAACCAACCAACACTTCCCTCATGGTTTATTAGGTATTTTGAAGCTCTAAACTTTATATAGGGAAAAGTTTTTTTCGCCCCAACCTGGACCCCCCCCCTCCCCACGTACGGAATTTTAATCCTGATCCCCCCTTGCTTTTTTCCATCAGAACATGGAACTCAGTTTCCCGAGTGTGACTGGCTACCCAACAGCTTTGATGGGAACAAGATTGGCGCATGCTGGATGCCTCACTAAGTCACTTATGTAAACTCACTTAGCCTGCCAAAGTTCACTTAGGTGCACTTATGGCAGAGCAAGTGAATTTCGCAAGTTAAGTTCGAATCTGTTTGATGATCTGATGGCATAAGTGACTTTCCGTGATGGCACTTGGCGCACCAAGTGAACTTATTAAGTTAAGTTCCGTTAAGTTTCTTCAAGTTCCTTCAAGTTCTTTTAAGTTCTACTCAATAAATGTCATCTAAAGTTAAGCCTTTGTCACTTCCAGACCTGAAGCGCATTCGGTGGCCACTTATGATTGCTTTTGAAGCTGCATATAAAGTTTAATATTAGTATCAGGCCGGCATACCTGACTATCGGTATATCGCACTTGGTGGCCACTTCTGGACTGCCTTTCAGAACTGCATAGAGAAGTAATTGTTTTTTACCCGGTTCCATGCTTTACCTTGTCAAAATCGGGCCAGAATTGGACACACGGCACCAATGTCCGAGTTGTAGGTAATGGCCTGATTCAGCATTGATCTTATTCTCATTCACTCGGTTTTCAACCAAATTCTTTGAAATTTGGTACACCTACTCCTCTAGATGTAATACAACTCATTTCAGTATGTGTATGGCCTCAAGACATTGGGCATTCAAATATTTCCCGAAATGGTCATACCCAAATGGTCATACCCCAGAATTGCATCAAACTATAGAGTGTCTGCAGCTGATTTCGGTCCAAGTGGTTGTTCGTAGTAGGTAGACGACATCATCGCAGGTGTACCTGCCCAGAACTGAACAAGATATGCTTCAGCCTCATTCATGGATTTACAACAATGTTTTGAGACATAATACATACCACACATCAGTATTTACAAGCCTCAAGCAACTTACAGAGCATAGAATATTTATTTTGAACACTACTTTGAGGTGGCAGGCACAGCCAACTTTCAAGTTCGGGTAAGTGAAAGTGAGCTGAGTGTGGGAAAAGTATAAACTTATTTTTCACCAAATATTCTAGTTTCATCACTAAACTAATACGAGGCGGTGAATTCTGCTATAGTTCAATGCTCAGTCCGAACATTCCAAGCATCCGGAACATCTTCAGCGAAGATTTCCAAAAGGGGAAGTACAGCCGGAAATCGAAGTGTCAAAGCGAAGTTCAACCAGTGCGAACATGAACTGCACCGGATTTTAGGTTTGGTTTGCCAATGAGCTTCCTGTGGTTTTTATGGGGCTGTTTTTGGATTCCATGTCTCAAATGTTGGACACTGTGGTGGTTCAGTTGGTCACCTGGTGGTCTAATCTCGGTAAAAATTAGCCGGTGACGGCAAGAGGTGACGGCAAGATCAGCATCACGAGTGATGTCGCTTGACAGTCACCTTATCTCTGCTCATCATCGTTGTCCGCATGTGTCTTCAGCAGTAAGGGAAAACACAGTAGCCGGGCAAAGAAACAAGCTCAGGAAGCTGGTACTCATCCCATTACTGATGCTATTTCATATAACCTGATTTATTCTGTCAGCTTTACACTATATTTCTCAGCCTGATATACTCGCAAATGTTGACATTGTCAGCCCAGACAAGGTTAATGCCTTTGTCAAACATTTAGATAGTTTACTGGGCATCTCCCACATGAAGCAGGTATTGATTTCACTCTTATCTGTACAGAAATGCAATTTTACCATCTCTTTCAGGGCTACCCAGGCCTTGAGAGGCAGATTCATCTTTGTTTGGACCTGACTCGCAATAAGAACCCCCTGATTTAGCTGCTCTTGTTGCTCTTTGTCAGAGGTCTAGCGAAAGGTTGAAACTGGGTACAGCTACTCACCAGGAGAAGCGTAGCCTGGTGAGTCATTCTGTGCTGACAATGTATTTTCCCGATGCTATGCAACTCTGTATCTTGTAAATTTATCACCTCAATATAGCCTCCAAAAATCCCAGAGCAATTTCTGACTTCATTTCGCATCCATTAGACATGCAGGCGCCACTTGGGAGTTTTCTGAATCCCAAACTTGTGTTTCGTAAAAGGGACATGTCTTTCGGGCCTTCTGTTACACTGTGTTAGCTGACACTCAATGTCGCCTGAACTCGGATGATTTTGTCTGCGATGAAGCAGCTGGATTCTATGTTGTGGAGCCCGATGAATCTGTGATTTTCCTTGACAAAGACGAAGGTGGGTTTCGGTTGGCTAATCTTATCCTTGTCTCACTGCTGGCTAACGGGCAACATTAATGTGCTACTCGCTGTTCTCTGCCAAATTTTTGGTGGCCCTTGAAATGAGGAGGCTGCCATTCTTGAATGGTTGCAGCATACCAACTGCTGTTGCAAACTCTGCGACAGGTGTGACTGGAGGAGGCCGTGATGATTGGACAGCAGCAGCAGCATTTACCAGGGGCTCAACATTCCCTGCAAGCAGCTGCAGCAGCATGTTTGCCATATTTGGATTATCCATCTATGACAGGTCAGAACAGGTCAGGATGATCTTAGCAGGTGTTTCATTACTCACATCGCAATAAGTTGGCAAGAGTCTGAATAACAATAGCTTCAGTATCGAGTGGTAGGTTTGATTAACAGTATTACCTGGGAGTAGCAGTGACGAGTCCTTTTGTTAGAATGAAGGGGATGAGGGAGATGGGCAAGGTGACCATCAAGCCAGCCTTATAAACCAACTTGAAGAATGTCAGCATTGTTCAAGCGAACCACAAGAGGTCTAAGCAAACCACGATACAGCCATATTCATCAGGAAATGGTTTTGACCTGGCGGCAGCTGGCAGCGGCTGGCAGAGCTGGCACACCTGGCATGCACTGGGGCCAATCTGCCAGCTGCGCCAGATTTGTTGAAAAACAATCACGTCGGAAAATGGTGCTGAAAGCACTGTAGAGCTTATATGTCTTTGGGTTTGATAGCAAAGTCAAATTGATAAAGAAATGTGAAGAATGTAAGGGTGATAGTAAAGAGTGCATACTATAAAGAAATTGTCAAGTCATTCAGACTCCGACAACAACGATCATCAATGATGAAATTCAAATCAAGTTACCATCATATGGCGCAATTTTCGGTTGCCGCCAGTGCCACATCACCACTTGTTTGCTTTTGTACCACGATGTCCATCTTCCCCGGAGCTCTCCCCGCTGTCCTCGCTCTTCACCCTTGTCCCTCCCGCTGCAACACCACCCTCACCACTATTACAAACTCACCAGACGTTCCACCAAGTGCCCCTGCCACCTCAAACCACCGCCTTGAAGGCGCTGCTGCAAGCTCCCCAAGCCCCATTTCAAGGCCGGACTTGTCCTTTCTTGAAGCTGCTCCAGAACTATTGCAACTTTCCTCAAAATATCTTCAAGCAACCATTTTTCAAATTACCAGCCTCTGACCCGTTGTAACGTGTGCCGGTGGTCTATGGGTGAAATCCACTAAAATATGAAGAAGTGCACTCTAGTCCAGGATTCACAAATCCTGAAACCAACATAAATCCCTAAAACAACAACTAACCAAACTCCACTCGTGATTCCGGATGCAGTCCCAGAGAGTGCGACCGAGTACAGGTCTTTGTGTACCGATAGAAGATACACGGGAACAGTTGTTTAATATGTGCAGATTGCAGCAGGCAAATCCAGGATCGTCTGCAGACAATGGTTCAATTTATAGTTTTGCAACTCTGGGTCACCCACTCTAACCTCGTAAGACAGGAGCAGTGAACCAATTTGACACGCAACACGCAACAAATCCAGAACATACGCAGGACACACAAAAACACACAGGACACACACAAGTAACATGCAGGACATGCAGGAAACATACACGTACATGCAGGATCACGTAGAACACGCACACATGTACATGCAGAACACGCAAGGGAATATCCCGAAAAAGCTGATAGATTGATAATAACTCGAAAATACAAGCACATCCCCAAGGACAGCCTCGATGAATCAAGCCAGTGGTTCCGCCCTTTTGTACTTGCTGGAGCAGACCGCTAGTCTCTCCGCTTTACGTTTCCGGGTAGGGGTCCGTGCGTTCTCCCTACAAGCTGCCCACCTTATATACTGTACATCTAAAAATAACTTTACAAACATAATACATTAAACATCGGTGTAACCATGTCCGTGACTCGAGAATATGAAATAATGATCGCCAAGCTTGCTGACTGATTATTCTAGATCCTGAAAATGTTAGTTCTGGATTAGTCCCTCGAGATATTGCAGTTGGATTGGATAGCCCTTCAGAATGCCTCTTTATAGGCACCCTGAACTTGTGTATAGCCCAAGAACTACCCTAGACTGTTTACCCATCGAGGCAGAACCTGGTTGAGCAGGCTCCCTATTTGTCTGATTTATTTCTGACGTGATCGGAGCCCTGACTTGGCACCCGAGCGGTCCTAGTATTCTGGATTTCTTGGGCGCACTACTTGTGTCCCTCAAAGGATTCTTGGAAGTCTGGAACCCTGGGTCTTTTGCCTACAAATAGGCACCCTGGTCCCCTTCATAGCTCAAGTAGGAAACCTCTTGTCAGGGGAACCCCCTGTCTGTCCGTCCGTCCATCTGTCCGTCCGTCCGTCCGGCTCCGGCCCATCGCACTGCCCCACCGCCTCGTCCGATCCTTCGTCCAGAGCCCCTTCCCCGTCCGGCCTCGCCCGTCTGTCCAACCTCGTCCCTCCGGACTCCGTTCCCCCTCGTTACCCTTTGTCCGGCCACTCTCACTGGAACGTGCTATGCAATCAAGCTCGGGACTATTGCCGATCACTTCGGACACGTGCTACTGGCTAGTACCTATTTGCTATAAAAACCTCGCCTAGCATGGGAATCCTCATCCTTTCTTCTCTTTGGATTCTCCTGCTAGGTGCGTATTCTAGAACTCTGTATTTAGTACTGTGAATTGAGTTACTTCGGATTCTCCCGCTAGTTCCCACGCTCCTGCACTGAGCTGAGGTTGCCCTTACACCTCTTCCTAAATTGGGTTCGAACTCGGTTGCCATATTAAGCCGATCAATATTTGAAGGGTGTATGACACATCCGGATCTGGCCCGTTCCAGTCTGAAAGGTTCTGGGTCATCACGTGATCGAACACGTCGCCTTATTGGTACAAGTATGGACAAACAATATTGAAACTCATTCAAGATGTACTTGCTTTGAGTTCAACAAATAGGCACGGAATGGATATTTTATTCCCCAATGTTCATTCGGACTATCCGCAACCTCCTGCCCATAGTACGACAGTAGGATCCAGAACCAGCGGCATATTAGTCAGAGGCACCTAGTATGTGTGTTTTTTGGATACTCATCTGCAACTGGTTCCGGATTTGGTTTCTAGTGTGTAGTTCCAGGTCTACTGACTTAGGACTTGTCATAGACCCAGATGCGCGTGTATCCGCAATGGAAATCGAGAAAACATTAATTTTCAGGTGTTGGCAAATTCACGGCTTATCACTGTGCGACTGGAATCCCTGCATGCCCAGCTCAACAGCATCAATTGCCTCCATATTCGCGCTCATACTGCCCGCATCTGTGCCTCTGCGCTCCCCACACCCTGCTCCCGATGCAGCGCCACCTCGCCCAGCTCGTTGAGACAATCCATGTAGCATCCCTCCTACACAATGACATCATCAATGTGTCCGCGCTGAGCCGCAGCGTCCCTTCTGTACCCGCTGCCTTTGGCAATAAGCTCGGCCAGCACCGCCCTCTCGTGCCTCAGCAACACCGAGGTCGTTGAGGTTATCAATGTCATCGCTTGTCGATCCTGCGGATGAAGGACATGCACCGCGCCGTCCCGCCGACAGGCGAGTGTCGTCTTGGGCACTGTCTGCATCCATGCAAGTTGTGTGTGCGGACCACACTGGTGCATGGATAATGATTCACCACGGGAGCGGGTAACCGAACCACAGAGGTCTGCTAGCGAACTAAATGGTTACCAAAGGTCTACCACTGCCAGCTCAAGCGAACCACAGCAGTCCCAGGTCCTGTCAACTTCGACTAGAGGTGACGATTGAAACTTCAACTAACAAGTTCCGATTCACATCACGTGTTCGTGATGGCAGCTGAACTGCAACCGAGTTCAAGACAAAGCTCGATTTTTTGATGAAAAATGATGTCATAGAAAAGATCAGTAAAGTGTGGCCGCTTAAATTTGGGTGGTAAGTGAACTTACCAAGTTAGGAAATAAGTTGCTTTTTGCGGACTCGCGCATGCTGGGGCGACGTTTCGGCTACGGATGCCAACTAGTCATCCAAATTTAAACCTATTCTTTACCGCTGGTATTAATCTTTACCATAATAGCGGGATAGTTAGAGGGTCTATTGGGTTGAGCGAGGTAATGCGATGCAGCCAGATATCCACCAAGCAGAACGAGCGGGACTAATCATTCTTCAACAATTACCTTGGCATGCCACATGCCATTGTACATGTTTGCACTCATCGCCATCTAACATGTTCCCCTCCTCTCATCTCTCTTCTCGTCCTCAATTCTCAGCATCAAATCTAATCTGGGCAGTTCAATTTTGCAGCTGAAAGCCCATATGGCGCAACACAGACTGATGCGCAGCCTTGCTCGACAGAAAGCTGTTTATCGCAGCCACTGTGGCCTGCGGAACAGCCCAAAATTCTAATCAAACCTGTGGGCTACGGCGTCTCCCCGCGAGATATAAAAAGGCTGAATTTATCGCCCCCCGGACTAACCTTTTGACCATTTCTCTCCCACCTGCACCCCTCAATCAAACCTGAAATTGAAACCATTCTTTCTGGGACCCCTGCCATCATGATAAACCCTCATGCCTCTGTCTCCATTCTCTGTACTATTAAGACTGCTTTAGATCCGCATTATTAAAGGGGGGTGCTTTTCTTTGGATCTGTTTAACTCTATCTCCTGCTGGAACCAATTGGTCTCGTTTTTGGCCATTCTTTCATGCTCTCCGCTCCACAGTCTGTTCATTTTTTACCCAACTGACCTATCCATATGCATAGCGTACAAACTGCCAGCATTTGGACAGCACGCAGCCTGAATAAACCTGCCGGAAAGACATGCAAACATGTCCTCAATTCAAGCTCTTTATCTAACCCATTTCATCTCCCTTTCCTCTTCGTCTTCCTTGAGCTCTCGTTGATCTGTGGGTCGAATCTTTCAAACCCTATTACGTTCATTACTGTTTTGCTTCTTGATCATTCTTTGCAGCGTGTCGAATCTACCGAGTCCACGAACGAACATATACATTTGTTTGTGTTGAAACCATCAATTTCCAAGGCTTTGTACGCACACACGACGAGCCAGATATAAACTGCAACTTTCCTCTGACCATGCACCTTTATTCTTCAACGCTCCCATTTCACTTATTCCTAGCCGAAAGAGGATTTCTATTTCCACCATGTGTACTACCCCAATGCGACCACAATTATTGTCTGCTATTCCCACCGTGTGAATTACCCTTCGCTTCCCTTCGTAACACAGATGATCTATCTCCATTCCTCGGTCATTGAACGGTTCAAGCTGTAAGCACCACATACAATCATACCCAGCTGTACTTGTCCTGAAGGAATTGCATTTCGTGTCTTAGAGATGTCTTCTACTACATTAAAACAGAACTATTAGGCCAGAATTTGTAATTCAGTTTGAGAACAAGCCAATTTCAGTGAATCTTCACAAAATCGTCCCAATAAGGCTAGGTCACGTGGGGAAATTGCATTTGTCTGTCCGCTACCTTATATTACTGCAGCTGGCCACAAGGCCCACAACTCTTGGCCACAACTCTTGTTCGTCCTTTTGCTCTATGGATGCCCCCGGGAACTGCCTACCTCCCGCTCTACTTCCCGCGGACCTTGAGAGGCGAATTTTTGAACTCATTACCTGGATTGCATGCCGGTGCCGGTGCTGGTCTCCGGACGCGTTAAAATATGGTCTGTCCTCCGCTTCGTATCAAAATCGGACCTGAGACGAGTTAACACAGGATTGAGCCGCTACTATTTCCACAATCTCCATCCATCACACAGTCCAGCCCTTCCAATTTTCCTGCCTCCCGTTGGCTGCGGTTGCGAAACTAATCACATTTCAGCGAGACATGCTACGGGCGCACGTGCTACGTGTATTTCATGGGTGTGTGGCTCGCAGATGTTGTGCCGGATTTCCTCTCCAGATGCCGACGCCTTGTGAATCAAGTTGTGCACACAGTTTGGGTGCCACACTTGAATTTCCTGTTAACGCGCCCGCCATTGGAATGCCTATCTTTCACTCTCAGGGCTCTTGGGATGATATTCCCGTGGCCTGATCCATTTGACGGCGCCCACTCACTTTTCTCTTCCATTACGTATCTCAGCATCCTCGACTACGAGGTTCAGGCTGATGATTGACGAATGTGGTCCGGGCTGACGGAACTACGAAACCTCACACATTTATCGAGCATTGGTGGGATGTCGAATTCCGTACTGCGTGGAGCCCTAAAGCACGAGGCGTTCGTTTGGGTGTACCCTTCCCAAGCATCACTTGACGAGAATGAAGCACCCACTATGGAGGTCACGACGACCCGCGCTCCATAACGCTGGTGGTTTCAAATCGGTTTCGTTATTG